>JAMJFZ010001881.1:1462500-1892500 GCA_026225945.1 Cricetomys ansorgei
TAAAACCACCGTTTCAGACGACTGTTCGATCCCTCCATATCTTTTATTATTCCCTCTTGTCTTTGGGCTTCATCAGCTTCGAGAACAAGCAAAAAACTTGCAAATTGTCTAAATGTAGGTTAATTTCTCATTGGATTTAAATGTCAAGTCTGAGGAAAAAAATTGCAGAAAAACCGTGAAGAGAATTTTCCTTTGTTCAAAATTTGATAAAGATTTCCTAGCTGTAGGGTCTGTGTTGGCTGAACATGAGCTCCAGGGCTGGGGCTGGAGAGGTGGCTCAGTGGTTGAGAGCACTCAATGTTCTTGCGATGGGTCCAGGTTCAGTTCTAGCACCCACATGGTGTCTGTCCTACAGCTGTCTGTAACTCCAGCTCCAGGGGATCCAGCGCCGTCTTCTAGCCTCCAGAGGTAACGGGCACACACAGTGCACTTACATCCGTGCAGGCAAAACACTTATACACATAAAATAGACCAATCCTTAAGAGAAGACATGAGGCAGAGTGGCTCTCACGGGTTCAGGATCCCCTCCGTGCAGCAGCTCGGTGCCTCTCCTCCCGGAACTCCTTGTGTTTGGTCATGTTTTAATAACCCAGGGTTGGTAATAAGCATGGATTTGGTGAGAACGTTTGGAGGGTGTACAAGTGCATTTTCCTACAAAGTGAACCAGTACATTTCACCAAATTCTTCAAAATGTCTGCACCCACAGAAAGACGTTATGAACCACACCGTAGGGAGAATCTGCTGGAGCCATCTGGGGAGAGGCAAACCCTCCCATTCGCTCGGCATCTCGCCGATGGGATATTAGGCACATGGCCATGTGGTACTCCACACCATCCGCCTTCTATCTTTGAGGCAGTGATTTATAGGACCCCGGTTTAAGGCAACACCACGGGCAGGCCCGCAAGTTAAGATGCCCCAACTGGATGACGTCATGAAAGCTCATGCTTCCCAGTCACTGTCCTTCAATCTCAAGGGCCTTTTCTCTTGTCACAAGAGTCAGTGTTGAAGCGAGGAACACGCTGCAATGGGGATCCACTCCAGAGTCTTATAGGGTCAGAGTCACAGACTCGGAAGCAAAGCAGGTGTGTGTGTGTGTGTGTGTGTGTGTGTGTGTGTGTATAAGCTGGAGTTAGAGCTTGGGTGGCTTTCTGCTGTCCACTAGCCCTGGAGATCACCCATTAGCCCAGTCTGGCCGGCCTTCAGGCCCTCTCCCTAGAGCTCCACCTGTGTCATCTACACCTGCCATACACACTGGGATTTCAAGTGCACACCACCGTATCTAGCTTGCTCAGTGGGTCCTGGGACTCCGGACTAAGGTCCTCCTGCTCACGTGGCAGGCACTGAACCTACTGAGCCACCTCCCCAGACCCCGGCTTTTCCTTTTTATTAACATAAATTAAATTGTGCAAGATAACGGGCTTGATTGTAATTTTACAAATATACATGCGTTGCACTTTGCCCTTGTTCAACACTTCCCTTGTTTTCTCTTTCTTGTCTCCCTCCCCCTTTCCACTGGTCCCTTCCGCTTCCCAAGTATTCCCTCTCTGCACTTTAATGTTTAGTGTTTCGTTTGAAAACCCAGGCTGTGTGTAGGTGAAGAGCCGCGTGGTGATTGCCTTTCTGCATCTGCCTGATCGTGGCTAACACCACGATTTCCAATTCTATTTTTTACCGCAGGCAAACAGCGCGATTCTGTTTTTTATGGCTCAACCAAAAGTCATTCTGTATCTTTACCGCGTTCTTTTCATCTGTCGTCTACCGTGAGTGGCCGATTCTGCGATGCAGCAGCTCCTGTGAATGCTGCAAAGATAAATCCCAGGCGGAGGCATCTCAGTTGTGTGCCGATAGAGTCCCGTCAGGAGCGGTGTAGCCGGATCAGACAATAATTCTGGGAACCGCCATATTGATTATCACGAAGGCTATACTGATTTAGACTTCCGCCAGAGATGCATAAGCATTCTTAGCCAGCTTGGCTTGGAACTCGCTGTGTAGCTCGAGGTGGCTTGAACTGCCACCGTCTTGCCTCTCAAATGGTGGGATGACAGCCCTGCGCCATCTCACCGGACCTCAGTGTCACTTCGATTTGCATTTTCCTGATGGTTAAAGATGTCAAATGTGTTTTCCAAGTATTTATCGGCCATTTGTACTTCTTTTGAGAACTGTCTGTTCAGTTCATTTGCCTGTGTATTGGTGTGACTGCTGACTCCTCCGGTGTTTAACTTTTTAGATCATCGTGTATTCTGGACGTTAATCCCATGTGAGATGAATAGCAGTCAGGGTTTTCCTGTTCTGCGGGCTGTCTCTTCACACCGGCAACTGTTCCCTTTGCTGTGCAAGACTTTTAATTTCATGCGGTCTCACCAATTCCTGTTTCCTGAGCTATTAGGAAAGCTGTTGCCTAGACTTATATCTTGAAGTGTTCTATTTCTTTCTCTAATAGATTCAGATTTTCAGTTCTTACACTAAGGCTTTTGACTAATTTTGAGTTGGTTTTCTCATAGGATGTGGTGGTTCATATGCGAAACGAACCCCCATAGGCTTGGGTGTTTGAATGCTTGCTTCCCAGTAGGTGGCGCTGTTTGGGGAGCTCCGGGGAGTGTGGCCTTGCTGGAGGAAGTTCTTCACTGGGAGCAGGCTTTGAGAGTCTCACCGTCTTTCTAGTTTGTTCTCTCTGCTTTGTGTTTGCTGTTGAAGATGTGTTATCTCAACTTCCTGCTTTTGTTATCACACCCCTTTGGGACTGTAATCCAGAATAAACTTTCTTCCAGAAGTCGCTTTTGTTCACGGAGTTTTATCACAGCAACAGAAAATTAACTGATACGCAGGACGAGAGAAACACATGAACTGAGGACTTCTTCACATAGATTCCCAGTTCTCCCCACACCATTTGTTGAAGAGGCTGTCTTTTTGCCAACACATGTGTTTGGCATTTTGGCTCAGTATGAGATGGCTGTTACCTGCAAGGGTTTATTTCTGGGTGCTCTGTTCTGTTCCATTGATGATGATGCATGCACGTCTGTGCCAGTCCCCGTTACTTCGGCTCCATGGTATAGTTTGAAATCAGGTCCTGTGGTTCCTCCAGCATTGCTCTTTCTGCTCAGGATTGCAATGATTATTTGGGGGGGGGGGTTTGTGCTTTTGCATGAATTCTAGGATCCGTGCCTCACCACCCCCCATGTCTGTAAAGAATATCATTGGAATTCTGATGGGAATTGTATCGAATCTATAAATTGCTTTTAGTAGTATCACACTGCAAGAATATTGATTCTTCTAATCCAAGAGCTTGGGAGGCCTTTCCGTCTTTTAGATTTTTTTTTTTTAATTTAGTTTCTTCTTTTAGTGTTCTATAGTCTTCCTTGTAGAAGTCTTTCAACTCCACAGTTAGGTGTATTCTCGGGGAGTTAAGTTCTTTATTTATATACATTTTGAGGTTATTATGATTTGACTGTTTTCCTCACTTTGTTCTCGGAATGCTCAACGGTGGTGCATGGCAGGCTGCCGACTTCCTATGCTAATTTTGTATTGTGATTTTTTTTTTGCTGACAGTGTTTATCAGCTCTAAGAGTTCTCTGGTGAAGGCCTTAGGGTCATGTCATCTGCAAGTAACAATAATTCAGAGCAGGAACTCTTGATAAATGGGATGGAAAATTTGTTAACTGTAAGATCACTGTGCTCTTGCCAGCGGATGAGGGGACCCACTTAGATGCAACATTAGCATTCTTAATTTGTCTTCCAAACAGAAATTTAAGGAGCAACAGTACAAACCACTTAGGATGCCAAGAACATCGAGGGCAAATTGATTATTAAAGATGTCTGGAAATGAAGGCGGCCCTGTTTGCAGAGGCCGAACACAGCAGCAACTGCCGCAGAGGGGGTCAGAAGAAGGGAACAAGAGTCACGGAAGTCAAGGGGGAAGAGGCTCCCATCCCTGAGCAACTTGAAATACAGCCGAGGGTCCGGGGCTGCCAGTCTAGGGTGGCAGTTCCCCTTTTGGCTTGGAAAAGATGCCGTCAGGGTCAGGCTGTGAAGCCAGCATGGCAGCCCCGTGAGCCGTCCGCGGCTGAGCTTCAGCAGTGAGCTAGGATCCGCAAGTCATTCTCACGCCCACATAGAACTCGTGGAAGAAAGCGCCCCCCGGCGCCAACATGGCTTCATCTCTCCTGTCGTATATAAGCATCTGTTCAGCGACAGCTCTGCTACCCTGCCGGTCTCCGAGAGAAAGACTACAAATGAAGCCCCAGGGTTCCTGAAGGCTCACTCTCTGAATTCAGGATATTTTGTCATTTTATGTATGTATGAAAAAAAAAATTAGACAAGGCTAATCTTGGTAGCTCTCTCATTTCTGGGGATATACGAGCAGAGAGACCGACATACAAACCTGTTCCCCTATATCTGCGTAACATGTCAGCTGCGGAGCTCTGATCTTCCCCGTCCCACCCTGCAGCCTGGTGATGGACATTAAATGAACACATAGGGTACACAAACGTCTGGAACTCGGGAGTTCTTTTGAAAATTGCAACCTGATTGTGTCGACAAACACGATGCCTGGATTTTATAAACATTAAGAGTGCAAGAAGATCCACAGAGGGAGGCCCAAAACAAACAAACAAACAATAAACTTCCCACGTCTCATGCCCCAGAAATGACAAATGTAACCACTCCTTAAAAAAGGCAATCTTAGATACCCGCCTCTGCATATTTACATGCAATTTAAAAATAAATGTTAAGTCTGATTTTTTTTTCATTTAAGTGAAGGTCAGTTAAATGATTTACTGACCTTTAGAGACATATTGGCTCCTACAGGTGATAGATGGTGTTAAGTAGACGCGTATATACATACGAATGGATAGATCGATGGATGGTAGACTCTCAGTGAACTTCCTCCCTGCTTGCATTTAGTTCTTTGATTTTATAACCCTGCATCATACTTTTCTCCCTTCCTTCCTCTCAGACAGAATAGAAGCATGCAAAGGGAGAAGAGAGAAATGGTTATAGACATTCCAGATGATGTAGAAGAGAGGCAGGAGCTGAAGCACTGATTGGTTAATCAGCCTCGGTGACGTCATGCACTAAGTAATTTCATGTGTTAATTCTGGCCAGTGACACCAGGGCTCCCCGAGGTGAATCCGGAAAGAATCTTTTTGCTCCATGCAACTTTCGTGTCTTCCCCCCCCCCCCCCCCCCCCCCGTCTTTCCATGCATCAGGGTGGTCGATAGAGTCCCTGCTCTGTGCGGGGCTCTGTGAAGTACGGGGAGACCACTGAGACGCAGGTCCTGTGGTTAGTGTCCCTGTAACCTAATGGAGCCTTGGATGTGTCCCGCTTGCCTTGAGGCCCTGGCTGACGCTCTGATTTTCACACCTCTGTGAACAACACTGCCAAGCCAGGTGCCCCTGTCCATTCCTTAGGTAGTGTGGCGACTTCTTTCTTCCTGTTCTTGGGAGGGTCTCAGCCTCTCCTTCCTGAGGCCCTGGTTTTACATTGCTTCTCAGCTGTGGTCCCAACTCAGGTGTTCAGGAGAAAGTAAGTCCCTGTGCCTTGTCTCAATAATTATGCAAAAGCTAGTCCAGGCTGGGCCTCCTTTAATCTGAATCCCCGAAATGCTCTTAAATTAAAAAACACACAAACCCCAAATTCTGAATGCCAACATATTATCACAAGTGGAAAATTCCATACATGACCTTATCCTCCTTAAAGCGGGGTACACCTGTGACCCCAGCACCCGGGGGCTAGAGGTAGGAAGATTGACATTTCAAGCTGATCATATATTACATAGAGCTAACTCCAAGCTGTGTAAATAGGGCGCATAAGAGGCAAACGGATTTGGTGTTTAGACTTTATTCTCACCCCATGACATCTCATTATGTACATGCAATTATTTAAAAAAAATCCGAAAGGTTGCAAAGCCCAGATCCTTTCTGGTCTCAATGATCTCCGGACAAAATATATTCTATGCATAGGAGGAAAAGAAAAAAAAAGAAACAATTCTAATTTTGCATTCATGTGAAGAGGAGAAATTTTCATTGTATAATCAAATGCTCTTTCTGAGAGGGGGAAAAAAAAACATTTAATTTCCTTTCTTAATTATAGACTCCTAGCTCTGGATGGGATATTAAAATGTAATCCAACAGGTACCAGTGAGAAAGAGCCCTCACTGGAACAGTTTAAGCAGCCAAATTAATAATGTAGTATTGGATTATAGCCCAAAATATAAATACCCATATGCCCAGACCAACCTAAGTAACTGATTGAATAAATGAGGAGCGAAGGAAAAGAGAGAAATGAGTGTAGTTTTTAGACATTGGCTCCTCAGGGAGGAGGAGGGTCCCCCTCTCCCCGAGCATGGGCTGCGCCTAAGAGCTTATCTCTCAAGGAGTTGAGCGTGGGAAGGCGGGCTCAACGGTTGACTTTTGCTAGGAGATCAAGGTCGACATATTAGAGGTCAGTATACTGACAGCATTTGCACTAATATGATAACAAGGCCACTAGATATCCCTGCAGTCTTCTGTCCTTGAGTTCCCAAGCCCCACCCAGTCAAGATTTAAGACAAAAATCAGAGAAACCCAAATCAAAAGGCATCCTATAGAATATCTGACCAGAACTTCTCGCAGTTGTCAAAGTTGGGACTGGAGAGACGGGTCAGTGGTTAAGAGCACTTGCTGCTCTGGCAAGAGGACCTAGGTTCAGTTTCCAGCACCCACCCAGTTGTTCACAATTGTCTGTAACTCTAGTTCCAGGACATTCGCCGCCCTCTTCTGTCCTCTGCAGGTACTGCATGCACATGGTACCCAGACATATATCCAGGCAAAACACCATATACATATTTTGTTTTTTTAAATGGCTTTACAAAATTGCCAAAGTTGAGTCTGGAGAGATGGCTCGGTGGCTAAGAGTACATACTGCTGTTGCAGAAGGTTGAAGTTCGGTTCCTAGCACCCATGTCCAGTGGTTTACACTGACTCTGTAACTCAAGTTCTAGGGTATGCAGTGCCCTCTTGTGGCCTCTTTGAAACCTGTACTCACATAGTCATACCCATGCACATACACAAACACACATAGACACACACATACACAATATTTTTTTTTTAAGTATCAAAGTCATCACAAATAAAAACAAATCTAAGAAACTATCCTAGCCCAGAAGAACTCAGGAAGATGTGATGTTTAAGTATAATGTGGCGTCCTGGGCCAGAAATCTGTGTAAGTCAAGTGAATCAATAAAGTCAAGTGAAGTGTGGTGTCTGGTCAACAGAGACTTGGTCAAGGTTGGTTCTGTGGCTCTGAGACATATACCATAGCAAACTAAGCTGCTAACCAAAGGGGAAGGGGTCCGGGTGAGGGAGTTGTGAGAACTCTGTACTGTCATTGCAACTCGTTGGTACCATCTAGGGCTGGTAAGATGGCTCAGCAGGTAAAGGTGCTCCCTGACAAGCTTGGTGATCTGAGTTCCGCTCCAGCCCCACACGGTGGAAGGAGAGAAGAGAAGTGACTCGTGCAAACTGTCCTCTGACTTCCAGAAACACACTCACGTGCCTGCACGTGGACACACGTGAAAGAAAAAATAAAAGTGTTCTGAACCGTTTACTGGAAGCTAAATTTAAGCCACAGAGGCCACTCTGTACGCATTTGAGACTGTCACTGAGAAGGTAAGACATCAAAAGCTTTAATTTTAAAAGACTTCCTTACGTCTGTGTGTCTGAATGCATGCACGCGAACCACATGCATGCAGGACCCCATGGAGGCCAGTAGCCAGATCCCCCAGAGCAAGCGCTACACAGTTGTACTTACTGTCGTGTCCCTCAGTTGTTAAGGCAGGCTGCCTTAGGCAGGCAGAGGGATTGCCACCAGTCCGAGGCCAGGCTGGATACGTAAAGGGGGTTCATCTAATCCAGGGCTACAGTGTGAACCCGTCTCTCAAAAAGAAAGCAAATGCAGGAAGACACGGATCACGGCACCCTGCCCTCTCCCTGGCCGTGATAGCTGTGGACACTGTCACACTCCCTCCACAGTGTCGACAGTCTCAGGGTCTCTGCACCCAGATCTGCAATGGAGTGGAGAGACCCTAGGCTCGTGGCCTAAAACGAGTCTCAGGCACCTTCTCCATCCATCCATCGAGTTTTCAGCCTGGGAGTCCCCTGGCAATGAGATGCTTCAGACTTGAGCATACAGCGTAGCTTAGAAGCCTTCCCGTTCAGTCCCTGCGTACCTTTGTCACTGCGTACTTGAGCTCAGGGAGTGAGTGTGTATGTATGTGTGTGTGTGTGTGTGTGTGTGTGTGTGAGATACCTATGGTATCAGTTCCAACCAGTGTATGAAGCATCGTGACTCAGCTGCTCTATTTAAGCCATTCCTTCCAGCCCCCCTGCTCATATGCTGCACGGTGCATATTCTCTCACCCACCCAGTGGATGGAGTCTCAGGGCCTCGGCTCTGGAACATTCTTTGCACCTTTCTCACAACGCATCATTTACTTGTTATGCGTCGCTACCCTCCTGGTCCCCCTGCCTATGTACTAAAGATTGAACCCTCCTCTTCTTCCTCCTCCTCTCCATCCTCCTCCTCTCCCTCCTTCTCCTCTCCCTTCTCCCCTTTCTCCTTTTTCTACTCTCCTCCTGTCCAGCCTCCTCCTCCCCTTTCTCCTCCTGTTCCCCCTCCTCCCCTCCTTCTCCTCGTCTTTCTCCTCCTCTCTCTCTCCTTCTCTCTCCTCTCCCTCTTCCTCCTCCTCCTCTCCCTCCTTTTTAATGTGAGTTTCAGGGACAGAACCCAACGGCCTGTGTGTACAGGGCAAGCACTTTACCAACCGAACCATCCCCACTGCCCTCGGGTACCATTTTGAAAACGAAGGCCTATCCAGCCCCTCCACACTCCTTGCCCCAGATGTAAAAGATGAGGCAGGCCACCATGAAGCTGGAATAAAACCCACTCACCCAGTCTCTGCCCAAGTCCTTCAAGAGGCCATGGATGTCATTCAAACAGCTCACGGTAGGCGCCCCAGAGTCAGGCAGCTAGAACAGCCCCTTCCCCGGGATAATTTTCTGTGATTCCTCTTACCCAGCTTCAGATTCTCCCTCCACTTTGATTACCTTTCATGAATAATTGGGAGAAAATAATTGGTGGATCTCATTTGAGCATCCCAGGCCTGATGGTTGAGGAAAGGCTTGGGCTTCCTGCTCCTCTTTTACCTATTTTAATGTGACACCAGCCAGTGTGACGGTAATTGTATGTGACGGTCTAATTGCCCACCTTTCAAAGGAGTCAGGAAAGTGGGCCATATTACACGGCCACCAATAATTTCACCTTGTGAATGACCATTCAAAGACTCAGTGTGATGGGTGTTCATGGAGCAAAGAGGGGGAATGAGACTGGAGGGACCCGAGTGACTGATCACGAAGCCTGAGACCCTCTACACACGTATGCGGTTTCTCAGTTTAACTGAGGCTTACCATGATCTAAAGAAAGTGGTGTTCATTAAT
The DNA here is from genome assembly GCA_026225945.1 of Cricetomys ansorgei. Taxonomy (NCBI): domain Eukaryota; kingdom Metazoa; phylum Chordata; class Mammalia; order Rodentia; family Nesomyidae; genus Cricetomys; species Cricetomys ansorgei. Next base: position 1,471,972 of record JAMJFZ010001881.1, read on the forward strand.
GGCAACAGATAATTATTCTACCTAATCTTAGGTCAGGCGGTACTTAGTTTGGTTTTATTTAACCCAGGTGGGACGCCGTGCACCTCCTCTTAGCCTGCTCCACCTAAGGACCTGATTTTGAGAGAGCTTGCCAGGGGACTGGGAGCTGCTTACAGACTGTGACACAGGGAAATTGAAAAGGTTCCCATGGGCTTCAGGTTTTTGTGATACGTTGGCTTGCTAACACCATGTTGAGAGTCAAGTGTCTAAATGTAATAATACGCCTCTGTGGTGCTGTGGTTCAGATATAAAATAGTTCCCACAGGCTTATGCTTTGAAATTCCTGGTCCTTGGCTTGTGGGCTATTTTTAAAATAATACATGTGTTTTCTATTTTATATGTTAGAGTGTTTGACTGCATGTATGTATGTGCACTAGTTGTGTGCAGTGCCTGCAATGGCCAGAAGAGGGCATCTGAGACTCTGGAACTAGAGTTACAAATGGTTGTGGCCAGCCGTATGGGTATAGGAATCAAACCTGAGTCCTCTGGAAGAGTAACCAGTACTCTTAAGCACCAAGCCATCTCTCTACCCCTGTGTAGAGTTATTTTGATAGCTCTTGAGTCTTTAGGAGTCTTTAGGCCTGGCTGGCAGACAGATCACTGGGGGTTGGGGGGACAGGCCTGTGAAGGGTGTATCCATCCCTGGTTCCAGCCTTTGTTCTGCTCTCTGCTTCCTGTCCTGTACTGTGCGACCTCCACACCACACTCTGGCCACCATGGACTTCGCTTTGCCTTCCCTGGTGCTTCTAAAACCAGGAGCCCAAATGACCCTTTCTTCCCTCGGTCACTCCTGCCAGGTGAAATAGTTGCTACAAGTGATCGACACACTGGCTCTTTGGTCCCTGACTAAGGCTTTGGGGTCATGAGAACCCAGCCCCTCCTATGAAGCTCTTGGCTGTTACCTTCTTCTTCCCGTAACAATGCTGCAGTAAATTCTGCACATTCTGGATTTGACCATCTCAATCCAACTGGTATTTCTCTCCAGGAAGCCAGAGGCTCTAGGGTGCAGGAAAGCAGAGTGAGGTGTCATAATGAGGAGAAAGAAAAATTCTAGGTCCAACTTTGACCCTCCCAGGAGAAGTGGATGGGTTAGAGAACAAACCCCCTTCTACAGGGCAGACCGCTGCTATTAAATGTAAGCACGGGAGCTGGGTAGCCATCAGAAGCACACGTATGAACACACACAACCATAGGCGTGCCTTCATGGGAGATGAGGAGCCAAAGGGTAGGTAGGTTTTGGATGATTCATCTCCAATGTATTTAAACAGCTTTTCCCGAAGACCGCCTCACCCTGCAAGCCTGCTGGTGTTTGTTGGACAACATCAGGCGGACCCAGAGTTCAGCTGGTCTCCTCGGAAGTGGCCTGGGCAGTGGCTACTGTGTTCAGAATGGTGCTTGTTGCACTGGCTGCTATGAAAGCTGCCCCCACCCCCACTACCTCCCACCTCCACTCCCACCCCACTCCGTGGGCTGCTCTCAGGGCCAGGGAATATGCCCCCCCCACCTGAGTGTAATTAAACTTTGAGTTGAAGTCTTACCCTAAGGCACCGCTGGCAAATTCAATAATGATGAATTAAGTGGGGTATTTACAGCATTAATGGGAACAGGATTTAAAATAATGTGTACAGTTCACTTAATTACATTCCTTGTGACCCCACACCCACTCCCAAAATGTCATCTGAGCACCCGGTCTAATTGCACCTGCTTTTCTCTCCCAGACGGCCCCGCCATTGCTCTCCTCTGCCTGTGCGGAGCCGCGGTCTCATCTCTTCTCCCCATTCTCATCCCAGGGCGCTCCTGTGGGCAGATGTGTGAGCTCTCCCCCACACCAAGCAGATTTTCAGCCCTCTGCAGGCACTGCTAAGCATCCGACGATTCAACACAACTCTACCAGCATCTGCCTGGAGACAGTGCCATGTTCCACAGGTGAAGGGCCCAGTCCCACAAGCCTGCCTCAAACTCAAGGCACTGACTCCAAGTCCAGGCCACCCATCTATCTGTGCTTCTGACCAATGGATAGACAAGAAGGTGAAGATCCCCACAAGCCCCTTCTCAGGTTCGCACATTGGCTAGAATGGCTCAAAGGACTCTGGGACGGAACTCAGTGGATTGTCGGGTCCTTACAGAAGGCTCTGACCATGGCACGGAGGACACATGGAGGGAAGGTGTAGGGAAAGAGCCACACAGTGTGCACCAGTATTTCTACTCACCCAGCACACTGATCTCTCTGAACCTAGTCCCCCTGGTTGCTATGTTGGCTTTCTGACTCGAGCATGCTTATTAAACCATCCATGAATCCAAGCTGCAGTCCTTTCCCCTCTCTGTGTGGGGCAGAAGGTTCCAGGCATCTAATCCTATAACCAGCTTCCTGGCTATGGGAAGAGCTGTCACTTGCCCATTAACTGTGTTCTACAGGGGGCATTTTATGACTCCTCTGTCTCTCTTAACGCGTAGGAAATTCACAAGGGCCGGAGGAGTTCCAGGACCACAGCTGAGGACCTAAATATGTTTTCCTTACTAGTCATGTCACTCCTCTCCGCTTGCAGATCTCTGGCTAAGGACGTAGGCTCGTTAGCAGGCAAACGTTTTCCAATCACGAGATAAGTGAGCCTGTAAAAAACGATGCCTCCGGCAGGGCAGTAGCACTGTTATCTTTGGAGGCTCTTGCCAGATAGCCAAAAATCTGTGGGAGAGTGTGGCCGGGAGAGGAGAGGCAGAGGGCTGAAAACATCCAGAGAGCATGAGGGACCAAGAGAGACCAGCCTCTGGGCTGCTCCCTTAGCTCTGGCCTTGAGCCAGGCAAGAAAATGGGTGAGCAGCCATTTCAGGTTTTTCCCAGCATACTTCACGATGAATAGATGGCTTCCGTATATACCGTTTTCAGTGGCAAAGCCAGACCGGACTTCTTACCCACGCTACCTGAGCCCTGACAACCGTCTGGAGAGCGTGCAGGTGTTAAAGAGAGTCTGGGGTAGGATTTGCCATCCATTTGGATGGGACCATGGTCCTGAGAGGCGGGATGCTCTCAGTCAGGGTTCTCAGCAAGTCCGCTGACCTCCCACATCCATTAGACTCACCCAAAGCATCAGTGGAAACCGCGGTGTGGCCCTTTTCCTACTGCAAGCCACTTAAATGAGCGGGAAGTTGTAAGAAATTCTATAGTGTGTGTGTGTGTGTGTGTGTGTGTGTGTGTGTGTGTGTGTGTGTGTTATATCTGTGTAACGCATAACAAGCTAACACACTGCAGTTATTTTGGGCAGAAAAAGAATATTGGGAGAGGTATATATCCTAATATTTTTTTCCCCCAGAGGGACACATTAGAAGCTGTCATCAGAGGTCAACTGAGAAAAGAAATGTTTCAGGCTGGGGAGAAAGACCTTTATTTTTCCCTTTATTCTGTTTGGATTTCTAAGTGCGTGTGGTTTCCTCCAGTTGTCAAATGTCAGCAGGGATAATCCGAGCAGTGGAGTTACATAGCATTTTCTTTTCTTTACCATCTTTTTGTATTGGGAAAATGTGATTTTAAAAATGCACCAGCCTCTGCTCCTAGCCACAGGGTCTCTGGGGGAAGGAACCGTGTGTTCAACGTTTAACGTGTGTAGCCATACGTCAGAACTTAATTCCTCATCCCGGGCGTCTCCAGATAGGCATTTTGACAAAAACTGGGGCCTTCTCTGTTCTCTGGAGTCGGTGTTCATTTGCCGCAGGGGGTGTCTTTCAGAACATGTGTTTGGGCCCTTGCACTTAGAGGAACCTTAAGTCTGCTCTTTAGAGGTCAGCTGCAGGAAACTCTTGTGTTTGCGTTGGACCCACCTGGCTAATTTCTTTCTGCTAAGGTCAACTGTGCCCCATCTCGGGAGTAAAATCCATCAGACTCACAGTCTTATGTCCAGAGATTGTGCATTGTGAACAGGAGGGGGCTGTAGGAGGCTGGTACTCTCTTTAGAATTTCTTTTTCTGTTCTACAGGGGACGTTTCTACAATTTTACTGTGAATCTGGTACTTCCTGAAGAGTGTAACAGATAAACATTTTGATAACTAAGAAAGACAGTTCCTTTTGCCCACTAGTTTTGCCTCTGTGTTAGGTGAATACGGCCTACAGTTTTTGTTATGTGGCCTCCTCTGGTTTGAATAGGGGGTGAGTTAAGCCAGTCTCATCTGGGCTGGGGAGTGTTACTTTTCTTTCTTTTGTGTGTCTTTTTGTCTGGTCTCTGGGGTGGTTAGCAGGGGCTTGAGCTCATTAGTTCCTTGGTAATTTCATAGTTGACATTAAAAGTAAAATGTAGGTACACTAATCCTGGTAAGGGTTTGAGCTTGCAGGGGTTCAGGAGCCCAGGGTCCCATGGAAGGGAGTGAGGGGAGCTTCTGTAGGTTGCTCTCCAAAGCAAGAGAAAGGAAATACTTACTCGGTTAGAGTGGAAAGCCCCTAGTTAAGGTTACCTGGCGGTTTCTGATTGGTTGGGCTTATATTGAATTGGAAATAGTTTGCTTACCTGGAAACACCGGGAGTTGGGGGTCATCTCATTCTAATGAGAGGTCTGTGTGTGTGTGTGTGTGTGTGTGTGTGTGTGTGTGTGTGTGTGTGTGTGTGTATGTGAGAGAGAAAGAGAGGGGGGGGAGAGAGAGAGGGAGAGAGGCATATATCTATGTTCAGGCTTGTTGGCCCAGGTGCATGTGCCGTATGTGCCAGAGGAGGATGTCAGGTGTCCTACTCTTACAGTAACAAGAGCGTTCCACCTCATTCCCTTGAGACAGGATCTCTCATTGAATCCATATGGCAGCACACAACCATCTGGAACTTTAGTTCCAGGGGACCCAGCGCCATCTTCTGGCCTACACCAGTACTGCACACACATGGTACACATACATACATACTGGCAAAACACTCATACACATAAAAGTAATTAAAAATACAAAAAGCAAGGTGCACCAGGCAGTTCATACCTGTAATCCCAGTGATTTGGAGATGAGAGGTAGAGACAGGAGGATCCCTGGGAGCTCCCATGGCCTCTCATCTCTCTCTCCTTTGGAGTCACCCTCCGTTGGAAAGGGCAAACATTGCCTTTGGCTTTCCCCCATTGCAGCATCACTTAGAGACTGGGGCTGTTGCTTAATCTGACCTGAAAGTGTCTTTATTCTGATGACTCTTGAAAGGTAAGTGTGTGTGAGTTACGTTCACACTTCTGGGCTGGGAAAAGTTTTCGTTTTCCCTAGCACTTCTTACACGGTTCAGACTGCTTCCCAACACTGGAAGAATTACCCGCGTGTCCCATGTCAGTATTATAAAAGCATGGATGCCTGCCTCCTCGGTTTTGTTCTTCCCTTTTCATATAAATTTTAATGTGATTTTCAGTTATCCTTTTCGGGTTTCTGTTTCAGTACGATGTGTATGTAAGTGTGTGCTGGCCCAGGTTCGTGCCTTTTTGAAATAATTATTTTTAAAAAAAATGTCCAGCAACTGTGTCTCTAAATCTGCCCCTTTTCTCACATTCATTTCGTTCCTCTACAGAACTTGTTAGGCACACAGTGTGTCCTGATCTGTCTCCCCCGTGTCTCACCCTCCTGTTAACGGCGCGCATCCCAGCATCTCTGCCTTTGTGGCCCATGCCCTACCTCACCCATCAGGCCTTGAGCTTCCAACCTGGTTATCTTGTCTGCTGAACTTGTAATTGAAATGCCTGTAGGTTTTGACTTCTGGTTCTATTGGGTTCCTCTTAATGCGCCTGTTTACATTCTGCGATTCTCCCTCCTTTCTCAGAGAGTTTTCATTTCTCCTCTCGGATCCTTAATCACGTACGACATATTGTATATTACATTTTAAATGGCAAGTCTATCATAAAAAGGTCACGTTCCTCTGTTTGCCCCATGGCTTCCTCTTATTCATAGAGCGTCATCTCCCGCGCCCCCTGGGGCTTTGGGACCGTTTAGCGTCAGCTGTTCTCTGCCGGGTGTGTTCTTCCTTCGGATCTCCAGGGCCCTGGTTAAGGGAGCATTCCCTGAGACAAGGGTCCATAACGTCCTCGTAGAGTCAGGTTAGTCTCGGCTCGTCTTTGCAACAATGTCCAACCCACAAGGGAAGCGGCCCCACAGACTGCAGAAATGTGAAATGGGGGGTTTTTCCTTTTAGGAGCAAAGCTTATCTTTTCATGTGCGTGTGTCTATGTGTATACAAACCAGAGGTCGGTGTTGAGTCTCTCTCTCTCTCTCTCTCTCTCTCTCTCTCTCTCTCTCTCTCTCGTTCTCTGCTTTATTTTTGTGAAAAAACATTTTTCACTGAAGCTGGAGCTCATCTGTTCAGTTTCTTTCCCCACATTCTCATCATTCTTTTGTTTCTTCTTCTTCTTCTCCTCCTCCTCCTCCTCCTCCTCCTCCTCCTCCTCTTCTCCTCCTCCTCCTCTTCTTCTCCTCCTCCTCCTCCTCCTCCTTCTTCTTTTTCTTCTTCTTCTTTTCTTCTCTCTCTCTTTTTTCTTTTTTTGGTTTTTCAAGACAGGGTTTCCCTGTTGTAACTCAGGCTGTCCTGGAATGAACTCACTCTGTAGACCAGGCTGGCCTCAAACTCACAGAGATCCGCCTGCTTCTGCCTCCCGAGTGCTGGGGTTAAAGGCTTGCGCCACCTCCACCCGGCTTCCCAGCATTTTTTAAGAGGGTGCTGGGGAACACGAACTCAGATCCTCGCGTTTCTGCGGCAACTAATTTATCAGCTGAGCCATTTTCCCATCCCAGTCAGTGGTTTATTTGCTGAGGTTAACTTGGACGTGCACCTTACCCGACCTCCGTCTGCCACACAAAGGATGCACCCATGGGAAAGCTACCCGTTCCACTCCGTGCATGCCGTGATCTGTCCGCACCGGTTATCCCAATGCTAGAATAAAGCACTGACATTGATGCCGTATCCGAGATTTGCGGGAGGCCGGGAATCTGCACTGTAACACAGGTGATTCTCAGTCACATTAAAGCAAAAGATCGTTTGCCTTGGATCGCTGAGTGTCCTCAGGGAGACACGGAGGTGGTAACAGGGAAGCTAATGCATTCCTAGGGGCTTCGACAGACAGAATTCCCTCTGAAGGGTAAAGACAGCTCAGTGGCACAGTGTGTGCTTAGCATGTGCAAGGCTCTGTCTGGGTTTAGTCCCTAGCACATAAAAAAAAAAAAAATCTTTTTTAATTGCCAGGATACTGTTACTGGAGAACTGGGGGTGGACCGGGGGACTCATAGGTTCCTTTGTACCAGTGTGCTGCAGAAGAGGGGGTGCAGTCCCTAATTTATGAAAGGTCTTTGGGGGTGTGTTTTGGGACAAAGGGGAGAGGGCTCTATGTTTTAAAGCTGTTCATTGACGTGCTAGGGAAGGGAGAAAGACGGCAGGAGAAAAATCTGATCGGGCATCAACTTCCTTGGGGTTTGCGTTCCAACATTGCCCAGATTTCAATTAAGCAAAGCACCTCTTCCCCATCCCCAGTTGATCGTGGTTGCCATGGCAGCAAGCACTGTGCAATAAGTCCACCCCACTCCCACTACCTGCCTCAGGCAATGCATAGTCTATGAGCCCTTGGTTTCTCAGTGGACACGGGGGCCCTGGTGGGGCCATGGGACAGACAGCGATGGGAGGTCAGGGCTGGCCACTGCCAGAGGTTCCTTGGCTCTGCGACTTCAGGAAGTGTGCCCAACAGCCCTGTCAGACAGAACATGGCATTCCTGCTCACCTGCCTTGGAGGGATCCAGAGCCTCATAAAGAGCTGCAGCTGGCCAGCCTGCAGGCAGCACACACTTGACCTGGCTCCTCTCGCCGCTGGCACACAGGTGTCCAGGATCTGGGTCCAGTGGGCTTCCCGTGGTCCTCTGGGACCAAGGTTCTCAAAGTGGCTTCCAGAGACTCACCATATTGACCCTGTTTCCATGCAAATGGGGGAGATCGTAGAGTCCGTCATGCTGTGGTGCGTGTGCCCAGATGTGCATCCATGTTCGTGTGTGTATGGGTGTGCACACTGATGTGAAAGCCAGAGGACAGCCTCAGTGATTCTCAGGGTTACCTACTTTTATTTTGAACAGGGTTTCTTAGTGGCCTAGAGCTCACCGAGTGAAGTATCCCCCTGTCTGTACCCCCGCATTGTACCACCAAGCCCAGCATTTCAAATCTGGTCCTTTGTGCTTGGGAGGCAGGCAGTCTGCAGACTGGTCTACCTCCCAGCCCGGCCTGCCATTCTGAGTCTCTTAGGAATACAAGAAAAGAAAAATGTGCTCTGTTTGTGTGTGTGGGGGGGGGGGGGAAGAGAGGAGAGAGGTGGGGAGGTTGTGCATGTGTAGTTGTGTGTATGGGGGAGTTGCATGTAACTGCCCCCGTTCCCTGGCCCTGTTACCCTTCTTCACATTGAGTACATAGCTGATGCTCATTTGAACTCCACCCAGACCATCTACCCTTCCTTTGTTTCTAACCATACATTTTGGATCTTTCTCAGGCCAGGAAGACAAGCACGCGGCTCCTTTCTCTCAATCTCTGCTGGGTGGGTTTTGCTTCCTATTCTCCGCGCGCCCCTGTCTTGAGCAGCGTGGGGAAGCTGCTTCCATTCTGCCTCGTCTCGTCTGATGCTCTCCCCAGGCATCGTCCACTCCGGAGCATCAGGGCAGCCTCTTCCACCCTCACACTAATTTCCCTCAGTCCCACTCGGCTGGATTCCTAATTTCTTTTATTTTGGTTCTCTCTGAACCAATTTTTTCTTTGCTCCATTGGCCCAAGAAATATCAGGTCAGCCCAAGAATACTGCTGCCTCCTGCCAGCTCCTATCCGAACCAGCGTTTGCGTTTAGAGAGCGGAGGGCTTCAGAATCCAAGAAGTGCCCTCACTAGGTCAACTGAGTATTTGTTTCAACGTCGTACCCAATGGTGGGAATGGAGACTACACACTAGGGCTGGAGAGATGGCGAAGCGAGTAAGGTAGTTGCTACATGAGTACCTGAGTTCAAATCCCAAGAACCCATGTGAAAAGTTAGGTATGGTTACAACGCCTGTAGCCCTAGCACTACAGGGTGAATGTGGAGACAGGAGGATTGCTGAGACTTGCTGGCTCTGGGTTCAGTGAGAGACCCTGTCTCAGAGGAATGAGGTGGAGAGTGATAGAGAGGACACCCAAGGTCCTTCTCTAGCCTCTAGGTGTTCACAGATGTAGGCATACACCTACACATCTGTGCACCTTGAAGGGCAGCCCGCTCCTCCTTTTATTGATGGAAGGTCTCTATTATCTTTAGCTGCAGGTAATTCTGTCTGAAAGTTGAAAATGTCAACACGACTGCAGAATTTTAAGGCATATTCGAATTACAGGCAAACTGTGGTTCTCCTCTGCTAACATGGAGATTTGGGATTTAATGGTACTTGACAATTCTGTACCAAATTCAATCCTGATCCAATTTTTTCCTCCTTCACCACCGGCAGATTTCAGTTATGAATAGATTAGGTGTACTGGGGCACCGTTAGTCTTTCTTATTGTATTTTTATAAATCCATTCCGGGTTTGTTGCGGAAGCCGGAGAACTGGGCTTTGTTCCCAGCCTGTGAGGCAAGGCGTCCTACTCTGATCTGCTTCCACGGCAGGCCTATTGCACAAATCATAGTACCCCCTAATAGCAAGTGGGGAAACTGAGACATGGGAGTCTCAGTCGATGTTCCCGAAGATCTTTGACTCCAATACGAACATGGGAGAGGGAGCAGAGTAATGGCTGCCTGAAAGTGAAGGCACATTGAACCCGATAAGTAAGTGTAATTACTATCTGCAAAATAAAGCCTTAAAAACCAAGCAGTGAAGAGGGCCCTTGGTTTTCAGCCCCCAGAGACACTTACACTTACTTGCCTCCTTCAACGCTTACCCCGGAGAAAAGAGAAAGGCGAGGAACCAACCCGGAGAGAGAAGATGGAGGTGTGCGGAGCCTGCTGTGGCTTCACCGCACTCCGTGACTGGTGTCTGCTGGGGGGACTGGGTGCCAGCATGCCAGCAATGTCAGCTGGCTCCATCTGTGCCTCTGGCCTGTCTGACCCACCGTTTCTTGCTTTGGTGACAGCTCCCAGGAGAGATTTAGAATGACACCAGTGGCAATGATTACAATCATACATTGCACCAAGTTATAATCAGCATGTGGACACACATATGCTACTCCGTCTGTCTGTCTGTGTGTCTGTCCTTCTCTCTCCTCTCTCTGCATGTGTGTGAGAGAAAAAGAAAGGGGAAATACGTGTAGGTTTATATTTGCAGAGATATGTTACATTAGTTCATCATTTTATATTATTATCCTGTGTGTGTGCATGTGTGTGTGAGAGAGAAAGAGACAGAGAGAGACAGAAAGAGAGGCAGAGAGAGACAGAGAGCCCCCATAAAGATAAGAGAAGACTTCTTAGAAGCTCTTCCATCTCTTCCATTCCAGGCAAAGGAAACTGGACCCCTCTTCAGAAGATCAAAAGAATTAGGTTGGGGACAAAATTTACAACCTAGGGAGCAACCTGCACATGGAGCCAGGCGCGTCCTCCCTGTGCCTCTCAGCCTCCATGGGCCTTTTGAGTGTGTGTCCTCAGCTCAATGCCTAGCAGAGTTTCTCGACAGTGTCATTTGCCTCTGTGCTCTGTTGGTGGAGAACACGCAGGTGTGCTGTCCTTATGAGATGGGGGATGGGCCCATCAACCTTACAGTGTTTCTTCTTTCCTTAGTGTCTTGGATGATATTTCCCCGCTGCGTGGTCTGAGATATTCCCTGATTACACTGATGACACGGCATGAAATGACGGGGAGGGTTATTTAGCTAATTAAGAAAGCAAACTTTTCTAGACACAAACATTTAGCTTCACGATGTGTAAATTATGTGCATCTGGGTGATATGCTAATCGCTCCTCTGAGCCCTTGCTGATTAGCGATGAGCTCACCCAACCCTGGGACTTTCGGGAACGCCTTGATAGGGTTCACCTTCTAGCCTGGCAGCTTCTGCCAATCTTGGCTGCTGCTCTACCCGAAGAACGACACAGGGCCGCCTGCCCCCTGCACACTCTGTATGATGCCCTTTGCTCCCCTCCAGGAGGGAGCTCTCCCTCAAACCTTGTGTGCCGCTGATAAGTTTGGTGGGCCTAAGCAATTAATTTTCTTAGCGATCTGAAAGACTCTGAAGTAATTCAACGAGTGACCAGCAGATAAGAAACTTTAATGAGCTCTTTTAAAAGTCCTGCTTTTAAACATCTGTTATCAGGAGTCAGCAATAGGTCCAATCTGAGCTTCTACCTGGTTTTGCAACGAAAGTTTTATTGAGATACAGACAGAACAAATCCCACATTATCTGTGGATGTCTTTGTGCCACAACAGGCAGTTGAATAGTTATAATAAAGCCAGAATGACCCTCAAGGTCCAACAGTTTGCTATCTGGACCTTTAAAAAAAAACAACAACAAAACATGGTTGACCTTTGAGTATGTCCATGAAGTAGATCTTCATGTATATGAATGTTGTTCCTGCAATAAGATAGGACATTGTACAACCACATCCTCAACCTTAAGGAAGATCACAATGTCCCTGAAAGCAGGAGCAGAGAGCCCCGTGTGGGTGTATGGATGCTTTCCCAGGAAATGCCCCCTCAATGGCTTTCATGCTCGCTGCTACAGATATTCAAATACTCACAATGTGCCAGTCACCATGCAAGCTCCGCACACAAAATCTTGTGCAAAAATCAACCCTTGCCCTTCTCTCTTGATGAAAGGTGACAGACATTGAGACAAAGCTGGTAAGTGATACACTTGAGAACTGGTAAGTGTAATGACAAACCAGGTTGCAGGAAGTAGGCTGGCCCTGTGCTAGTGCATACACACACACACACACACATACACTCTCTCTCTTTTTAATATGCCCTTCAAGCTGTGCCTGGAGAAGGAAAGACTCCCAAAGCCTTGTCAGGGTAACATTTATGCCACGGATGTCTCAGAACATAATGTATTGGTCCTTTTAAGTTCAAACAACATTTGGCCAATTCTTAAGTGGCCATTTATAATTCCTGTCTAGCTAGCTTTTATTGCTCTAAACAGCACGACTCGGAAGAGGGCTGGAAGGTGGCTCTCTGCGCCTGACTTAGAAATCATTTGGAGAATGGACACCACCTTTTCTAAGAGAAAAGGAAAATGAGCAACTCGTTTCGGTTTGGGGTGTGACTCCTCGAAATTCTTCACATTGCGACCACTAGATGCTAAAGGAGATTCAGCTGGGAACTGCTGATGCAGGAGAATATTTATAGACCCGTGGTATCTTCGAGCTTTAGTTCTGTAGAAAACCACATCACAAAGCCCAGCAGAATAAACCGTCTGTGTTCCTGTGGACACACACACAGATCTAGTCTAAAAACGTGTGTGCGTGCACATTGATGTATGCGCAGGTGCAGATTTGTGCAGGTGTGTGCGTACGCGTGTGTGCCTGCATGTGGGGGTCAGAGGTCAACCCCAGGTGCCGTTCTTAAGGCTCTGTCCAATTTCACTTTTGAGGTAACATCTTCTCATTGGCCTGGAAGTTACCAAGGAGACTTGGGCGGCTGATCCGCAAGCCCTAGGGATGGATCCTGCGATCTCGCCTCCCAGCAGAGAGATGACTCGTGCACGCGCCATTAACACCGTTCCCAGCTTTTTTTTTTTTTTTTAAATGTGGACCGGACTCTGGGGATTGAACTCAGCTCCTCGTGCTTACAAGGAGACACTTTACTGACTGAACCCTTTCCCTAGTCCTGGCATACACATCTCAAAACTTGTTCCGGCGTTTTTAAAAAAGTCATCACTGGGTGGTAAGTGATTTTCTTTTGTTCTTCTTGGTGCTCAGCAGTATCTTCTAAACTTTTCCTGTTGTGTAGGGATGTTTGTATTATCCGACGACATTTTAGCCAGGTGCACGCCGTGTGCAAGCTCGGCTTGTACTGAGACTCTTGGGCCACCGAGGCAAGGTGACCTATTGAGCTCAGGAGCCTGGGGACACCCTGAACAGTACAGTGAAACCTCACCCCTTAAAGAGAAACAAATTGTTTTAATGAACTGTAACGGAAAATAACGTTATTTTAGGGCACAAAGGGACATCTTGTCATCCGGCAAAGGCATTCTCATCTCATTTCCTCTTCCCATTGACTGGACCTTGTTTCTCTGTGAGTAGTTAAAGTGGGCTTTCCGTAAAGTTCTGAATTTCATAGGCTAGAGATCTCAGTTAGTGCTGGCATGGAGATATATGCCCTTCGGAGGGAGGTCCCATCCTTCCTAGGGGCCTGCATCAGCCTCGAGACAATTAGCTGGAGCAACCCAGACACCTGGGTGCATTCATTTGGTTTGTCTTCGTGAAGGGGGGAAGGTCTGGGGGTGAGTGCTGTGGGGATGGATGCTCCGAGTGTCTAAGGATGTAAATAAGGCAAACTCAGATCATCTGCCTGCCCCGTCTTTCATTTCCTCCCTTCTTCCAAACCCCTTGGCAAGTTCGGGAATCCCCCAGTCTCTACGCTGAGTCTCAGTGGAAGGCAGAAACCACCTTCAGGTCAGAAGATGGACTTGAAGATGTTTACTTCCTTGGATTTTCTGGTGGTGTCAGGTGACCTGGGCTTGACCACACAGATGAACCTCATGGCAGATGGGGGCAACAGTTCCAGTCAGGAAGGGGGCTCCATTCAGTGTTGACCACCTAGGTAGAGCTGTATGAGGTCCAGCACTGTAGAGACAGGTGCCACCCTTGAGCATTATGTTGGCTTTTGACCTACAGAAGGCTATCCTGGTCTCTGTTGCCCTATTGGCTTCCAGGATGGGTTCTTTGGCCTTCCTGGGCCATCGCACAGTGCCGTGGAAGGAGCCGGTAAGGCGCTCTCCCTGCTGAAGCTGAGTGCTGCCTGCCGTCTCACGGGCCTCTCAGCCTTCTTGGAGCAAAGACAGGAAGCAGAGCCTGCAACTCGGGCCGTGAACTTTCTTCCCTTTCTCCTTTGCCGTTGTCTCCAGGGATGTCACTGTGTGCGGTACCCACTGCTTCTAACCTAAGCCACAGGAAACCCATAAGCCCAGCACTGTCTTGGGGTTTTAGATCCCTGAGACCTTTTACTGTCTCATTTTTCCTGAGATTGATGTGGCTTTGGACAGGACAGTTTTTATTTTTACTGTAGCCCACAGGATGGGGCCACTGTGTACAAGAGGTAAACTTCTGATCGGGGGAACTGCCAATTGTCACGGACGTTGTCATGAGATGGACCTACAGGACAGGAGAGGATTTGGGAGATCAAAATAGAGAGCGGTTTGATAGAGAGACCCATGGGCGGTGAAGGAGTGCCCTCCTCAGCCTGGGAAATTTATTTGTCTCCCCATCTCTCAACCATAGCTGTATTTTCTCTTACATTTTCTATGTGCCGTGAAAGGAAATACCCTCTCAAAAAGGCCTTTTATCTGATGTAAGGAAACAGTGATTTCTGTCAAGGCAACCCAGTTACTTTTTACTTCCTAGTCTTAAAAAAAAAAAAAACAAAAAAAAAAAACCTCATTTTGAAATAAAAGAAGTATGTGTGTCTGTATGTGTGTGCACATGCGTGTACATGTAACTACAGAGATCAGAAGGGGAGCTGGAGTTACAGGTGGTTGTGAGCTGCCCCATACCGGTGCTGAGGATGGAACTCCAGTTCTTAACCATTGAGCTCTCTCTCCAGCCCCTGCCTTCTAACCTCAAGTTCCTTTCCTCCCCCTACCCCTCCTCTGTGTATTGGGAAAGAATCTCATGTATCTTCAGGGTGGCCAGATGCAGGTAAGGGTCAGGCACAGGCCTGTCTCGTACCTAATGAGCAGTAATAGTGGCAAAATGTGAACAGATGTCTGCTCACTCCAGATAAGGGTACCAGTGACAGACCAAAGGAACAACGGCATTCACGCTCTGAGCTTGATGAGTGAGGTGGAATTAAATATTCCATAGGAATATTTAGGGCATATCAGGGAGTGGCTGGAATCTCAAGTGAGGGTCTGTTGACCCCTCACCCTTACTCCTGCTTTTATATGGAAACATGAGCAGGCCTGATTTCTGATCTCCCAGAGGGCCTCTTACCTCCCTGAGAATCTCTTGTGGGTAGTCATAGCAACTTTGATTAAGACATGTGGTGGTTTGAGTGAGATGTCCCTCATGGTCTTGGACATTTGAATACTTGGTCCCCAGATGGTGTTGCTGTTTGGAGAGGATTATGAGGTGTGGACTTGGTGGAGGAAGTGCGTCTCTGAGGGCAGGCATTGCAGTTTGAAAAGACTTGCTCCATTTCGGGTGTGCTCTCTTGGCTTCCAGTTGTAAGTGCTCAGCTCTCAGCTGCTGGCTCCAACTGTCTGCCTCCTGCTGTCCCTGCCACTATGGACTTGGACCCTCTGGATCCGTGAGCCCAAAATAAACTCTTTTTTCCCCAGATAGGTGTTGGTTATGGTGTTTTATCACAGCCCCAGAAAAGTGATTAGTACAAAGATACTCATGGCTTTCAGTACCCAGAGGACAGCATTCCACCTGTGGACTGGAGTATAGTCAGGGGTAGAGAATGTGTCCTACTTTGGCTTCTCACTGGTGTCCTGGAATGGCTTGTCACTGGGCAGTCTAAATGTTAATTTCCAAGTCTAGCCATTTTCTCAAGTCCCAAATGACTCTATCCTGTGTCAAGTTGACAAAGAAACCAGCCATACATCACTATGCCCAGCTTTTTACATAAGTGCTGTGGATTTGAACTTAGGACTTCATGGTTATGTAATGGGCATTCTACCAACTGAGTGGCTCCCCAGCCATGCGAGGACTTTTTGGATGCAGATACCTTGCTGACGGCCCTGTGGAACCTGCCGTGGTCTCTGTGGTAGTACTCTGCTGTGGCAGCTCACCAAGGACAGCAAAGAGGCATATTTACAGGTAGAATCCCTGCCAGATCTCAGCAGAGGGAACCACTATCCTGGCCGGTGCCATACTAGACAGTGGAACCCCTAGCATCTGAGCTCAGGTGTCTTTATTGATCCAGAGCTCCTCAGGTGTTCTACTGATAGCACGTGCAGATCATAAGCAATCAAACATCCCCCACATAAATCCAACACCTGCAGACAATGCAAAATGCCATGACCTAGGCAGCTCCTCACCCAACGGTGCACAAAACAATTATTTTATACATAACTAAAAATAAACTTCTACAGCAGGTCTCTCTGGCATGTGGAGGCTCTTGTACTGGGCAGCTTCAGGGTGGGCTAGGAAGCAGCAGAGATTCATCTCTGAAGCTGCAGCCAGGATTTATTTTTGAGATCACAATTAAGTGAATCCAGGTCCATGAGGTGGCTGCTTGTCCCTTTAACACAGAACAGCAAGTCTGATAGATGGGCTTTTAGTATTACTGGGTATTTTGGTTCTATTGCCTGGGAGTAGAAATTATTTTACCTGGATCCTTGGAATGAAGAACATTTTAGTGGCTGGTTTGCTTAATGGATGAGAAATCTTTTGCTAATAGTGAGCCTGCCTCTTCTGCCTTTGTACATTTAATTTCTGCCAATTATGTAAACCCATTTGCTTATTCATAAGCGTTCAAGGTACAGCTGGGGCGGCTTTTGGTGCCTGTGAAAACATACCCTGCCCAAGAAGATCAGGAAATCGAATGAACCTCCTTACGCGGGCAGCTTCTGACCCTCTGATCATTATGTGGCCAGTGCTTGTTGGAATGATAAATAGAAATACCCTTTGTAGCTAAGAAGGTTGGAAATAAACTCCTGGTTGTGTTTCTTAAGCAACAGTGGGGCCCAGATGTCTCTCTGCCTAGAGGTCAGTAGCAGAGCATGATAAATACCTCAGTTCTGTTCCCACAAAGTTTCCTTTGTCTTCAGTGGAATCTCCTCCTGCCTAGAGCTGGGGAAGGCGCAGGAAGAACATCCTTAATAAGCTTCAGACAGAAGCATGCCTGATTTCCTTGCAGACTGCATTTAGTTCCCCCACCCTTGGTCCTTATGAGTACAACTCGGGATGTCAGATAAAATGCAGTGTGCAGGCCCGGAGAGGTGGCTCATTGGGTAGGCTGGTCAAGCATGAGGACCCGAGTTCTGATCCCCAGAGCTCACATAAATGTCAGATGCTGCAGCATTCACTTAGAACCCTAGAACTCAGGGCAGAGACAGGAAAATCCCAGGGACCCAGTGGCCAGCCTGTCTAGTCAAAACAGTGAGCTTCAGGGCCCCAAGAGACCCTGTCTCAAAATAAATACATAGGTTGGAAATCGATTGAGATAGACAGCTGACATCAACTTCTGCCATCCACAAGCACCTATAAATGAGTACACACACACACACACACACAGACACACACACACACACACACACACGTCTTTTTAAAAATGCAGTGTGCCTAAATTTGATTTTAAAAATAAATGTATATTTTGGTATAACTATTTCCCCATGCAATGCTTAGGTTATGCATACACGAACAAATTCTTAATCTGCAATTCATACATACCCAGCCGCCTGCTTTTTATTTCCTGTGTCTGGTATTGTTAGCAGGGGCCCTGTTCACAATAGGCTTTTCTTCCTGTGTTATCAGCAAAAGCCCCACCGTGACTCTTATAAGGATCCTAGGCCCACTGGTGGGGGTGGGGCAGGAAGGTGAGGGAGTGAGGGACACCCATCCCCTTCCTCTGCTTCCAGAAAGAGCGGCGTCCTCAGTGTTGAGAGCAAAAAATGACGAGAGATACTGAACTTGGGGTGACGTGTTGTCATAAGTAAAGCAGACACGGTGTTTTAGAAAAGATACTCTGTGAGCTCCAGAAAGCTCCAGAGGAGCCCAAAACAAATTGAGATAGTTTGCTGGAAGACTTCCTGGGTCAGGTGGATGTCATCTGTCTGGTATGTGCCTACACCTGCTGCGACCAGTCAGGCCTCATCAGTCATTGACAGACATAAGTGGATCGCGGGAAAATTACCTGTCTGTGAGGAATTAGCCAATCGCGTGGTAATTACATAAAGAGGCCTCATTTGGGCCGAGGGCATCTCACAAAAGGGATGAGATGTGGCAGATGATAGGCAGCCCTACATGCAATCAAAGAGATACAAATTAAGGGAAATATCATCTCCTCTTTCCCATAAGTGACTGCAGTTTTGAGAAATACTCGGTACCGGCTGAGATATGGCCAATGAGACTCATCAGAGCGCTGCCTCTCGCTGTGGCGTCAATGGCAAACTCGGTGATTACCTTTTTAGTAGTCAGTGAGACTTGCATTGTCTTCTGTGTACTTGTTTGGTTTCCCGTGGTTCCTTCAGCGTGCATTTATATAATTCCGTAGCCAGAAACAGGATCATAGATGAGATTGTTTTGAGTGAGGCATACGACCCCATGGCACGGCGGACGGACAGAGCCCAGTCCCCTTGTAGTCCCTGCAACCCATAGCTTGCATTCAATTGATGAGACTTCGATGAGCGTTCCGACATTGATTTTTGTACTGACGGCTTACATTTGCGTCTCTGTGCTGCCAGTTCAAAGGGCTATGTAAGATTCGAGGACACTGCTGTGTGCATCTGGTAAGAATCAGTGAGGTCAGAGGATTTGCTGGCTGGAGATGCCCACTGTGTCCTTCCTTCTCTCTCACTGTCTCTTGACAAATGATAGGCCACGTTTATTGTCACTGAGGAGCTCACCCACGCACCCGATACCTGACAGTTGGGCCACAGCTCCAACGCCTAATGTGTTCTAAAAACAGTCAGTCATTCAGCAAAACTACTGACCAGTCAAAACCACCCTACGTGGGAACCCCTTTTTCCTTTAAGCCTTCTGGACTCAGGCCCCCGAGAAGATCAAAATCCAAGAGCTGACTTTTCTTTTTCTCACCATCTTATTGAAGCCCTTTCTACAGATTTGAGGCCAAAACCAGTTTGAAGAGGCAGTGGAAAAGAGAAAGAGTGGAAGGGGCAAATGAAGGGAAGGCACTCTTATTTATTTTTATTCTTTTATTTATGTGTGTGTGTGTGTGTGTGTGTCTATGTGTGTGTATGCACACGTGAGTGCAGTTGCCCATAGAGGCCAGAAGGGGGTGTGTGTCCCCTGGAGCCTAAGTTACAGGTGGCTGTGAGCTGCCTGACATGGGTGCTGGGAACCAAACTGTGGACTTCTAGAAGAGCAGCAAGTGCTCTCATTGCTAAGCCAGCTCTGCAGCCCCTTATTCATTCATTCATTCATCCATTCATTCATTCATTCGGTTTTTCGAGACAGGGTTTCTCTGTTGTAACTCTGGCTGTCCTGGAACTCATTCTGTAGACCAGGCTGGCCTTAAACTCATAGAGATCCACCTGCCTCTGACTCCCAAGTGATGGGATTAAAGCCATGCGCCACCACCACCCGGCTTCTTATTTATTTTTAAGTGCACATGAGCATACACTTGTCTCTGCATGTGTGAAATCCTCTGAGGACAGGCTTCTCTGTGGTTCTGGTTTAGGAAACCAGGTGCTGGCCAGCAGTTAGTTAGTTAGTTAGAACCAAACACACAAAACACTTAAGGATCTGTGCGTGAAGATTGAATAAAACCCCTTCCCCATGCACTGGTCTCCATTTCCTGGGACTGACCCAGCTCTGTGACAGGTTCCTTTGATGCACATGGTCCATGAAGCCAAAGTATAAAGGCCTGGTGCATCGTGTCACATGGAAAGGGCCTTTTCCCAGGATAGGTGCCTGTTCTAGATGGGAAGGAACAGAAAAATGTGACTCTGTATGGCAAGAAATGGTCACTACAGCTTTTAGCCCTCAGAAGAGCGAAAGTAATAGCTTGAATTTAAACGAAATAATTTGGCAGGTAATTGGCTCAGAACTACTAAGCAAGAAACCCTGGCACCATTAAACAAAGAAACAGCAGAATACGAGACTGGGCCAGTGGATTGTGTGGTTTTTTTTTTTTTTTTTTGAGCCAGGTTCTGCACCATGTGCTTCTGTAATTCCATTGTTGGAACAATCTCACTAAGTAGATAGGATTAAGTACATACATTTTACAGCAGGGAAACTGAGGCACAGCGGCAGCATTTGCTCAGTTAAACTAGTAACTGAGTATGGCGATTTGAATGAGAACGGTTCCTATAGGCTCACGTGTCTGAACACTGTGTCGCCAGCCAGTAGAACTATTTGGGAAGGATCAGGAGGTGTGGCCTCGTTGGAGGAGGTGTGTCACTACGGGCTGGCTTTGAGATTTCAGAAGACTTGTATCGTTTCCACTGTGCTCCCCGCCCTCCGCCTGTGGTTTGAGATGTGAGCTCTCAGCATCTCCTGCCCCAGGCCGTCACTCCACTGTCATGGACTCTAACCCTCCGGACCTGTAAGCCCAATTAAACATTCTTTTATAAGTTGCCTTGGCCATGGTGTTTCTTTCTCGCCAATAGAAAAGTAAGTAGTACACCGACAGAACTGTGGTCCCACGCAGACACCGTGGGCCTCTCGTCCATTCTCCTTGCAGCGACACAGCCCTGACTTCAGAAACGCAAGAAGACAGAATTCGCGTTCACGAGCCGGACAGGGGCTGGGCGGCTACAGGTGAAAGAAACCGTGTCGGGGTGTGGGGATGTCTTTTCCGGCACGTGCTCTTTAACGTAGTTATACGTAATTCGTTTCACAGTTACAGGTGCGTGTGTGTATGTGAAGGCCACAGGTTGATGTGGGCTGTCTTCACTTGCTCACTACACTACTTTTTTGAGACAGGCTCTCTCACTAAATCTGGAGCTCATTGGTTCAGCCAGACTGGCTGGCCTTAGAGTTCCCTTTCCACGCTGTGATTACAGGTACGTGCTGCCCACCCATGTTTAATCGTTTTTGTACTTGCGCGTGCACGCGCACACACATACACGCGTGCACACACACACATACACATACACACACCCGGGGTAGGGAGGGAGCATGGAAGAAGAGGGCCCCCTAGTATTTCCCCTTCCATATTGTTTTCAGATAATCAACTTAATTTGGGGGTTCAATTACGAGTATGAGTTGCAATAGTGCTCGCTAACAATTGCGTCCTGAGGACTGGAGAGATGGAGCAGCAATTAAAGAGTATCACTGCTCTTGCAGAGGACCTGGGTTCGGTTCTTGGTATCCACAGGATGGCTCAGAAACACCTGTAACTCCAGTAACTCCAGTTTCAGAGGATCCGATACCACCTTCTGGCTTGTGGGAGCATTGCATGCGTGCACATACATATGTGCAGGCAAACACTCATATGCACATGCATGTGCATGCTTGTGTGTGTATGAGTGTGTAGAGATCAGAGGACAGATGTGGGTTTTGGCCTGGAGCTCCAGCTGGCCAGTGAGCTTCTAGGAATATGTCTGTCTCCATGTCTCCTCATGCTGTCATGGGGATTATAGGTATCCACTGGGCTTAAAATGTTTAAAATTACATTTATTTATGTACTTTAGTATGCACACACACACACACACACACAGACACACACACATACACACACGCCATGGTGTGCATTCGGAGGTCAGAGAACAACTTAAGGAAGTTGGTTCCAGGAAATCAAACTTGGCAGCCATCTTGCTAGCCTCTTGCCAGATTCTTTACCAGGCTTCTGGGGATCTGAACTCGGGCCCTCACACATGCTAAGTGAGCGCTATAAAGAGAGAGCTGTCTCCCCAGCCCTCTTCTTCCATACTTCTGATCTGCCTGCTGATACCATTCATCTGCACACAGTACATAGTCACTTTGCACCCCGGCTACTCATTATTGTGTTTTGTAACAGGGCTTTAGAAACAAAGACCTCTCAGGGATTTGAAGCTGTGTGCACTCAGTAGGTAAGAATTTGCCTGTTGTGTTACCCTAATGAACTCATCTCCAGTGATATCTGGGCGTTGTATTCGCACTCTCTCATGGCTGGTGATCTGTTAATTAGCAATGCTGTATTCATCGGAGGCCTGAGATTCCATCACTGGGCCTGTTTTATTCCACTAGTCATCTTCTCAGGGACCACAGACCATCTGTGTCCTCGTGTGGCCGGGCCCATGGGCTGTGAAAGAGGAGACTAGCTCCAAACTCACCTCCCTCGGTTGTGTCTTGAATCCTTGAGGACACAGTCATAATTCCAGACCATCTGTGCATGTTTGGCAGAAGAGTCATTTGTGACTCCTGTTGCGCTTTTTGAAAGTGGTTGCTGATCAAGATGGCTCTCCGCCACCATGGAGAGGACTTCGGGGCTTGTCATATTACAGGGGCAGCTGTGTCCCTAGTAGCAACGTTTGCTCAGCTCATGGCTTCAGGTTTGTGCCCACCAGGTGTCATCTATTGAAGTGCAGGCATAGGAATCCCAGCCTCGGTATCCATGAAGAGCAAGCAGGGCAGCGGGTTCCAGGCCTTTGGGCAGTACTGGAGCTGTCCCGATTATGCCTCTAGACTAGGGCTTGGAATTCTGGGAACTCGGTACAATTCCCAACCAGCCTCGGAATTCCAAGTCATCTAGATGTTATAAACTTAAGATGAATCCACTTCCTGCCTCATGCATCCAGAAACACCCATTCATACATTTAAGGAGCCTGCTTAGTATGTCCAACAGTAAAGATGGGACCAAGTTTCAGTAACATGCCTCTGCTCATGCATACTCAAACACACACACACACACACACACACACACACACACTCTCACAGTGTGGACACCACACGATTAGACTCCAAGGGTTGCCTAGAAAGAGCTGCTGTCCTATTGAGATTCTGCATTCTCTAGAGACCTACTGTGAGTCAGGCTCCTTGCATCGTGGAGGATCAATTAAAGATCCTCATTCCATTCCTTCCTTTCATCCCTCTTCCCTCCTCACCCCTGCCCTGCCCTTCTTTCTTCCCTTCACCTTCTTTTCCTCTTCCTTCTCTCTCCTCTCTTTCTCTTTTTAAAAGGACTTTATTTAAAAATTTAAAAATTGTGTGTGTGTGTGTGTGTGTGTGTGTGTGTGTGTAGTTGTCTTGTAGAGGCCAGAGAACTGGTGTTACAGGAGGTTGTTAACCAGCTGATATGGGTACCGGGAACCACACACTTTCATTGTGGGCGGCACCATTCCCTAGGCAGGGGTCCAGAACTATGTTAAAGTGGAGAAATGGAGCTGAGCGCAAGCGAGTGAGCACAAGTGCAACCCATTGCTCTCTGCTCCTGACCGAGAATATGATGTGACTAGTTCTTTAAATCCCTACTGCTTTGACTTCCCCGTCACAGTGGACTGTAACCTGAGATTGAGGACTAAAGTAATCGCTTTTCTGCCTTAAATTGCCCTTTCGTCTGAGCGACAGAAATGAAACTAGAACAAGCAACATGATTGCGAGTCCCCCGGAGAGGACAAGCCCAAGCTGCAACATGTGGCTACCGTGCATAGTGAGCACTGGAAAACAGAATCTAGTCTCTGCCTGTGACGCTCAAGCTGTGCACTCCGGGCTCCTACTGGGTCTGTCTCTAACAAGCCCTGCTTCCTGTTCTTGCTATCTTGCTTGCCCGCAAGTATCCACTAGGAATAAACAGACAACCCAGGGGTGCTGGACCTTTAGGCCATGCATCTAAGAAACACCATTAAGTCAACCGTCTAAGAAATAGCAACACTCTTGTCTAAACCAGGGAATTTTTTTTCTTTTTTGAGACACAATCTTTTACGTATCCCAGCCTGCTCTTGAGCTTGAGATCCTCCTGCCTCAGCCTCCCACGGGCCAGAATTTGGGACATGAGCCACCATACCTGACCAAGTGGGAATTTTCAGATGTAAACTCAGGAACTGGGAACTTGTAGCCAGTCCCTGTGCGTCCTCAGGACCCGGGATGCCATGCGTCTCTCTGTCTCTTTGGCTCCTTATTACTCTCCTTATATGGCCACTGCCACGCTTCTCAGAACCTGGGCTCCAGGCACTGAGGGCTTGCTGAATGACTGCCCCAGGGAGCGGCTGAGCCATCAAGAGAACATGCCCGGTCCGTGGCAGTCTAGGTATAGAATGGTCCCTGGCTTGGAGGCTTCTTCTTGCTGCTGCTTGTCCAGGTGTCAGCATGCACGTTTTTACAGCCTCTCTCCCCCCACTCTTCCCTTTACACAGACAAGAGTGAGAATGGCGAGGTGTACCAGCGGAAGAAGGTGCCAGCTGCTGGCCTCCCAGAGGGCACTGCCCACTCTGGGCCTGTGCAAGGGAAAGCGGGGCAGCCTGGACTCAGCAGCTGGAGGAGGATTGCTCTGCTCATCCTGGCCATCACCTTACACAACATTCCAGGTGAGGACCGGTCCTGGGGCTGTCTGCTACCTACCTGGCTGAGGGCCGAGCCATTGTCCACGTGACTGTGCGGCCTGAAAAGGGGTACTGTCAATAGTGACGTGAATCCTGTTTGGAGGGGAGTGGAGAGACCAGTCTATGCTGTGGGGAACTCATTCTAGAATGATCTTTACACTTTCCATTCTAGTTACTTTAAATAAGCTCTGCTGTCTTGACCCAGGCGTCCCTTTTCTTGTTACATGTTTCGTGCCAGATCGCATGAAATGTAATTTTGTGACCTCCATGATTAGCTGAGGTAGAGGGAGCCTCCTGTAAATACAGGATGTCTCCAGTTCTGACTGATGCTTTTGAAGAGATATTGAATTCAGGGCCCTTGGGAGATAGGTCAGTCAGTAAAGCGTTAGCTGTGCAAGTCTGAGAACCCAAGTTTCACCCACAGAACCCCAGTAAAGAAGCCAGATGCGGTGGCATGTGCCTGTCACGTCGGCACCGGGGAGGCAGGGACAGGAGGGTTCCCAGGGCTTGCCTGTCCAGCCAACCTTGCTTATTTCGCGAATTCCAAGCCAGAGAGACACCCTGTCCCCAAAATTGAGTGGATATAGCCAAGAGACGACAGCTAAAGTTGATCTCTAGCTTTTCCACAAACGTATACACACATGGAGTGGCACACGCAAACACGCACCCCCACGGCACAGGTATTCCCGGAGAACAGTGTGGGATTCTGCCTTGATTGTCAGTCACGCCTCACTCAGGTGCTTTCTGTGTAGGGCCCTCTCTCTGAGAACCTTACAGATTTTTCCTATCACAGAGTAATTTATTTGATGCCTCTGGATGTAATTCAATGGAGACTTATTTAAGCTTTATTTAAAAGGTAATGTTTCTTTTAGAGCAGCTAGAAGACACTGGTAAGCATAAAGTAATAAACAAGAAGACTAACTCAAAACAAATGTATGAAGGATCCCAGGCTGCTAGGGACACACTGGGGGATTCTACTGCCGCTGCCTGCTGAAGAGTTTATCTCCACATCCTGCTTGGTTTTCTCATGGATGAAACTGGTTTCTTTTGAGACTTCTATGAAACGCGCAGACAGCCCTTGGCTTTGGCGCCAAGCTCGGGCCCTCTGAGCATTTGACAGACGGGGGTGGGGGGGGGTGGGGGGGGGCGCAACGTGTGAGTCAGGCTCCTCGGGTCTTTCAACAGTGACTCTGGCAGTCCTGAATTGCTAATCGTTTCCATCCATCTTCTGCTGAAAGTTGAGCACGCCCCGTCGCCTTCCCCCGGGGGCCGCCCCAGGTGATTTATTTTATGGATCCTTACAGAGTCCCTAGATTCCATCTGTTGTCCTGTGACAGGAGCTGCACAGCTGGCCAGGGCTCTCTGGAGTGATGACATTTTTCTCTTAAGGCTCACGTCGATGTTATTCTGCCGTCTCCTGGCACTGGTTTGCGGATGCAGAGAACACAGCCAGGATGAAGTAATTGCTCTGGAGAACTTGATACTCTTATCTGTGTTACTATAGTGTAGTATACATGGACTCTGCCTCGAACACCGCACACCAGATCATTTTTAAGCCGGGCTCTTTCTCAGGGATAGAGAAACACGTTTCTCTAGTTATTCCCATCGTAGCTACAGCAATTTCTGTTGTGTGATCAGGCACAGGCTGCCTTCCTTAGGATTTTCCTCGTCACCCGTCTCTCCCGTTCCTCTCCTGGCACTTTAGCCCTCTCTGAGTCATGTGCACACATTTTGGGTGCATTTTTCTACAGCGCCCCATTTACTGTGGCTTCAGGTGGAGTCTTCATTGGGACCCCTACACACAATGCACAGAGAAGACCAGAGTGGATTTGCACTGTTGTGGGGGGGGGTGTCCTGTCATGTTACCCAGAATATCTTAAATTGCCCATTGGAAGAGTGAGGGCTCCTGAGCCTCCTCCCACCTGTGAAATACCAATTACTGCAGAAGCAGGGTTACTGTTATAGGTTCCTGGTGATCCAATTACTACAAGATGCACAACACAGTGATAAAGAATATTTTACTTGAATTAAAAATGAAGAAAAAGGAGAGAGAAAAAAAAGATTGGCAAGAGAGAGAGAGATAGCCAGGGACACAGTCTCAGAACTAAGTTCAGGACCATGACACTGGGTTGGAATTCTGGTGGGGGTGGGTGGGTGGAGGGGGTGTTAAGCTAAAACTCACAACCACCTGTTTCAACAAAAGCTGAATAAAGCCCATCATATTTTTAGTCCACCATTAACAAAGAACGTCCTGAGCTCAGGACACAAAGATCAATCACAGTCAGGAAAATGCACAACAAAGGAGGGGTAGGGTCCCCGTTAGCTTGGTCCTGGGGCATCTGAGCTCTCTTCTGTGAGAATCTGGCCTTAGCTTGGCCCTGGATTTTCTTTTGGGTCCATTTCATTACCTGTGTCATCCTGTCAGCCGTGGGATGGTCCCCTTGCCATTCAAGACCTTTCTTTAATCAATTTAAAAAATAAAGATCTATCCAGTGGGCTCAGAGTCAGGTCTGATGAAGCTACTTGTAGCAGTGGGGGATTGGAACAGGGGGACCACGAGGGGTTGAGGGTGTCAGAATCACAAACCGGGAAACTGATTCCAGAGAGCAGCACCCTGCAACAACGGGGTACAGATCCGAATTTATTGTGCAGCCACAAGGAATTATATACAACACAGGAACCAATGGGAATGCGACAGGAAGCATTCTGTCCCATCACTTGACGGGTCACCTGACTGTATTATGAGGAAGGGGCAGAGCCAGCTTACCAGCAGGGATTTCCGGGGAGAAGGGGAAAGCAATCACCGCCTTAGTCCCGAGGTCTTTTTGGGGCTCTACCAGTGAGCTGGGATCTGCCATCTTAGACCACGCAGTGAGCTGCCGGTCAGGACCATTGGAGAAGTCTGAGGAGCCTGTGACGCCTCTCTCTCCCTTCCATCTCCACTAGGCTCACTTAAACATCTCCCACAGCTACTGGCTTATGGTATGCCACAGTAGTCCCCGTTCCCTCAAAGGACATGAAAATGCCCTTCGAAGCAGGCTTCCCAACAATGCACTGGGCACCAGGCTGCCTCCAGAGGAGCCTTGCCCACACACAGCGCATACACACTACCTTACCCCGCTCCATTGAGGTTGGGGCACATGGACTGGCTGTGAGGTATTGGAGATGGGCCAGGGAGAACCCCAAGTCTCCGAGCTGACCAGCTACAGGGGTTGGGTCGTGGTTAAGATCCTTTAGGAAGAGGACAGGAACTGATCTGTGAATCGTGAGGCTTGGCTCCCGTCAGGCAGTGGAGAGCCCGAGCCAGGATCACAGGTTTGAGTCTGACTGCAGGTGTAAACCGTGACTTACCAACACTTGCCGCGGTTACGTTGTCAACTTGACAGCCTAAGGAATCACCTAGGAGACCAGCCCACAGACACCTGTGAGGGGTTAGTTAGCCTCTGGACAGCTGAGAGGGATTCCGCTGGCTAGAGTCATTGAGGTGGGGAGACCCATCTTAAAAGTGGGCACCATTCTCTGGGTGGGCGTTGTGATTAGGAAATTCTCCCGTCACGCGTGTTTTCCCCCGCCTCTGCTCCTCCGCCTGTAGTCCACCCGCGATTCGCCACTCCCATGCCGAGGACCCACGTGAGAACACGGCATGGGGGGCCGTGAGACTACAGCATCCTTGCCCTGTCATTGGTGGACCTAAGTGAGCCAATGAGCACAGGTGTCAGAGGGTGGTCTCTCTTTAATGCAGGTCGAGGATACACTGATAGGGGTAGGGGCAGGGGAGGAGCCAGTGACCCCGAGAATGCCCCTTGGTTAGGACAAGGATGCTGGGCGTGGCCTCGTCTATATGGAGTTTGAGCCTGTGTTTTCAGCCCGCAGGGCAGACAAAGCATCTTTGCTTCAGTGAAGCAGGCAGCGTTAATATCTGATAATTTAGCTGGGTTTAGGCCCAGTCTAAGGTGTCGAGCAGCAGACGCCTGCCGTTCTCAAACCCTAGGGGCGATGCAGGGTTTAAGAGCCAGCTTCGACACACTCTTAGCCCTTGGACAGCCCCACAGCTGGGTCCTGGATTATATTAAGAAGGGAAAGTAGCTAAGTATAGCCCTTCGGCCCTCTCTGCTTCCTTGTGGGTACATGTGACCAGATACTTGAAGCTCCCGCCGTTTGACTTCCCTGCCAGGATAGATAGGTGATGGCTTAGCACGCAGGAAGCCCTGAGGCAGATCTCAAGAACCACAGAAACTGGGCACTGCGGTGCACCCCTGTAGTCCCAAGCCTGCTGGGAGGTAGAGGCAGGAGGATCAGAAATTCAAGTCGTCCTTAGCTACATAACAAGGTTGAGGCTAGCCTGGGCTACATGAGACCCTACCTGGGAAAAAAATTACGTATCTCTGTAACTCACTGGGGTTCACGATGGTTCATTTCTTGTGTCTCTGGTTTCTGCTTCAATCTGAAGAGGACAGCTCACTCAGGGTTCTCGTCAGTAACATGGTGCTCTCTGACAAGAGTCATTTTAAAGCCTGTCTGGGGCCAGCTGCCTTTGAAAAGATCTTTTTTTTTTTTTTTTAAACACCGCCCTTTATGGTTTATTAAAAATTTAAGTGCAACTTTGACACTCCGCAAGACCCTGGGTTTTCAGATAGATTTTTCACAATGACTTAATGGATGATTGATTTTTTTTTTTTTTGACGTTTTTGTCTTGGCTGGTTCCTTATTGTATGTCCTGAGGATGATATTTTGTCTTTAAAAAAAAAAAATTGCAATGTGGAAAAAAGAAAGAAGGCTCGTTAACAGGCACCCCGGCTCTGGAGTGTTCTGGAGCGTGCGGACACAGCTGAGGACACTGTACATACCCAAGGCACTGGAGTTGGTGTATAAAACCTACACGTGAGGACAAATAAATCCGGAGCCTCTGTGCTTCACGGTCCTTCTAGACTCCAGTGAAGTTACGGACCTTTCTTAGTCACTTTTCATCACTGTGACAAAATGCCTGAGACAAATCAAGTTAGAGGATAAAAAGGCTTTACCTTTGCTCAAGATTTCATCAGACATTTGGTCCCTGTGCTTTGGGCTTGATGTAAGGCAGCATGTCATGACAACAGGCATGCGTGTACCATGATATCCTCGGTTATTTAAGTCTGCGTGTTTTCCATCTGTCAGATGGGGCATCTTTCCCAAAGGTCACTGCCATGTTCCTTTAGCAAGCCAAGATCATAGCACATAACAGAGCTCCAACCTAGTCCATACTCCAGCATCTGAAAGGAGGGCTGCTTCCCGCCTCCATGCTAGGAGAGCAGAGGCTAATCAAGAGCCGAACGATTTCTCTATTGGCTACTAGGTGGGCTGAGGGTAGATATTTGAGTCGTGCCTCTGTGTGTGTGTGTGTGTGTTGCACACGTGGGTGTGCTGGAGTTTGATATCTAGTGTATTCTTCCATCACTCCACCTTACCCTTTGAGACAGTGTCTCTCACCAGGACCTGGGGCTCAAGTGATGAGGCTAGACCAGTTGGCCTGTAGACCCCAGGGATCCACCACCCCTCTCCACCTGCCCAGCTCTGGGGTTGCAGGTGCATGTCGTGCACCCAGCTGTCTGCACAGATGCTGAGGATGAGTGGCAGGTCCTTCGCACTTGGCGTTGATTACGGGGACCCGTGGGGAGCCCGTACGCCTTGCATGCTCGTTCTCCTGTCCTCACACCCAAGAGCCAAGTTCATTTCGCTGGTTGTTGTTGTGCTACAGAGACCCGAGGGCTGCCGTTTGTGTCTCCGGGACAGCACAGTGGTTGGTTTTAATTATTTCGCTTGTCATCATTGCTAGTTTCTAATAATGGCTTCAAAGGAATGCTCGGGGTTTGAGTCAGAAGTGATTTTAGTTTCAGGGAACTAAAGTACAAATTTAGAAAACAAAATATTAACGGTAGCTGGCTGTTCCTGAGGGCTGGGATTGTGACTAATTTTTCTTTTCTTTTTTTTTTTTTTTTAAGATTTAGATCCAAACTTTTATATGAAAAAAAAAAAAGTGATTACTTGTGATGAGATAAAAGTGGTTTGGGGAAGGGGGTCTCCCAAGTAAGTTAACTACTTCAGCACCCCCAGTTCTCAACATACCCACCAACAAAGAGAAAGAAGTTATATGACAGGGACAGTCTTCTCTGGGCTAGCCTGGTGCCCTCATATGATAGAGGTAGAGAAGGGAGTTAGGAGTTTATGACAGAGATAATCTGATTTGGGCTAGCCTGGTGTTCTTGCATGGTGGAACAGGGATAAGAACTCTCTGGGATCTTTTTTTCTTAGTAGTGGGATTAATCTCATTCTCAGGGGCTTCACCCTCATGACCTAATGACCTCTCCAAAGCCGTCTCCTAACACCATCCTCTGTGTTAGAAACAGGATGAGGGACTGTATTCGTTAGCTATAGCTGCTTTAACAACTTCTTACTAACATACTGTCTTAAAAAAAAAAAACCAAATAGATCAGAGTTATTCTCCTACGGTTGTAGCGGTCAAAGGCCTTAAATCATTTCTTGAGTTGCTGACAGCCGTTGACTTGCTGGAGGCTCCAGGGAGGGGTTCGGGGAGTCCATTCCTTGTTCCCTCCTGCTTCCGCGGGCTTCTACGTGGCCGTCGCTCTAACCCACGTCCCGTCATTAGCTCTTCTGTGTCTCATCACCCCCCCCCCGCCCCCACACACATACTTTCTTATTTGAATCTTTGACTGCACTTAGAGCCTCCCCAGATAACTCGGGACAGCTGGAGTCTGATAATTCTCTTTTGCCAAGATGGCAACCTGAGTAGGCACAGGCATCGAACATGGATGTTTCAGTAGTCCTCATTGGCTGGCCACAGACTCATTGGAATGCTGGCCAGAGACGATCAGCTTGAGTCTTCCTGGGCTTTCATGTCACCCCAGAACTTCCCCTGGGCTCCAGGTCTGTCTTCTTTGTTTCTCATCCCAGGCTGCTTCTGTTAGGGCTTCTAAACCAGCAGTTCTCAACCTTCCTAGCACCATGACCCTTTAATACAGTTTAATACAGTTCATGTGGTGGTGACCCCCCAACCATAAAATTACTTCTGTTGCAACTTCATAACTGTAGTTTTGCTGCTGTTATGAATCGTAATGAAAATTTCTGGTATATAGGTGGTCTTCGGTGACCCCTGTGGAAGGATCGTTGGACCCCCAAAGGGGTCACGACCCACAGGTTGAGAACTGAACCTAAATGATTCTGCATACCAGCTGAGCGCATTCTGCAACTTATTCCCTGGCCCTTATCCAGTGAGAGGGTGGATGGAGTCAGAAAGGCATGGCTTCTGTATGTGTGTGCAGTGAGGGTGCCATGCAGTGAGGGTGCCATGCAGCGAGGGTGAGGGCGCCATGCAGTGAGGGTGAGGGTGCCATGCAGTGGGGGTGCCATGCAGTGAGGGAGCCATGCAGTGGGAGTGCCATGCAGTGAGGGTGAGGGTGCCATGCAGTGGGGGTGCCATGCAGTGAGGGTGAGGGTGCCATGCAGTGGGGGTGCCATGCAGTGAGGGTGAGGGTGCCATGCAGTGGGGGTGCCATGCAATGAGGGAGCCATGCAGTGGGGGTGCCATGGAGGCACTGTTGTATCCATCACCTGTGCGCCACTGTGACTTTAGTACCTCACAGAAGCCACTTAGGTGAGGAACAGATTTTGGGTTCAGGGGGAAGAAAATTAGTTTTGGCCCACAGTTTCCCTGGATTTTCCCATCACGGTAGGAAAAGGCAGGGCAGACGGAGCACCTTGGCCTGTGGCAGAGTCTGCGGGACCCAGACCTAGGTATAAGGAAACCCCAATGGTCTACTTCTAGCTAGGTCTCTTCTCTCCAAACAATGCCACCAGCTGGGACAAAGCACTCAAAACATGAACCCCTTTGGGGTACATTCCAGGCCTCAACCATAACAGTTCCCACCCCCACCCTATGGACCCCTCACCCTCACCCTATTGAACCCCCCCCTCACCTATTTAGATCGGCACCACAGCACCTCTCCTCACGTGTCCACTCCACTCTCTGTGACAGAAAAGCCGTTCGTGGAGAATGCACGCCCGGCTGTCTTTTACTGAAGGCAACAACATAATCAGGTGTTTTCTCTCCTTCATGGAGAGCCTCGCCACATGACATTCTTCTCCCGTGATGCTCTGTTTTAAAGAAACAGATTGCACAAGGTCCACTGGCCACTTGAAGACATCCCTTACCTTCCAGGCGGAGGACACCATTCCCGCTAACTTCTCTTTTTAAGTTGAGAGAGAATCCACATCCTGTAACACCCACCCCCTCAAGGTATGCAGGAGTCAGAGGGTATGTAATCATCACCGCTGTCTTAGTTCAAACCTTCTCACCACCCTATAGAGAAATCGGATAGCTGGCAGCAGTAATTTCCTGTTCCCCCAACCTTACCCTGCTTTGCATCTTACTCGGCTCTCCTATGCACGGTGTCATCTGCTATGTGGCCTGGAATGTCTGGTTTCTTTCACTTGGTTTTTTGTTTGTTTGTTTGATGGCATTTATATTAGTCCTGCTTCTGCTTTAAGACCCAGAACATTCTTCATTCTTTGGTGTGGGGCTTAATTATCGTCAACAGGACTGCATCTGGAGACACACCTTCTGCTTTCCAGGAAGGTTCCACCAAGTGGGGAACACCCCTTGGATTTGGACAGCAGCCCCAGGGGGCTGGAGACTGAATCAAGCTGAGCGCCAGCCTTCATCTCTCTCTGCTTCCCAATTGTGGATGCGGTGTGATCAGCCGCCTCACATCCCTGCCGCCGTGGCTTCGCTGCCGTGAATACTATATTCTCTCAAACCGTGCGTCAAAATAAACTCCTCTTAAGTTGCTTAGCAACAAGTAGCATCCCCATGGATGTACTTTATTGGGCTTGTATTCATCACCCCGTGGGCATTTGGCTTCTTTCTGCCTCAGTTCAGTGTTGAGCAGGGCTAGCGTTTGTGAGTGTGTTTTTGTGTGGACGTGTTCTCCTGTGTACATACCTCGGGCTGGAACTGCCAGAAACCTTTTCATTCTTCGCAGCCCGTTGTTTGTTAAGCTTCTCCCACTCTGTTCCATGCCACCAGCCTTATGCTTTTAGTATACTGTAACGGAGGACTGACCACAGCAAACTCTCCAAAACGCTAGCTTTGGGGTGTCTGTGAGTCCCACTCTTTAAGGGGTACTGATCAATTTTGAGTTTGGATTCTTTTTTGTTTTGTTTTTTTGTTTTTTTTTTTTTTTTGTGACAAGGTTTCTCAGTTTCTCTGTTGTAACTCTGGCTGTCTTTGAACTCACTCTGTAGACCAGGCTGGCCTCGAACTCACAGAGATCCACCTGCCTCTGCCTCCCGAGTGTTGGGACTAAAGGCATGCACCATCACCGCCCATGAATTTGGACTCTTAAATGGAGTCTGAATGGTCTGACTGGACCATTAACAGTCAGGATGCTAAGGATGATGGTGTAGGATACTGGCTTCTGTGTGCTTCAGGTGCTCACGTTGGCCCAGTGTGGTCTTCAAGTGCTGCAGCAGTGTCTTTGGAGGGCCAGCACTCAGAACCAGTTTGGGTCTGCAGCTTGCAAGAGGCCAGTAGTTACAGAGAAAAGCATTGCGTCTCATTTTCCTGGGACAAAGACTGTGTAGAACACTATTATTAGATATGGAATTTCCCAGGAAAGAACATGATGTCATCACCCCTAAGTCACATTCTGCTCCTGGTAATGGTGTCTCTTCTCAGCAATGGATAATGCAGGCCCGCCCAACAGGTGAGTACCACATACAACCCCGGATCACTGATGCTAGCAAAAGGCATTTGCTCAGAGGAAGTTCAAGACACTACAGGAGGTATTCCACGGTTGTCTTTAGATGTTTGTCCTCTTGAGCGAGGCAGAGATGCACCAGGTCGAAGACGGAGCCTAAGGCCGCTCAGCTGGTGACTACAGGTGGAGCTGACTCTCATTCACTCAGCCTATTCTCTCTGTCCTCCTGCTCTGGTGAGCTCTCAGCCTCTTTCCTACTGATGGATGGCAGAGCTCTTCAGTTATTCCCAAAGAAGTTCAGAGAACACGTTTTGCTTTTTTATTTTTATTTGCTAATTACCCGAAATGTTAGCATCTGCTGCACCAGCTGGGCGTGTTGGCGGACTTCTCTCTCCAGATGCCCTGGGCTCTGATCACTAGCAGGCTGAGGCCAGGCAACCTGGATGGGAGGCCTCTCCCAAACCCAGGGATGTCACTGAGGGAGCCCCACAGAAGGCTGCAGAAGGAATGCCCCAGAGGTGACCCCTTAGATTAGATATAGAATTTCCCAGGAGAGAACATAATGTTCCATCCATCCACACATCCGTCACCTGCAGGTGAGGGTGGTCCAGGACCCACCAGGGTTAGACAGGCACAGACTTCAGAACCAGGGAGGCCTGTACCTGGCTCCTACAGCACCAGATGTTTTACCAGCCACGTGACTTTGTATGAGGGCCTGAGCGTCTCAGTGTTGGCAGAAGCAAATTGGTGATAACAGCTCACTTTGCAGTTTGGTAGGAAGTGAGCTAACACCTATTGAAACAGGCAGAGTACCAGCTGTGCCATCCAACTTTAAGGTAGAGCACAGCAGGGGTCTGGTGAACATGAGTTCCTTTGACCACCTCCCCCCTCTTCCTCCTCCTCTGGGCACCTTAGTTCAATCCTGAAGGATCTTCCGGTTCTAGTCAGGTGACCTTCAAGGGGGACAGCTCAGAAGCTTCAGTTCTCACCTCCAGCAGGTAACTTCAAGATTCCTCTCAGTAACTCCAAGAGTTTGGAAACACTGTAACGTTCTCCTTTAATTATGTGCACCTCAGTGGGAAGCCTGACGTTATAATTAGCATGGGCTCCTGCATGGGATGACATTTTGCTCAACATAACGTGTTCCTAGGTGTCTGCGGTAGCAGAAGCCGAGAGCACACGTTCAAATTATGCTGTCGGATGTGAGCCTGAGCCCTTGCATGAACCCCTAGGGTGGGAAATTGCAGCTCCAGGGTCCCTGTGTGATCCCATGTGAAAGTGCCAAGCCAGCTGAGACGCCCACCGCCACTGCCAAGGGCCGTGGACACACAGAACTCCAGAGCCCTGCGTCCTGGCCAAAGCACAAGCTAAGGCTGCCCTTGGATTTGTGTTAAAATTGAAACTAGTTATGCCATTCACCTACCTTTTATATAAAGTCAAGAGAAAAGTCAAAGCAAGATAGAAGACAGGTGTTGCATTGATTTTCCACGTTTCTGATTAACTCCACGCTGTCTCGTCACCATGGCCAGAACAGGGCTTAAGTAAGGCCTCATTAGTTTAGCTATTTATCTGTTTATTTATTGAACTTTTTTTTTTTTTGAGACAGAGTCTCACTCTATATACCATGCTGGCCTGGAGCCCACTCTTTAACCCAGGCTGGCCTGCAAATCTGGCAATCCTCCTGCCTCAGCTTCCTAGGTACAGGCATTACAGGCACGAGCCACTACGTCCAGCTCAAGAAGGCTTTCTAGACCTGAGCTCCCATTGAATACCTGCCTGGATTTAAACTCAACGAAAATCCGATAAAATCTAGCATTCACCTTCTCAGCTGTACTTAGTAGCCTTGTACTAGGTTCCTAAGAGTCACGGGGTCCATGGCTACCTCCTGCACAGCAGAGATATAGGATAGTCCCATAATATAGAAAGTTCTATTGAACTTGAACTGCAAACAATGTCACAAATCCTTTGCTGTCACTTGAGTTTGCCTTGTATTGGGGGAGGGGGAGGGGATGTTTCAAAAAGATAGTGTTGTCAGTCATCAGGTATGTCACAGGTATGTTATAAAGAAAAACAATTTAGATGGAAGTTCTGCATATAGTCCCATGGAGTCCAGGTTGGCCTTGAACTCACTACTTAGAGGCTTATTGGTACAGTGTCTGCTGCATAGGTGCGAGTACCTGAGTCTGGATAGCCAGCTTCCGCATTAACGTGGGGAGCTGGAGCACAAGCCTATAATCCAGTCAATGAGGAGGCAGAGACAGGAGGATCTTGGGTGTCTGCTGGCCAGCAAGTCTAGCAGAGTCCAGGAGCTTCAGGTTTAGTGAAAGACCCTGTCTCATAAAAAGGTTGGAGAGTGATTGAACATGTCCTGACATGAACATCTGGTTTCTCTACATGCACATACACACATACATGTATGTTAGTACACACGTGTACATACATACACATGTGCACATTCATACATAAACACCCAAAACCCATCCTGTAGCCAGGAATGACTTAGGGCTCCCGGTCCTCCAGCCTCCCTCCCTTCAGGGCTGGAGTTACAGGTGTTTGCTACCACGCCTTATTTACCTGGTGCTGGGAATGGAGCCCAGGGTCTTGTGCATGTGTGGCAAGCACTCTGCCAGCTGTGCTGAAACCCCTGACCCAATTTTGTTTTCTTCTAGAGTGGAGGGCAGACATGGGTTCAGACAGCTTGTATAGGAAAATTGGTCTCACAAACACACACACACACACACACAAAACAAAAAACAAAGTTGTATATAATGGATAAATGTTGCACACATCTTCAGTCTTTAACTTTACCCTAGTTAAGGTCAATTGAAATGATCTGTTTTTTGAGCGACGCTAGCCACATTTCCAGTACTCAACAGAGAACCACGGCTAGCTGCTGCCATGGTGAAGGACTCTGTTCCCAATGCTTAAATCGGGGGAGGGGGGCGTAAGGGAAATGAAATCAAGTTCTTGCAATGAAAGAGCTTTCAGTCTAACAGGAGGAAAGAAACAAAGCTGACTCACACAGGCATTTCAACTTTGTGTGCCGTGGTACACGCCTTTAATCCCAGACCACAGGAGGCAGAGGCGGGTGGATCCCTGGGAGTTCTAACTACATAGCTAGTTCCAGGACAGCCACGGCTACATAATAGAAAGAGTGTGTCTAAAAAAAAAAAGAATTAATGTTGTCCAGAGCAGGTGGATCATCATCACAGGAAGTCAACAGTCAGTACAAAAGCCTTGAGAGCAAGAATGTGGTTTTTCTCGTAGTGACTGAAGATGATTCAGTTGTTGCTGGGAGGGCTGCTGTCTGGGGCTTGAGATATAACTTGGTGGTAGTGTTCCTGCCTGGCATGCAGGAGGCCTTGGGTCCCATTCCCAGCAACACAGGGAAAGCAAAACAGAACCAGCAGACAGAACAAATGGAAGCAAAGCAAAGGGTTGTCACTTGGCACTGGTGTGGTCAGCTGTTCGGGAGCATTTCTGTCCCCAGGAGAGGGGAATGTTAGTTACTTTTCTGCTTGCTTATAAGAAGCAAATGGAAGAGGAAAGATTGATTTTGCCTGACAACTCAAAAGATGGCAGCAACGAAGACACGGTAGTGGGAGCTGGTCATGTGACACCCACAGTCAGGAAGCAGGGAGAGGTGGGTGTTGGTGCTTATCTGACTTTCTCCTTTTTATTCAGTCCATGACCCCGGCCCATGGAACAGTGTTGGCCATATGCAGGGTGGGTCTTCCGTACCCAGTTAGATTTTTTCTTTTTAAGATTCCTCACAGATCTACCCAGAGGCTTGTTTCCATGGTGACTCTAAATCCCATCAAGTTAACAAGGTCAACCATCACAAGGGGTGAGGAGGGAACTGTGAGAACACCCTACACAAAAGAGAAGATCAAGGCCATTGTCTGGGTACCAGATGGTTCTCCCTCATTCGACTCATGGAGCTACAGCACTGTCCTGCCTCCTGTGGTGGTGGTGGTGGGGGCAGCCCGTGTCAGGGGTGGCATTTTCTGCAAGATTTTCTCCCCAGTGCTCTCCAGCTGGTGACTCTCCCTGGGCAAGGCTACATATCAGACCCTTATGGTCCCGGAGAAGCCACCCAGAGGACCAACTAACTCTACAACAGATCTCAGACTGTCCCATCCCTTTGAGACAAAGGCTGTACCGGTGTCAGTGACTGGACATTCCAGAACCCCTCCCGGATGGTCCGCCCTAGCTCAGAGATGGGAGCTCAAGGGTGTGATTCACTTTACTGTCAGTGGGCCTGTGGCTCTTCTAGAACATTGGCTCATGAAAACACCCAGCACCTTGGCTAGCTTTAGGTCAACCCCCCCCCCACCCCCCACCCCCGCAGCAGCCACCTCTCCTGCTTCCAGTCTCTGTCCCCGTCCCACTAGGAGGTTTTCTGATTTGTTCCCAAGCCACAGCAGATGACAGGTTTAATCAGTTGATACCGCTCAGGGTTCACGCTCTGTAACAGTCCCGGCTGATTCTTATTCATGTATGCTAATCTTAACGCACA
This sequence comes from Cricetomys ansorgei, assembly GCA_026225945.1. Taxonomy (NCBI): domain Eukaryota; kingdom Metazoa; phylum Chordata; class Mammalia; order Rodentia; family Nesomyidae; genus Cricetomys; species Cricetomys ansorgei. The sequence goes on from JAMJFZ010001881.1 coordinate 1,510,489, forward strand.
TTAATTATGCATTTAATAAACCCGTGTTTATTCAGTTTGCCCGCATTCCCTGGATGGCTTTTACTGCGAGAGGTCAAGAATAATGAGGGTGTTGCTCCTGTTCTACAAACAACAATTAACAGAGGAGGGCGGATCCTCAATCGGAAATTCCACTTTCTTTTGCTTTCTCAGATGAGAAAGGCATTTAATCGTGTTTCTACGTCTGCGCCCTGGTTTCTTCTTCGTTCTTTCACTCTTCAGAGCTCTGGCTGCCCACGGAGTCCTCCTGTTAGCATAGACGCATCTTGGCCTCACTGCTGACAGTGACTGACTGCTTGACTTTCACTGCTCTGGGCTCCGTCTTCTCCGGTGGACACGGCCACTGGGTCTGGGACATGAACTCAGCATGGTGGCTTGGGTGGCTTGTCTCCCCCCCAAGACAGATCCAGGATGTAGAGAATCTTCCAGAAGTGTCTGTGTGAAGCCCCCCCCAGGGAGGGTTCTGATGAATCCCAGCTCCCAGAAGAACCCAGATGGATCATTGTGCCATCTCAAACCAGCTGACCTTCAGTGGTTCTATTCCTGAGCAGATAGACAACCCCCTGGCCTGTGTGTTTCAGATGTGACCTGCCCAACTGGGAACGCTGCACCCTCTCAGCTCTTCGCCCCCAATCTGATTCCCTTCGTCCCGGATGCTGTGCTAAATTAAAGCTGGTTAGCTGTGCTCAGATGGCTGCAGCCCAGGGACCTGGCTTGCTCCTCACTGTCTCTGTTCCTTTTACCTTTGCCGTGACACGATGCCTAGCACACGAGACTCGAGGAAGGGAGGTTCGCACTGGCTCGCGGTCCTGGCGGATGTCAGCAGCAGGAAGGCGAGCCACAGTTAGTGACATCTCGTCTGTGCCCAGGAAGCAGAGAGCAGTGGCTGTCAGTTCCTGACTCAGTGGCCCCTGTCCATGCAGTCTGGGACCCCAGCCTGTGGAATAATGACACCCACTTTAGGGTGGGCCTTCCCTCCCTTAGCCTGATCTAGAAACTCCCTCACAGACACCCAGAAGCTAGTCCTCCGGGTAATCCTAGGACCTGTCAAGGTGACAGTCAATACCAATCATCACCCTCCTCCGATGACTGTGTATCAGTGCCCACAGCTCCATGGATCCCCCAGGCAGTGGGATCTTCGCAGGTCCTTGCAATGCCTCAGGTTACCTCTCGGTCTTGCAGCCCCTATTTTTTTTTTTTTTTTTTTTTTTTTTAGCTTCAGCAACACATACATTATAAATGGAATTGGAGCGATGACTCTGAAAATCATCCCACTCTCAGTAATTCTACTCGAGAGTGAATGAACAGCGCCGCGCGTTTTAGTCGCTTGCTGCCGTGACAAGACGGCAAAGCGGGCTTCAGGAAGCAAGGGTTTTATTTTGGCTCAGAGTTTGAGGTTACTGTCTAGCACGGTGGGGACAGCTGGAGGAGTGCGGGACAACTGGTCACCCTGCACCCACAGCCGGGAAACGGAAAGTGATGATCGCTCGACTCAGCTCTCTCTTATTCAGCCCAGGACTCCAGGGCAGGGAACGATGCTGCCGTCCGTCACGGGCGGGCCTACAGGGCTAACCTAACCTAAATAATCCCTCACTGGTGTCTGGATGCCTGTCTCCTAGGTGAGCCTAGATCATGTCAGGCTGACAGTATTATCCGTTACAGGGAGGGATCCTTAACAGACCCATACAGTTGAAGAACAACTGAAAAACGTAATTCGCTTGCCCGGCACCGGCAACAAAATTTGGGAATTTTTCTGAATGGCAATGAATGAGATTATCAGAATTCCTCAGTACCAATGAGAAGCCAGTACCAATGAGTCTGGACTCCGAATCTGCAGTGTGCGTCTTACTGTAAAATAACCCTGTGAATATGTTCAAGACTGAAAGAAGGAGGATCATTCCAGGCTCCAGCCTGGCCCTGGGCTACGCAGGGGCTACCAGGGTAGCTAGGGTCATGGCCGAGGGCTGGCTTGAAGACATAAAGGATTGAGATGAATAGCGAATGCTGGATCACTACATGCAACATGAAAATGTCTCCCGTCGGCTCCTTCCGACTCCCAGCTCCATCCCCTTCCGCTGTGAATCTCTCCAGCTTGCTTCTGTGGCCCCTGTTAAGGTCTCAGCTGCCACCTCTAGAGTTTGTTCACTCCTTCCTCTCCTCTGTATTCTCAGACATTCCTCCTGGTCCAGGGGTCGGCACACAGAGGTAGAAAACAAACACTCTGAGGCTTGTTTTCTGGGTCTTCTTAAAGTGTCAACACTGCAATCTACCTGTCTCCCTCTTTCTCTTAATCAGGCCCTTTTCCCCAGGCTTAGCTGTTTGTCTGCAAAGTTAGTCAGTCGTGGTGACAGTGACATCTTGGCTTTCCTTCCATGCCCTGCCCTCCAGGGTCAGCCTCCTCCTCTCCCCTCCTCTAGGCCATGTGGGGCTTTTATAGGAATGGGACAGCATGAGATGTTTAGCTGACAAGTTGAGTCACTGCTTCCTCCAGAGACCAGGGAGTAAGCCAAAGGGGACAGCAGGTACTAGTGGAGTTTCAGGCCATAAGGAACTCGAGAGTTATAGAGGGAATGCATGGGGTCTAGGGAAATACTTGGGGCTATGCAGCTTTTCTAGCCTCCTCCGGCTCTGCCTTGTGAGGTGCCAGTCAGTCGATCTGCCCTGATCTGCTCTGTCCTGGAGGACTCGGGTAAGTGCTGGGTTTTACCTCCTGGTAATTCTGAAGAGTGCCTTGTTGCTTAGAGACAGGGATGGTGCCTGAAGTGAAGATAAGGTTGTCAAGGAAACCAAGCCACAAATTCCCTTGTTTTTCTTCGGGTTGCTGGACTGAAGAGTAAAGGATTTTCACTCTGACAACTGGAAGAAGATGCCTTCCTTCCTGTGTGCGTCTGGCGAATTGATGTGTTGTCTAAAACACAGCCAAGCTGGTCCCCGAGTTGATAAACTGGGAGTCGAATTCTGACTCATTATTTCTGTTGGAGAGCACTTCCCAGTATAGGCAGAATTAGGTGGCCATTTCAATCTCGGACGTTTCTCAACCACTCTATCCTGCAAATTAGCCTCCTTGAATTCTGACTTCATGCATAATCCCTTTTTGTGCTGTTGGGGATTTTCTTCTTGGAGATTCACAGCAGGGTCTCCCCTTTTCTTGTTCTCCTCTTTGGCCTTTGTTCATGCTCTCAACCTCATACACCTAGACACCTGCCTCTCAGCCCTGGCATTGTTCAGGGTTCAGAGAATAGGTTCTCCTTCACTCTCAAGGACATCCTTTGAGACGCTAAAATATAAAAATAAAAAATAAACCCTCTCGTCTTCTTTAGCCTACCATGCCAGTAGTACTGAAGTCAGGTGGGGTGACATGCGGGAATAAACCCCAAACTCTCATTCCCTGGGGGCATTTAAGGTCCGAACAAACAGGTTTTGGTTAGTGGTCAAAAGTAGCTCATGTTATGAGAAGCCTGCAGACAGCCTGAGTGTGTGTGTGTGTGTGTGTGTGTGTGTGTGTGTGAGTAAGTCTGTCTGTCTATCTGTGTCTATATCTGTGTGTCTATGTGTCTGTGTCTTTCCTCACTGTTGTTCACCTCCTCTTTTCCTCCTACCTGTGCGCCCCTCATCAGTTAGCATCAGTTTTCTGAGCCACACCCCCCCACAACCCCGTCTCTGCTTCTTAGACTGTTCTCCCAGCCGGCACAAACCCTCTCCACAAGTGATCACCCACCCAGACACCGTCAAAGTTCTGTCCCTCTGCTATGCCCAGGGGTGTTTTTGAGAAGTAACACGATTGCTCAGCCAAAGTGGGGGTAACTTGGAACTCAGCCACAGAAAGCACACAGCTGCTGGGCCGATGCGGGGTGAGAGTTTCAGAGCAGAGAGAACTGTTGGAGGGCTGAGTACCGTGGTGTCCCTGAGGTGGCGGGATGTTCAGGTACATCAGATCCCCAAAATACAAAGGATTCTAATTAGTTGAAAAGGGAGAAAGAGGAGGGCCTTGCTCTTCAGAACCCTAAGACACAGTCTCCATATCTCCTGCTAAGTGTCTCTGCTACAGCGTCCTTCAGACACGCCTGCTCTGTCCCTACCCTCTGTGTTCAATGGCAGATTATCCTGACCGTCACCCAGGTGCTCTTGGCCCGAAGCCTTTCTACTGTCACGGTGCCTCCATCCCTTACCACCCCACATCTCCATCAAACACCAAGCACCCCGGCTCCACCTCACGAATCCACCCACTCCCCAGCCTCTTCTGGCCCTGCCGCTTCACCCCACTAGACTCACCCCAACACCTGCACTCTGTCCTCAGGCTCAATTCTTTTACACTTTTTTTTTGAGATTTTATTTTTATCCTATGTGTATTGGTTTTCTCACATGTGTTATGTTTGTGCACAGATGTCCGCCTGCAAGCTGTGGAGAAAGACCCTTGTTGTTGAATGAAGTGACCGTAAATGTGGCCGGACACTACATTAGTCTATAGTTAGGCAAAAATAATGTAACAGAAATCTCTGACCTTTTTATAAAGATGACAGAGTTCATGTAACTTATTCAATATTAGTATATATGTGTGCATGTGTATATATATATATATATATATATATATATATCTGGCACCAGTATATTCTTTCACCCTTATGATCACATTACTCCCTTCTGGGTAGAAGAGAAAAGAGAGAGCAAGAGGGAGTGGCGGGTGATAGCTCATACCACACACTTCCACCTTAGAGAAATATTCGAGAAAGACCATCATGGAAGTATGCCAGAGGCATATGGCCTTTGTTCCACGGCAAAGTCAAAAGGTTTTAAGTAAAAAATATAAGATAAAATACATCACAAATTGAATCACTTTCTGAAGGAAGTATTTTTGGCTTAGAACCATCTAAAACTGCTCAGGTTTGCCATGGCTGTAAGGTTTATGGACACAGCCAACATCTATTGATGACCTGTAAGAGGAAGAGACCCTGGCAGCAGGGCTAACCACAGCCACGTTCAATGTCAGGAAACTTCAAGGTCAGAAAATGGTCTTGAGCAAGCTGTTTTCGTCCCCAGGGCTCAGAGCCTGGAAAAACTTATTTGCATGCTTATTAATGGATTAGAAGTAAATCTTGCTTTTGAATAAAGACCTGCTCTTCATATCTCTCCACTTAAGCTGGTCCTGGGCTGTGGTGTATGAAATCTAATCTGCAGTACCCGGAAATGGTTATTTATTTGAATGCTCTCTTACAGCCACTCAGCTCTCCGGAGCATTAGTTGGGTAATGACAGATTTCTGTGACTCTGACTCCTGGAGAACTTGGGTTTGAGTACACAGCCTCTGCCTGGATGGCCAGCTCTGAGTGAGGGGATTAGAAGGGCCCCAGCTGTGATTGGCAGGAGCCCTCTCCATTAACCTAGAACCTTCTATGGCCCCATCACCTTCCTTAATATACTGGCTTTGTGCTTGAAGATAATTTGCAAATGTTCTTCAAGCAACTGCACCTCTTGTACCCCTGCTGTCGTTTTCAGCGCACGCTGTGTGTTCATTCCCGGGGTCCCGAGGTCCCGCCCGTGGCGGTCTGGGATCCGTCTCGCTGACCGGGCGAACGGACCCAGACCCAAGCGGCGGGAGGCGTGGGGCCCCGGGATCCGTGGTTCGGTGACCTTTCGCGGAGCTGTTCACCCGTGGGCCTGAGAAATGTGTGACAAGCCGCGAAGAAGGCCTGGGAGATGGCGTCTGATGAACCCGAACTCTTTTATTCCAAACGCTCTCCCCAATAAATAACCTCTTTCCCTCGGGGAAGGGCGGGGATTTCTCCCTTGGGCGGGAAAGCCTTAATTAGCATGGCAGAGGAGGGGCCCACCTGGCTAACCTCCACAATATTCATGGCCTTTGCAGAGACAAAGGTGTATAATTCACCACAGAGGCAGGCAGAAAGTTTGCCATTCTGTTTACTGAGTAGCAGCTTCCAGGGCTTCAAGAAAAGGAGTCTGCATAGCATCCTGCCAGCCCCAGGGGGTGGGGGCGAGGAATGCTTGAGCTTCAACTTAACTCTTAGCCCAGAGCCCTACACCCTGCTTTACAAATGTTTTCCTCTAATTAAGAAAGGGAATTGGATATACTCTTGCTGGGATGAATTTTCCCCCTTCCTGGAAGGAGAATGAGCACGCTTGCGCACACACAGAGACAGACAGACAGAGCAGGTCTCTCTGATCCCACCAATGGTGATCAAAGCTGACTCTGTAGCTCATTCCTTCCAGAACACACTGCAAGTGGTCTCCCCACGTCCCCAGGCATTGGGATTCCCAATTTCAAGTCTAGCTTGACGACAGTAGTCCTGGAAATGGATATACTCTATACAACCAGACAACCACAGCCAGGGACTTTTGGGGCAGATAGTGCTGAATGAAGTACATGGGACTTTATATATCCTGCCCCCGATTAATGGGTTTTCTGACTTTCCACAACTTGGCCACAACCAGAAAATCCGAAACACAAGACTCTCTTCTCAGTGAGAGACAGGTGGTCACTCACTGATAAGTACACTACGAAATGTTTCTGGGCATGCAAACCCCTTTAATGCTTTAATTTTGCATGTGGCTTTTAGGTCGCCTCATGATTCGAGTTTGCCTCTAGAGTTTCCATCCAGCGCTTCCTCCTTCAGTTAGTTGCAAGGGAGGCTTTGCACTTGGTTGCTTTGCCTTCCAGAAAGTTCTAACACACAGTGTCCTCTTGGTTAAGAAAAGGGTGGGGTGGGTTTGGGAAGCCACCATTGACCTCTGTCCCACAGAGCAGTCTGTCAGAACTAATCTTTCTACGTGAGCTCTGGGAAGGGACTCTCGTTCCATGTCACACCTCTGTAGGAGCAAGCATGGTGATTGGGAAGATTCTGGCTCAGCCATTCACCCGGGCACTCTGGAAAGTTATTGGGCTCAGGTGTGAGGCCATGGCTCAGTGGCAGAGTACTTGGCCAGCGTGCACAAGGCTGTGGTCTAGTCTCCAGCTCTGCAGTGAAGGAATCGGCCTGCTTTGAGGCTACGCTTCTCTCTACAAAAGAAAAGGAACGTAGCCCTGCATACCTCCGGCCAGTGACCTGCTCTCTTGATTTTCCTCAAAATCAACAGGCCGCTGCTGTCCTGCTAAAGTAACCCAGCAGCCATCACCTCCCTGTGTGTCCTTGCACCCCACTGTCCCACCTGGGCTGTACCTTTCTCCTGCATTTCTTCTGGAACCTTCTGAGTTCAGAGGGTCTCTTCTTGCCCTTTCTCTTGGCTCCCCCTCCCCTGCCCTGATGGCTTGGTGAGCTATGCGAATACACTTCTGTGAGGGCTGAAGAGCAGGCTTGGTATCATCACCTCATCTCATGGCCAGGGTCTATGGCAACAGGCCGTCCCTGTCTGATTAGTCTTAGGAGCCTGCAGCGAGCAAGAGGTGGGTACCCAATCCCCGTGGGCCGAGGAAGACAGACAGAGGGAGTATGTTTGGGGATGAGAACGTTAAGAGATGATTAGGCCTTGAGGGTCTTCGCCTTCATGAGTGGATTGATGCTGATATCATGGGACTGGCTTAGTTGTGACCAGAGTGGGTTTCTGATGAAGAGAGGAGTTAGGCTCTCCTGTCTTCTCTGTCACGAATCTGCTCTCAGGCTCCCCGCCTCCCACCGTGGGAGAACACAAGATGTTCTTCACCAGGTTGGAGTCCCCCGGCCTTGAGCTTCTCCAGCATCTAGAATTGGAAGAAACAAATGTCTCTGCTTTCTAAATTACCCAGGCTCTGGCATCCTGCTACAGCAGTATGAAGTAGCTTTATGTCTAAGTCACTTTCCAAAAATTCATTGACCCTCTGCCCTCCTAGGGCCGCCTGCTGTCTCCCATTGGCCAGCCCTAACCACCTCGCACCTCTCACTCTGTCCAGGATGTGTTTCCATAGCAGCGTGAGCATCTCTTCTGAAGGAGCTGGAGGTAGGCCAGTTCCTTCATCCTGAGGCACACCCCCTGATGCTCTCTCAGGTGCCTGACTGTGCTTGCTCCCCCTGCCTTTCACCCGGGGAGCAGTAGCATCCAGGAGGGACAAGGGTCAAACACCCCTCACCCAAGCAGTGCTGCCCCAGAGGTGACAGAAACGCCCAGCATCTGCACCGGCCCACAGGACAGATGCAGACCACCCACAGCTGCCGAGCCACTTGAAATGTGGCTCCTGTGGCTGAGAAACCGGAGATGTAATCGAGCCTCATTTCAACTAATTCGGATTTAAATAGCCACTTGTGTGGCTACTGTATTAGCCATGTGGTGTGGTTCAAGAGTGGAGAACGAGACGGGGTAATGGCAGCAGTCCTTCTCAGCAATAGCTCTGAGACCAGAAAAGCCCCAAGGGAGCGTCTTGCTCTGCATCCCCGGAAGCCATCTTGATGGCTTCCTAAGCCGTAAAGCACCGGCATTGTGGATGGCTGGTCTAACTGGCAGGTCATAAGACCATGTGGTTAGAGAGATGGACACTAGCTTTTATTTTAGTTTGCTCTGTGTGTGTGTGTGTGTGTGTGTGTGTACTCGTGTACGTGTACACGCGCACATCCGTGTACGTTTGTGTGTGCAGGTGCACATACATGCATTTGGGTACTCATGTGTATGGAGGCTAGGAGTCAACCTTAGGCATCTTTCTCAATTGCTCTCCACCTTTGAGATAGGATCTCTCACTGAACCTGGGACTCCATGATCTGACTAGGCTGACTGGCAAGCAGGCTTCAGGGATCGGCTTGCCCCTCCCACCCCACCACCCCCGCCCCCAGCACTGGGATTATAAACACAACGCTCAGATTTGTTATATATGTTTTGGGGATCAAATTCAGGTCTTTATGCTTGCATAGAAAGCTCTTTACTGAGTGAGGTGTCGTCTCAAGACCTGACACTAGCCAGCGACCAATCACCTCTTCCTTGAGAAAGGGCCTTTCTATGCAGGCTGGCTGGCCTGGAACTCACCGTACTGTAGACCAGGCTGGCCTTGAGCTCACAGAGATCCGCTTGCCTCCGCCTCCCTGGTGCTGGGATTAAAGGTGTGTACTAGCCTTTATGAATAGAGTGTCTTCCTTGCAGCCTTCTGCTAGCTGGACTGTTCTGCCAGAGGTCTTCTACCCTTTCAGGGGTAATGTTGGAAGTTTAGCCCAGCCATATTCTGGGTCATTTTATTGGGAGATGTACTTGTGAGGGACAGTGTCACCATGGGCTTGAGCTGAGAGGCAGAGAGTGACCATTCTCTTCTCTCCAGGGATCAGGTGGCATATGGGCTACAGTCAACACTGCTGCACAGGATTCTGGGAACACCTGTGATTATAGAGAACTGAACCGAGGGTCTTTATCCTTCAACACAGTGGCCATGACTTCCGGTCCAGCAAGTTAGAGAATCAGGATTTTCACCACATTTTTCTAGTCTAGGTTAACTGTTGGTTCTTAAAACCACATGGTTAGGGAGATGAAAGCTAGGATTTATTTCATTTTATTTTACTCTGTGTGTGTGACACACATACATGTTCACACATGCACACACATAGGCGCATATGTGTGCAGGTACATGTGTAGCAGTATGCTACCATCTTTTACCCTCAGATCTACATACATGCCCGTATGTGTGCAGTGCATATACATGTGTGTGCTCAGATTATGGCTACACTTCAAAATCTTAGTCACTCTATAGAGGTAACTGGTGTCTTAGACCATGACATTCTTGTCAGGGTATTAAAGCTGACTTGGAGCTTATCATTTTAAAGTATATAGCTGTAGAGGAACACTTGGAAGAAGTTTTTGTTATTTTGGTTCCTTTAAAAATGCAAAATAGCATTTGGATTAGGTTTGTGTTCCCGCCCCAGGTGTGGTAGATGTTTATGAGTTGGGTTTGGAATGCTTGCTGCAGGTGGCTATAATTTGGCCAGGTGCAGTCGTTCTGGCACCTGTAGCTTGTTTTGGGGATTGCGTGTCACATGGGTTTATGGGAACTTTTGGCTTAGGACATAAAAGGTCTGAAGCCCCGAGAGTCAGGGGTGGGCATTGGTTGGTGGTTCATTGGTTGGGTTGCTGTCGTTAGTTAGTTAGTGTGATAATTCCCAAAAGAACAAAGGTTGGAGAGATTCGAGCTTAGGACAGCCTAAAAAGAGGCTGTGGAGATCTCTGCCTTTCTCTCTTTCTGTATTAAGGCCGCTTGTAAAGCGGTGACAATTTCTATCTTTCCTTTCTCCTTCCTAGATGGTGGGTGAAAGATCGTAGCGAACCGCTACATATAGCCCCGCGGTGTGGAGTAAAAACTAGGACTTACTGGTTAGAGAGTCCGTTCTGGAGGCCAAGCTAATATAGAGTTTCTGTAAACAAAGGTGTGGTTGAGATAATCAAAGGGTAAATGTGGGCCCCGAGGACAGTGACCAGGCGTCTCCAGATCCGCGCGACAGAGGCGAGAGAGTCGGGGTGTATTATTTCTGTTTGTCACTGGGACAAAATGCCCTGATAGGATAGATTTATTTTAGCTCACGGTTTGAAAGTACAGACTCTCATGGCCGGGAAGGTGTGGTGGAGTTCATTCCCGTGGCGGCATACAGCAGGGTCTCCTTACTCTCGGTGGACCACGGTGCTGAGAGAGCCCGGGCAGAAGGAGAGCCAGCCTACAACCTTAAGCACCAGCTCTACCTGTGTCTGCCAGCTGGGCCGCGTGTCCAAGAGTTTCCAACCTTCTAAAAGTCACGCCACACTGACTGCTCAAACATGAGGCATGGGGAGGGGGGCGGGCAGCGTTTCATATTCAAGCCATAACAAAGTTTCTTCAAAGTGCTGACATCCGAATGACTCAGAAACAAAGCCGTCTCTGCCACCGTGTCATTACACTGAACATTCCGTTCCAGAAGAAAACATTTGCTTAGCCTGGTCTAGGGAAATCATAGAGGCTGACGGAGGGGCAGAGAGGATCTCAGCTAACGAACCATTAGTACTGCAGAAGACAGAGCTAGGGCTTTCTCTAGAGAAAACAGGACAGTCACCAAAAGAGGATGAGGATGCTGAATGTCTGAAGGCAGCTCCCTAACACACACACATACACACATACACATACACACACATATACACACATACACTAATACACACACGCATATACACACATACACACACATACATACATAAATACACACACACATATACACACATACACACACATATACACACATACACAGACATACATACATAAATACACACACACATATACACACATACACACACACATACACATACATACACACATTCATATACACACATACACATACACACACATACATACACTAATACACACACGCATATACACACATACATACACACACACATACACACATGCACATACATACACACACATGTACACACATACACACATATACAAATACACACACACATACATACATACATACATACACACACACACAGCCTCTATAAAAAAACCAAAAGGTTTGAACACACATTGGATGGAGTTATATGAATGAATCTGGTCCTCATTTGCTGTTGTGGTTTTTCACCAATGAATCACAAAACAGGAAAGTTCATCATAGGAAGGTGGCTTAGGAGATGACTTTATCGCCCCTAATTGCTCACTTTACAGAAGGAGGAACTAGACACTTGTCCAGGGCTAAGTAACAACAGCAAAGGGACAAAAACGGGCGTCTGGACCACAGAACCATAGTCCTGATCCTGCCTGTCTACCCTGCCTGTCAACGAATGCTTGTAGGTTCCTCAAAAGCACCATACACCTGTAATGCCAGCACTAAGGAGGCCGAGGCAGAAGGATTGCTATGAGTTTGAGATCAGACTGGGCTACGTAGTGAAACCCCGTCTCAAAACACAAGAAGACAGTGGCAGAGCCCATTATCTCTCCGCACAGCTGACCGTTGCCGCAGCCTCACGGGTGCATTTTGTATTATAGGAGACATCCAAGCCTAGGCTCCGGATGCCGGGTCATCCCAATCCGGATCCCTTTCCCTCCCTGCTCTGCCTCATAAAGCAACCAGAATATCCCGGATCTGATGGCGATGGTTCTTAAGCCTGACCTTGGGAAGCGATCTCAGGGATGAAGCCCCTAATATTGCCCGGGTGGTTGTCTTCTGTCAGAAATGATCTCCAGTCAAATTTGGGATGAAGCCGGGGACAGGGAAGCTTCCTTACCATAACCGTTTTAAAATTTCTTACATCAAATGAATCAGCGTCATTCACCCCAAGGGCAAGTTGGGAGGGAAGAAAGCCAAGGCAGTTTGCTCAATGGTCACGGCGTCGGTAGTTACAGAAAGCAACTCTCCCACCTCCCGTCACTGAACGGCTTTGTCAGTGCCTTTCATCACAGGTACAATTTCATAGCCTTACGATAGAAGCCTCTCCTTCGGAAACAATATGTTTTACAGCAAAATTAGGCTCTTGCATCTGCTGTGTTCATCACGTGCTGCTGGCTGACTCCAAGGCACGGCTGATGTGTTCCTCTGCCCCGGAGGGCTCGCCATCTGCTCCGAGTGGGACCATAAGGGCAGGGAAAGCCTGGGTCTGATAGGCAAGGAGGAAGATGACTGATGTCTCCTCGTTTGAAAAATGAATTTTAGAAGGAGAATGGACCCGGATGATAAGGCGGGTCGCTCGCTTGTTTTTAAAAGGAACTTGAAGCTTGGGGATACCATGACTTGCAAAGATGATATGGCTGGATAACAGAGCTGATGGGTAAGAAGGGATGACTGTGGTCCAGGTGGGGCACCCCAGCAGCCTCACCTCTGATGGCAGGGTTGCCTAGCCCCTCCCCTCACTTCTGGGACCCAGGCAGGTTTCTCATTTTGCTCATTTGGGTTTTTTTTTTTTTTTTACTCCTCCAGAAACAAAACAAAATGAACAAGCAACACACACACACACACACACACACACACACACACACACACACACACACACACACACACACACACCTTTTCCTATAAAGCTTTAAAACTATAACCAGCAATCACTATGGTCTGAATGTTTGGTTCTCCTGCCTCCCAAACCTGTAGTCTGAATCCCCAGTGCAATATGGTAGGAGTCAGAGGCTGGGGGGTGTTTGGATCTGGGGGTGAGACCTTATAAATGGAATTGGAATTAATGCCTGCATTAGATACTGTTCCCATTGTTACAGCCAGACACCTGCCAAGAGCAGCCTGAGGGAGGAAGGCTTTATTTTGGCTTACGGCTTTAGGACACACAGGCCATCCTGGGAAGCAAGGTGTGGCTACTGGGTCGGGAGGCAGCTGGTCACCCTGCATCTGCTGGCCAGAAGCAGGGAGGTGAAGGCTGGCGCTCCAGTCTCTTTCTCTTTGTTTATCAGTGTACAACTCCAGCCTGTGGAACGGTGCCCCCACCACCACCTCCACTCATCCTGGAAGAGTCTTTTGGCCTCGGTTAACCCCATCTAGAAACAGCTTCACAGAGCACCCAGACCCACCCAGTGAGTCTGAATATAGTGAGGGTTCCAGAAAGGAGGGCATGGGACCATGCCAGCACCCATTGCTCTTCCCAGAGGAGGACTTTTGAGTTGTAACTGGATCCACTCACCCTCCCCACCTTCATTTCTACACTGTAAAGGGCAGTAGCCAGAGAACATTGGGATGCAAAGTACCCTACACCTGTTGAGGCTCTATGATGACCTCAGAGCTGGCTCGGCATCAGCAAAGCCCACTGATGAGGTGTGCACAGCAGAGGGGGGCAGATCCAGGCCATGTCTCCCCAATCAAGGGCAGACAGCAGCTCCACAGCCAGAGTCTGCACCCTGAGCATAAAGCCGCCTCTCCGAGGCCCATTCGCGTGTCCACCGGAACATAAGGCCCTGAGGTGGCCGGCTCCCGCACTGATTGCACAGTTGACTGAGTTACAAACTGCCCAAGCTCACCGTCAGTCTCCCCCAGTTTGGCCTTTGAAGAGTCCTGGGATATTTACCAGGCTTGGCCCAGGTGTCCCAAGTACATGAACTTGAACTGATGTCTCCCGTCTACTGCTCTGCCTTACTCGTCCACCAGTATTTTCAGGTTACTCTTTGCCTACCTGCTTAGTTAGCAGTTCCTTCTGAAGTCCCTCAAATGCAATTCATTTGCTTGGGTGTCTTTGTTATATAGATTGCATCCAACCTTGGACTGTTGGTACGGCTATATTCTGGCCAGGCCAGAAGTGGAGATGAAGCGCCTGCTGGCCTGACATAGCCAGGCCAGAGTACCAAGTGTTGACCACTGGGCAGAGCTCTAAGCAGGACACTCAAATAGAGACTTAGAATAAACATGCTCGGAGAGGCTGGGCTAAGCTCAGTAGGTAGAAGGCTTGCATAGCGTGCAAGGAGCCCGGGATCCATCCCAGCACAATGCAAAGGGCATGGTGACTCATGCCTATAATCCCAGTACTCAGCAAGTGGAGGCAGAAGGATCAGAAGTCCAATTTATCTGCTGCATAGAGTTCAAGGCCTGAGATCCATGAGACCTCATCTTCAAAACAGTGTCTCGAGAGTGCTTCCAAAGAAACTCAGAAGCAGACCAGGGCTTTGGCATGGATAAGGGTCTTCCTCTCTAAGGATCCATCTTTGGCATGAAGCTGGTCAGAACAGTGTGTGACAGACGAGGGCTCATGCCAGAGGCAAGATCACTCAAATCCCGCTAACAGCCGGGAGCCTCCCATCCCAGGCTACCAAGGGACAGCAGTTCCTTGTAGCAGTGCACAGACTGTTGCTCATCAAGGAAGATGAGCAACAGTCATTGTACATTCATAGGTGCAAACCCTGCCGGACCTCAGCAGAGGGAACCGCCATCTTGACCAGCACCATCCTGGAACTGGTTCCACACAGTAGAACCCTCTGCTGATGTCTGGCATGTTTTACACCTACGAACATCCCTCCCTGTCTTCCCTGATGAACGACGCTGTGGGTGTACTGCTACAAGTGTCACCTGAGACGCGGGGCTCGGGAGAAGGGGCTAGAAGAGAAAAGTGGGGAAACGTGAATTCAAATATCATGGAGGGAAAGGCAGAAGATGAAGGTACAGATACTTCGGTTCAAGAAGCTAGAAAGGTGTTGATAGCGGTTTTGACCACTGGGATGAATCTTAACTCGTTCCCAGTGGTGATACTCTTCTTCTACTTTCTCTTTTATCTGTATTTCCTCTCGGAAAAGATCAAGTGGCTAGGTAACTAGAAGAGCGGGTAAAGTGTTGGTGGGGTGGGGTGCTGAGAGAGGAAAAACAGAGCCGAAGGGAGGACGAAAGAGGCCCCCCCTTTTTTTCTTTCTCTTAGAAAAGGTTAAGAAATTGGTGGTGCTATTAGAAGAAATACGGGGGTATTAGAAGGAGAAACTGTGCCTCCCAGGGTAGGAAGAGGGGGTAGGGAGGAAGGGAGGGAGGGAGGGAGGGAGAGGGAGATGAACAGGACAAAAGTCCTGTTAGGAAAATAAGGGAGGAGTCTGTACGGGAGAATGATCCAGTCAGACTGCCCTCCCCAAGGGAAGGGTCTAATTGTGAACCCTCAGCACCACCTGAGGTACAGGAAAGACAGCCTAGGGTCGTAAAACCTCCCTCAGTATGTCCTGTGGAAATTTAGCAAATTCCAGTAGATAGGGATAACCCCCAAGGATATAATGAAACAAAATGGCAAACAATAGAAATGAGTGATTTAAGGAGATGTTTGATTCCTAAGTGCTATCAACAGATCACCTGGGGAGCTTGGGTATCAATAAAGACCCCTGAGACGAGAGGCTCGGGGTTCCGCTGTCCAGTATGGCACTGGCCATGACAGTGGTTCCCTCTGCTGAGGTCCGGCAGGGTTCGCACCTATGAGAATGCCTCCGTGTCTTCTTTGCCGAGCCATCCAGTAGCCATCTACTACAATTCCTGGAGGATGACATGAGGCCATTGGTCCTTTATTCTGCCAACTACCGATTCAGGGTTTGCTCTGTGCCACAAGTGTGGATACGAAACAGAATAGACCTACCCTGCAGACGCTGAGAGCCTGGCTGAGGAGGGCTCAGGTCTCCAAGCAAATCAAGGAGAGACCTGAAAGTACTCTCCCCTTAAACCTTTCTCCAGGGGGGATAATGCACGCTACAACTTCCTGGAGTCCACAGGCTGGGTAGTCTCCCTGCTGCCCCAGAGTGGTCTCAGGCGCTCTTTGGTGCTTCCTGAAGGAATTGCTTCAAGTCTAAGCATGTGGCTCAGACACTAGATGCAAAGGTGCTTAGAGCAGGGAAAGGTTCATGCTTGTGATGTATTTATGCAAAGATGGAGACACAGGCAGCAAGAACTACCTGTGGGGTGACTTAGCAAGCCCTCTCTGAAAGGCCAGATGGAGCTAGTAGACTCTTCGGCAGCACCCTGGCCTGGCGTTGCCAAAATTCCTTCCCTGGGGGAGATGTGAACAATGTCTAACCCTCCTCCTGTGGTCCTAATGGCAAACCACAATTCAGTTTCATCACAGTTCACTCTGGGGACCAATGAGTTCATTGGGCTTACAGAACATGGGCGAGGGCTTACTGATGGAAGTGTGCGTGGCCCCAGAGCAGCTTCTCTGGAGAATCTCATCCCGAGTGGACGATGACTTTGCTACAGTCACCTAGAAGGGGCTCCCTTCCCCTGGCCTTCCCCGGCCTATATTCTAGCCCCTCCCGCAGACCCTAAGGACACATGCAGTTCGGGCCAAATTACAAGCAAATAGTTGGAATATCAGATGAGGGGCCAATGGGCCCCCCACCTTCCTCTGGGGAAATGTTAGCAGTTTTCTTGAGCCCCATCATGAGGAACTCTCACAGGTAGGCATAGCTGACCTCATGTTTCTCTTGGAGGATTGTGCCTTGCAATGCCTTGATCCCCAAGGGATGAACTGTTTGGGGCTTTGTAACCCTGGAAGAGGAGTAGGTGTGTATGTTTCACAGCAGGTTTCTTGGGGCAGAGGGTTAACCTAGGTCTATTCTATAAACAAGAAAGCAGCATGTGGTCTTTTTATTTGACAGACGGGGCCATAGCTTAAAAAGGACTGAATGTCACAAGGCTGCATGCTTGACTCAGAGGACCCTGGAGGACAGGCTGAGTGGCTTGTTCCCAGCAGACCAAGCTGAGGAACTCTCTGGATGCTTTCAGGCCGAGCTAGGCTTCACACTGACCACCATGCGGATGCTGGCATGTCTTCTGGGCTCTGGGAGCACAACCAGCTGGCATCTATGGCTGTGGTCTCTCTGTCCCTTTCCAGCTTCCTCTAGGCACCTGCAGAGCCTATTTGATTGCCATGAATCCCCTTCCTTGTCCAGTAGATGAAGTTGGACTTGCCAGCTCTTCCCCATGGTATTGCACCTCTGTTTCCTTTCCCGTGCAAACCAACCAGCGTGTTTACAAAGCAAGATAGTCAGTCCCCCCTGCCTCCTGGCCTCCTCCCAGGCCCCTCCTCCCAGCCCCAGGAAGCACCATCACTCTGCCTTGATCTCCCTTCCAAAGCTGTGAAATTTTCTACTGTCTCGAAGGCTCTCTGACTCCAGGCATTCTTCGTGCACACCCCACCCAAGGCGATCCTTGTCTTCAGGAAGAGTTCCCTGTGGGATGGAGTTCCTATCACCATAGGAGATATGTCTCGTCAGGACCAACTCACCAGTATCCAGACCACTTGTAGTCAGGTGTGCAGAAAACAAAACAGTACAGCAACAACAGCAACAACACACTTGTTCAGTTTTAATGAGAGGCTCTCTGGCTCCAAGTCACGGCTTCCACAGCAGCGGGTCCTGGGCCAGTGGGAAGAATCTTTGGCTGAAATATCCTGATGACTTTTTCTTTTCCACCACCACTGTGGGAAAATATACAACCTCCTTCATAGATCTCAAATACAACATCTTGAGCCCCCCCCCACACACACACATACATACACAAAAGACATTAGAAAACTGAGTTTGTAGAACGGTATGCTCTGGTTTCCATTTCCTGTGCCCTGGCTACCACCAGCGCCAGGTGGGAACGTCAGCTCCACAATCAGGAAAAACAGTTAGAACCTTGCTTTCTAATGCTTTGATGGACCCCACCAAGGTTCTTGTACTTTGCCAGAAGGACTTCTGTGGAGGGAACCAGCCTTTTCCACAAATGGGTTCACGAAAACTCTACGCAGGAGGGAGTGCGAGTGCAGGAAAAATGAGGAATGACAAACGAACAGGGTAGTTCATTCTTTTATGGGACCCGAGGAAATGACACGCAGGATCGCACTTTAAAGTGACACGTAGAACGCTTTAGAAGTAAAACACAGGAGCGTTTTTAATAGGGGAATTAACAGTGTACATATTAAGAAAAGAGAGGGGCAAGAGAGAGACTGACAGTGCGCCTTGTCAGTGGAAAAACCACACCAAGAAGAGAAGGAGGGAGAGACTGACAATATACATTACCAGGGGAAGGGGCCCACACCAGAAAGAGAATTGCTCTGGCCAGAAGTTTAAAAAGCCAAATACAGTTTTTTGATATGTAGATGTTGCCCAGGCCTTCAGAGGAACTGGTTTCATATGAAGATGCAGTCACACCCCGGGGCTGGGTGTCCTTCCTCCTGCGACTTATCTTGTTTGCTATGAAAGAACATTTGACTTAATACTGTTAGCTGAATAATATCTCCATCTGCCTCAAACAGAGCAGTGTGCCATGTAGGCAAAGAAGGTTTTATTTTATGGTTTTTAGCTGTTTGGTGCGTATTTATTTTTTCTCTATCTAGGCCCCTTTTGATGCTTGTCTCTTCCTGGGAGGCCCAACACCCATTCCAGGAATATCCTTTACAATGTACTATCAATATGAATAGGTAGCTTTACACATGCCAGGACTTAGAATCCCACAAGATATTTTGCAAAGACAATTACTTTTGAGTAAAAAATGGCCACTTCTCCTTCTCAGCTCACACCAGCCAGCTAAGGTATCACTAGGCCATGCAGACATGATGAAAGGCTTTTGTCACCATTACAGCAAAGGGGAGAAAGGGGGCAAAATGGCTGGTAAGCCAAAATTCCCAGGGAGTCTGGAACCTTGTCAACAGACTTCAACCACATTGCCAGGGTATTGGGGCTCCCAGCAGACTTCTCAATTTTTTTCAGTGCCCTTTATCTGCATATAGCTCTCGCTTACTCTAGAGGACTCCTGTGCTGTCTCACTTTTGAGCTCTCTTTCTCATGTAGACTCTTTTCACAGCCTTCTCTCTTCATACAGGCTTATTTCCTTTGTCAATTTTCTCTTCCTTCAGGAGCCTTCTACTCATTACTTTTGCATATATTACATATATATAATATATGTATAGTATATACATAATATATGTATATATACACATATATACATATACACATACATACATATATATATATAATCCTCTCTGTCCTCTGGGAACTGCTCTGAGCATACTCTACTGGACTCTGTGAGGCCTGGAGTTTCTTTTCCTTCTTCCTTGTCTCCACATTGGATCTAGCAGGCATGTTGGTACTCTGCTGCACTACTTGTAGTTGTTAGGTTGCTGTACAGCTCACCAAGAGAGACAAGTGGGCATATTCATAGGTGCAAACCCTTCCAGACCTCAGCAGAGAGAACCACTGTCATGCCATCCTGGACAGTGGAACCCTGAGCATCTCAGGGGTTTTTATTGATACTTAACCTCCTCAGGTGTTCTACTGATAGCACGCGCAGATCACAAGGAATCAAACATCTTTTACATAAAGCCAACACCGGCAGACAATATAAACACCAAACCCTAGGCAGCCCTTCACCCAACAGTGCACAAAACAACCATTTAAACAAAACTAAAAATAAACTTCTGCATCAGATTCCTATGTTCTGGAGACTTCCTTTCTAGCTTCCTCGTCAGTTGGCCTCAGTACAGCACCCCCTCCCCCCAGACAACATTAAGAAGTGATTTGAGAATTTTGGGGGGAGGTGTATATTTTAAAGGTGTGTGTGTGTGTGTTGTATGTGTGTGTATGTGTGAATGTGGGTGCACGTGCACCCACAGATGCCAAAGAGGACATTAGATCCCCGGAAGCTGATGTAACAGGCAGTTGTGAGAAACCTGACATGAATCCTGGGGACTGAACTTGGGTCTTCTGGGAGAGCAGCAAACACTCCTACCCACTGAGCTAATCTTGCCAGCCGCTAGCATTTACCTTGGCACAGAGGGCCTGGGGTCAGGCATTTCAGCTCTGCTACCTGCAAGGTCGAGTTGAATACTTGATGCCTCTAAACTCCCATTTCTTCACCTGGATACCCAGACAGTAAAGACCTATATCTCACAAGTCAGCGGTACACATCAGGCAAGGCCACGCACACACCCAATACCTAAAACCGAGGGAAAGCTTTGTAAAATGGAGCTGCCGGCATTGTGGTGGGCATGGTACTCTCAACCCATCAACCATCTGCTCCGCACCCCTCAGGCACACCCCCGGCCTTACTTATTGCTGCTCACTGGCAAAACTTCCAGAACTGTCCCTGGTCCCAGGTATTCGCGTTGACAGGGGATTCTGCGTGGATAGATTCTTGTTTTCTACAGCATCGCCTCTGATCTCTGTCTTTTTTTTTCCCCCCTTAAATTTCAGTTACCCACAGTTGGTTGAGGTCAAAGTATATCAAATGGAAAATTAGACAAATGAAAAATAAGTTTTTGTGCTGGGGGGGGATGGCTCAGTCAGCAAAGCGCTTGCTATGCAAACATGACCTGAGTTCAACCCTGCAGATTCTACACGAATAAAACCAGGGAGCAGCATACTTCTGGGATCCCAGCGGCCAGTGAGGCTGATGCAGGAGGATTCCCGGAGCCGCTGGCCAGCCAGCCTGGTGGAATCAGTGAGCTCCAGGTTTAGTGAGAGACCCTGCCTTAAGGCAAGGCAGACAGGTTCTTGTTACAGGTATGCGTTCCTCACCTACCAGCCCACTTCCGTTCTCAAGGGTGCTTTTTTCTTTTTTAATAGACTTTCTATATTCCTGTTCTGTTTGCTTTGAAAGGTGTGGCTGTCTCCATTTCCTCCTGGCAGCAGCTGAGATTTTTGCCTAACCCATTCTGTTCTGAGCTTTCTCGTAAACCCTGATAAAATTGTCCGTGCGCTCTAAGACGGTAGGGAATGTTCGAAGACACATGATGTCCACTTCTGGCGTCCATGCACACATGTTCACAGTATACCCATGCGCATATGTATGTACACACATGCACATGCACAGCCTTAAGTTTTAAGCTCCATGCTTTTCTGCGTAGTGTTTTGAATGGATCTTGCACTGCCCTGCTCTGTCCTGAGACACGAATCATCTCTTTGTCCAGTGTATCCACGCTGTATACACTACCTGCTTGTTGGTAATTCTGTAGTTATGGTGATTACCAGCTTGACTGTCATGGTAAAGCAATACTGGGATTCAAGTAACCCTTATGTTACCGTATAATGTCCTCAGAGTGCATAGGGAGGCCATAATTTTAAATGAAAGCTCTGGACTTAAGGAAAGAAAAAGTCTTACCTTGAGATCGCCACCATATATGTTCATCATTGCTAATCTCTTACTCTGCCTAGTTTAGCAATTACATGTGGTCACAGACGCATGCGTAGGGAAGAGCATAGTGGAGAAAGCTGGACACTGTCTGCGATTTGGAGACATTTGCTGGAGGGCTTGCCACGGGCCACCGAGGATAGTGAGGAATGACCGTCCGCTGTGTGACAGACTCTTCACAGGCAGGCACGGATAAAGCTCAAACACTCCTCTGCTCGGCCCTGATCAGGGGACTGAATGAAGCTCTTGGGAGCTGTCGTGAACTGCTGCATCTCTTCTGAGGAAAAAAAAAGTGTGAGTCACTTTTTGACCTGTAAGATACACACACACACACACACACACACACATACACACATACACACACACACACACACATACACACACACATACATACATAGACACACACACACACACACACATACACACATACATACACACATAGACACACACACACACACACACACACACACACACACACACACTATAAGCTACCCACCACCTTGTATCACGCTGTCATTTATCCTTTTTGTTTATTTTTTCTGAAATAACTTAAATTCCTTTTAAAATAAGTTCATTACCATGTATGTATGAGGTGTGTGTGTGTGTGTGTGTGTGTATACATGAGCGTGTATGTGTACGTGCACATACAGACATGTCCATGCCATATGTGGAAGTCAGGACAACTTTATAAATCAGGTCCCTCCTTCCACGTGAGCTTCAGGGATCAAACTCACGTCCTCAGGCTCCTGGAGCAAGTGCTTTTATCTGCTGAGCCATCTCACCAGCCCTCCGGAAATGAGTTTGGCATCAGGGTTGGGGGTGAATGTCTTGTTTGCTGGGAACTTGGCACCAAAGAGCATGAGGTCAGCGCCCGGTGTGGAGTGGAAGGCTGTGTCGCCGTCAGCCGCGAATGTGTGTGGCTGTTCTCTGGACTTTGCTCAGTGCCCCACTGCGGAGCGCACTCTCCACCCCGCCCTCACTTCTCCGTCGCTTTCCCCTGCCCTTCTGTCCTTCGTCTCTGTCTGACTGGCACAGGCCAAGAGTCATGGAGAAGAGGCATTTCCCAGAACCTTGGACCAGGTCAGGGGTGGGTGTCTTCGGGGCCTTTCCCTCTCCCCGTGCACATAGGGTAGCCCGAAAGGAAGTCTGCACATACCTGCCAGCTGGCTTCCCTGGGCACTCTGATGACAGCAAAAGGCTTGGAGCCAATCACAACCAGTAGGAGGTCCAGGGACACCTCACTTGCTAACAGAGATGTGACTTCCAGGCTCCTCTGTCTCATTTATCGGAAAATAGCTTTCCCATCTGGCCAGCAGCCTGCGGAGCCAATCCAAGCTGTTCCCTGCTGTCCGAGGCTGAGCCAGGTGCTCTAGCCCGTAATTCAGTGTGTGAGCCACAGCCCGGGGAGGCAAGGCTGATTGACGGCTGCTGGAGGTGGGATTTATAGTTCACCCTGTAAGCGTTGGAGAAAAAGCACCCTGAGTTTGACCTCTTCCTCCTTGTCTTGTCGTTTCTTTCCCCTTCCTCTTGTTTCCTCTCCCCCACCCCCTCCACCCCCCCGGTTTCTTTTCCTTCTCATTCATTCATTCATTCATTCCATCAGTCATACACTCATTCATTCGTCTAGCCATCCAGTATTAGTCAGGCCACAATTACACCCTAAATTCTATGCTTTCTTAGGCGATAGCTTGCAACCGTCCTTGCCTTTCTGGAAGCCAGAGTTTAGGAAGAAAGAAAGACAGAGAACACCCTATAAGCTATATACCTAATCAGTTAATTGCTACGGTGTCAAGTCCTGAACTGCAGAAGCCTGGCCTGCCATGCCCACTGAGCCGTCCCGGAGATCTTGACTTTGTAAAGTGGGAGGAAGTGGTGGATATAAAAAGGTGTCCATAGCCAGGCGGCGGTGGCCTATGTCTTTAATCCCAGCATGGGAGGTAGAGGCAGAGGCAGAGGCAGAGGCAGAGGCAGAGGCAGAGGCAGGCAGATCTCTGTGAGTCTGAGACCAGCCTGGTCTACAGAGTGAGTTCCAGGACAGCCAGGGTTACAACAGAGAAACCCTGTCTCTAAAAAACAAATAAACAAACAAACAAAAAGCGGACAAGATATGCTGAGTGACCCTGTGGACTAGATCTCAGGGCTCATCTGCAACTTTTTTCTTTTTTTCCTCTTTCTTTTCCCCACCCCTCCCCTCTGCTCTCCCCCCCCTCTCTGCCCCCCCTTCTTTTTAAAGACAGGATCTCAAATGACCCAGACTGCCCTCAAAACCTATTGTGTTGCCAAGGATGACCTCAAACTTCATGTCTTCTTAGCTCTACCTCCTAGGCGTTAGGAATGCAGGCTGTAGGTACTCCTGTAGCCGCCACACCTACTGTATTCAGTGCCGGGATCCAACAGGACTTTGTGCTTGTTAAGCAAGCACTGTACCAACTGAGGCCTGGTTTATTTTTAGTTGTATTTCAAATACCGTTTTGTGCACTGTTGGGCGAGGGGCTGCTTAGGTCTTGGTGACTGGTATCGTCTGCAGGTGTTGCAGTTACGTGGGGAATGTTTGATTGCTAATGCTCTGCATTAAATAAAATACCCAAGGAATTCTGGATCAATAAAAACACCTGAGCTCAGGGCTCCACTGTCCAGGATGGCACTTGCCATGACGGTGGTTCCCTCTGCTGAGGTCTGGCAGATTTTGCACGTATGAGAATGCCTCCCTGTCTTCTTTGGTGAGCAGCCACAACAGCCTACAGCTACAGAGGCACATTCTCAGTCCTCCTTCTTCCTTCTGGCCAGTTGTCTGACTAGCTTTGCCAGGAAATGCTACCTGAATTCAGGGAAGTTATTTTCTTTAAAAAATGAATCTTGTCTATCTCTCCTTAGAAGTGGTTAGGGTTGTGTTCAAGGTGCAGCGCCTCTCCGATGAAGGAGACTCTATCTCCACAGGCATCCTGAGGTGCAGGCAGCCGCAGTTCTGGTCTGAGGCATGGCTCCCTTTCCCTGGTCCCTCACCGGGTCCTTCTTCTCTGGCTGCGTGCATTTATATTTCACATGTTTGCTTTTGAACTTGATATTCAGCAACCAGGATGTTGTCTCCCTCCTTAGCCAGAGAACCCCTTTGATTACCCTGGCCTGGAGACTGGTAGAGCAGACTATATTAGGCATGTAGGAAACCTCACTACTAAATATTTTCTAACATTTTAGTCTATAGAAAGAGAAGAATGTTAACCCCAACTCTTCCATTGCGTATCCATGGAAATGCAGCTCCCTTCTCAGCCTTCCGTTGATATAGCCGAACACCGGAGACTGGTTAGCTCAGAAAGAAAACAGGAGTGTTGTTTTGTTCACCTTATCGTGTTGGAGATCCAAAGGCTTTCAAGAACACGGTACCAGCATCTTCATGGCTTCTGTTGAGGACTTTGTGATTTTGGTTGTATGGGGGTAGCACACGTGACAGTGGTCAGTAGACATGCAAAGAGGCAGCCACAGCACCAGAGTGACCTTGCTTTATTCCAACCAACTTTCAAAATAATGAATCGTGGTGCTCAGAGGTACTCTACGTGTTACCAGAAGAGAAAAGGTAATATCATCACTTGCCGACGAGCCCTGGGACCTACAGCAGTGTCCTGTCTACAGGGTGTACTTGTGCCAGCGGTGGCGCCGATGTTACGGGAGTAACCGTCCACTTTTTAAAAATTGGATTTAAGGTGTCCACTCCCTGAGATGGAATCCGTACCTGACACTGTTAAAAGTGGCCAAGAACCTGACACTAGAGAGGTCGTGGGCCCCGGGGAAAACCCACTGTTATTCTGCAAAAGGAGCAATAAAATGACCCCTGATGGTTAAGGAGAAAGACAACATCCTGGTTGCTATACCCATAGGTCAGAGCACCACTCAGCCCTCATTAGAGAAGCTTCTTCTGGCATCAATGGTAGTTAACACAGAAATCCTCAGCTGGACATTGTGCAGAGAGTGACAGAGTTTGGAGAACTCATCTCTAAGTGGGGATGTCTCCATGAATCCAATTTCTTGACCCAGGCTCTTAAAGAAAAGCATTAACTCATTCTTTTCCCTCCCTTCCTTCCTTCCTTCCTTCCTTTCTTCCTTCCTTCCTTCCTTCCTTCCTTCCTTCCTTTCTTTCTTTTTCTTTTCTTTTTTCTTTTTTTTTCTGGACAATGTCTATTATGTAGCCCTGACTGTCCTAGGACTCACTCTGTAGACCTGGGTGGCCTCAAACTCACAGGGATCCACCTACCTCTGCCGTCTGAGTTCTGGGATTAAAGGTGTGTACCACACTGCCCAGCCATTAATTCATTCTTAACGGTAGAGCTACCATGACTTAATTACGGTATAGAAGGTTACAACCTTTTGACCCTGTCAGGAACCACATTTCAGTGTGAGTTTTGAGGTGATAAACCATACCCACATCCTGGCACCCTCATGCACACACCACACACATCTTGCATTTTTTCAATCCAGGGTAGTGGACGGATTTCTGTTTTTGTTTGATTTCCCTCCATGACTATTCTGTAATCTGTTGGGTATCAATATACTAATCAAAAGTCAGAGTAGCAGCGTATGCCCGTAACTTCAGCACTTAAGAGGCTGAGTCAGGAGGATTGCTGATAGTTCAAAGTCAGTTCCGGGTCCATTGGGGCTTACATAGCAAGGCTGTCAAAAAAAAAAAAAAAAAAAAAAAAAGTAAGTAAACAAATAATTTAATAAGATAAAAATGAAATGAAGTCAAATTCAAGTTAAATTGTCTATACAAACATCTCCAGGTTTCCAGATGAGACACGGAAGGTAAAAAGCCAGGCATACACAATTTATCCACTCACAACAGGAGGCAGATCTGTTTCTGTCTTGCTATTGTGCATGCTCTGGGCCTTGGACATCCAGGCCTTCAGAGAGCACTCCCCAGGGAATGGGGTTCCACGGCTCCCCTTGGAACAAAAGGTTCTTATTCAGAAGCCCCACAGACAACTCGGCCTTTAATCAGAAGGAACTTTGATGTATGAGATATCCAGTCTCGCCCACACAGTGGGCGACTGATCGGAGCTTACTGAAGTGAACCGAAGGGTGGAATCCCAGCTCTGTCTATTATCTTCCCTGTAATAGGCCTTCTCCGAGGGGGTCCTCACCTTGGTGACAGTCCGCTTCCTCTCATCTCTGGTCAGGACACTGGCCTCACACACCCTTTGGTCCTGACAAGTTCGGCTCTGAGTTGAGTTTCAGGAAGCCAGCCCTCCACGGCTCTTCCCAGTAACGCCCAGTCTAGCTGCGCGTGCGGGGCTGTGACAGATGCAGAGTAAAACATCTGGCACGGGGCCGAGCGAAGCATCACTCCGCCTCCCGTGACTTTCCTCTGGCGAGTGGCAGAAGAACAAAGGCTGACGCCCGAGAACTCTATGCTCCATCAAAGGAGAGTAATGACATCAGTAGAGATGAGAGAAAGCACGGGAAGATGAAGTAGCCGCGCCGCCACGTTTCCATTGTACAGTTGTCCCTGTTTGTCTGTCTTCCACTGCAGCCATGCTGCATACCCCCCTGTGGTCCAGTCCCAATACACAGCATCCTCTTCCAGCATTTGGGATGGGACCCTGTCTCTTGTGTTTGACTAGGGTGACATTTATCCCCTTGGTACCTATGACCAACTGAGGCAAGCACTGATTTTTGATGGGGCTAGAGCTTGGCCACTGTGATGCCAGGCCCTCCTGCTGCTCGAGGTTACACGTGTTTATCTTACTGAGCATGATTAAAGAAACGGTGGGTTTTATTCGTACCTATAATCCTAGTACTCGGAAAGCTGAAGCAGGAGGATTGCTATGAGTTCCAACCCGGGCTACAAGAATGAGACGCTGTTTCAAAGCAAAACAAAACAGCAAGAAGGAGGGAAGGAAGGGGGGGGGAAGGGAGGCAGGCAGACTGGGGAGATGCCTAAGACACTAAGGCGCTCGCCGTGCAAGCCGAGGGCCCACGTTCAGACCCTCAGCACCCGTGTTTGAAAAAGCCGAGTTTAGCAGCTGAAATCTCGCTGTCCGTGAAGCAGGGAGACAGCTCTCACTGGCTGGCCAATCCAGCCAAGTCAGCGGACCTCAGGTTAAATGAGAGACTCTGTTTCAAAAAAGTACAAGGGCGAGGAATTGGGGAAGGTACCTATGGTGACATGGCTTCAACACACATGACCAATGCAACTTAAGAGAGAAAAGGGTTTATCTTGTCTTCCATTTCCAGATAACAGTCCATCATCTCGGGAAGTCAGGGCAAGACCTCAAAGTGGGAGCCCAAAGTCAGGCCTGCTTGCTGTTCTATGCAGCCTTGCCTCTAACCAGGGAACTCACCCACAGCAGAAACCATGAAGGAACTCTGCTTTCTGGCATGTTCGCAGACCTATGCTTAGCTACCTTCTCTATACAGCTCAGGGCCACTTACCAGGGAATGCCGCTGCCCACGGAGGGCTGCGCGCCCCTACACCAATTAACATTCAGGACGATCTCTCTGAGACATGCCTGCCATCCAGTTTGATCTAGGGAATGGCTCAGTAGGCTTTCTGCTTGGGTGATTTCCAGGTTGTGTCAAGTTGACAGTTAGAGCTAATGAGGACAAGTGGCATGGTGACCTTGGGGTCAGCACTACTGTTTGGGATCAAGCAGACATGTAGCTACAAAGAGTAGTTAATTTGTCAGGACACGATTGGATTTTGTGTATACTGGATTTTTGCTACCTCAAAGAATTCACACCCCCAAGAATATACATTTTTTTTTTTTTTGGTCTGAACACGTAATTGACTGAATGGCCAGGATAATCTGTGAAAAGGGATGCTAGCTGCAGAACCCCAAGGAATTCAGCTCACGGGAAGAGATTTCTCTTAAAGCCTTCAAGGTAGGACAGCAAAAGTGGCCAAGAGTCAGAGTGATAGCCCACACCTATGACCTCAGCACTCAACAGGAGGATTGCCCCAAGCGTGAGGTCAGCCTCAGATACACAGTGAGTTCTAGACCAGCCTGGGCCTGTGTGAGACCCTGTTTAACAAAGAAAGGATGCTTGGGGAGATGGAGTGGTAGGTAAAGTACTTGCTGTACAAGTATAAAGACCCAAGTTTGGATCCCCAGTGGCCATATTAAAGCCAGGAATGCTGGTGTGTGCCACCCCAGTGCTGTGAAGGTAAAGCCAGGAGAGTCCCAGAATCCCCCTGGGCAACCAGCCGGCAGCATCAGTGAGTTGCAAGTTTAATAAGAGAGCCTATCTCAAACACATAAAATGAATTTTAAATTGAAAAGATACCTGGTTTCAACCTCTGACCAATACACACGTACACATGCATGTGCGCACACGTGCGCACACACACACGCAGTGAGTGAAGGTAGCATAACTCTTTCAGAACCTCTTGAGGTCTGCTTGCCCCATTGACCTGACGCAGGTGGGTAACACTGAACTTCTCTGTTTAGAAGCTGCCCCTGGGACTCCTGTTCACACCCCCAGGTCACATTTCCTAGCACCTTCAATTTGTCCCGTCTCCCATCTGGATTCGTATCCCGGAGGAAGGGGTCCATGACAGATCTAGAAATCACTGGGTAAGCTCCTAGCTATCGAGGAATATCCTGGGTGCCTTCTAGACGCAAAAAAAAAAGTACCTCAGATCTCATCCTGAAATTTTCACCCCTTGGAAGCAGTTTAACATTTGGAGGGGTATGATGAGGGACCTCATTCTGGTATCTAGGACAGCTCTTCTCTCTTGATGGAAAGACAGGATGTGGGGTATAAAATAAGACATGCGTAGGAGGACATATAGCGCATTTGCCTTTGAAATTGGATTATATTTACAGTACGACAGGAAGATAAATGTAAAATTTTGTTGGCACTGGCTGTGTGGTAATTGTCTGGAAGAGCCAGGATCGAAGGCATCTGCAGTTACAGTGTTAACTAAGAATAGAACGTTCCATTGGCTCTTCTGATATGCTCAAAGTCTTTGTTGAAGCTCTCCATATGCTTGTACATAGGGTAGGGTGATATTCTCATCCGATTCTGGCTCCTAGCCCCTGCCCCTTATTTTCCCGTCTATAAGATTATACCACATTGCTTCAGCTTGTGTCCGTTGTGCTTAGAGGAGCGGTGTGTTTGCATGTGTGTGTGCATGAGTGTGGAGGTACACGGGGGCCAGAGGATGGCCTTGGCTGCCACTCTTTGGGATTTGGTCCACCTTGTTTTTCGGAACAGACTATCACTGGCCTGGAGCTTATTGGTTTGACTAGCTCTAGGGATCTGCTTATCTCCTCCTCCCAAATTCTGGGGTTACAAATACATTCTACCACATCTTGCTTTAAAAAAACAAACAAACAAACCATAGGTTCTAAGGGATTGAATTCAAATCTTCATGCTGTCAAAGCAATCACTTTGCTAGGGGAACTATCTCCTCAACTTGTGGAATGGCCCACGGAACGTAGTGGCTTTTGTAAGACAGAAGGACATTTGTGTTCTGTGAGTGTACGTGCTCTATTCTAGCTGCAAGGGAGGCAGAGAGTAATCGTGTCTCTGACTGTCCAGCTAAAACTCTATTCCTGGGAAAGGAGCACAGAACAGTTGAAGAGGGACTCGGTCCCCCACATGATGGTGTTATTAGGGTGTGTTAACCTTTCTAGGTGCAACCACATCCCTGGCAAGCATCAACTTACAGGAGGGAAGTCTAGCTTCAGTTCGAAGTTTAAAGGTACGGTCCATCACAACCAGGAAGGCTTGATGACGGGAAAGGCTCTCAGCTGTGGGATCATGAGACGGCCTGCTCACATCTGGACAGATCAGGAAGCAGAGCCAAGACAGGAAGTGAAGCTGGGCTATCAACCCCAAGGTCCCATCCCCACCCTCCACCAGTGACCCACTTTCTCCAGTGAAATGCCCCCTCTAAAGGTTTTACAACTTCCCCAAACAGTACCACAAGGTGGGGACCAAGTGTTCATATGTGGAGCTCATGAGCCCAAGGAAGACATTTGGCATTGGTCCTATAACGTGAGTCATCTCGATGGGGTAGAGACAACACGTAACGGACAGAACGTGGCTATTCATTGGTATGGGGAGCAGGAGAGAGGGATAATTACACCATCTCCCCCGCCAGTTCCCAGCTAAGGAAACCAATGCTGGTCTCAGGGGGAGACAGGAAGTGTGATACGGGAAAGTACTGGAAAGAAATGGAGAGGAGATCTATGGTTGCCATGAGTGGAGAGGAGGTCTATGGTTCCTGATGCTTCCTTGCGGGGAAATAGTCAGCTCTTGAACTTGGTCCACAGCAGGAAGGACCTGGCCAGTGTCAGGGAGGCAGCGTGAGCTGAGCTGACAGAAGGCCTTCCCACACAGTCCTGACTCTGCTCCCTGCCTGGTTGTCTTCCCCCACTTAGCTCTCTATAGCAAACGCTAGCATTCCACGCCTCATGGAAAACAGGTACTGCCACGGCTCTGGAGGCCTGGATGACCAAGCTACGGAGGTGACAGATTCAGTGTCCGGTTCACAGATGACTCAATTTTGCTGTGTCTCCACACGGTGGGAGGGACTGTTGGGTTCCCTTAAGCCATGTTCAGGAAGATGGTAAACTTCCCGAGAGCCCCGGGACTTATGACAGAATCATCTCCTGAGGCCCACCTCTTGATAACTCCACCTTGGGGCTTAGAATTTCAGGATGTGAGTTTGGAGCGGAGACCACACATTCAGCCCGCAGCAGTGCTCCCCTGTCCCTCTGTTCTAGCCCCTGGCAGTGGTCACACGGAGCTCCTCCCCTTCTATCAAGAAGCCGTACCTTCTGATGGTGCTATCCCATTCTTCTACGGTCTCTGCGGAGTCCCCTCCCCCTCCCTGGTCGATCCTTAACACATCCTTTACAATCCAACCCCAAAGTGCCCTCCCAGCGGAGGAGCCCCATCCAGGCAGGAGGACCGCTAAGTCAAGTCCTGCATCCCATTTCGCTTCAGGTTACCCGAGGCTCGGTCCAGAGGTGACCAGAGAGACACCCAACACAGCCGAACAGAAGGCCACAGGGCCTCTCCTGAGTATGGAGGTCAGCCGACCTCTTCTGAAGCACAGAATTGCCCCAGAGAGAAGGATGCCCGAGTTAATAAAACAAAGACTGACCGCGGGATGCCCACAGGTGGAGAGGTCTCAGGGAGCCAGTGCAGGTTCTTCAGAAAGGGTTATCCTGTCACTTCAGAGCGGTGCAGTGGAGACCAGTGTGTGGGGGAGGGGGCGGCGGCGCTGATTAAACCCATCCCACTGTGAGGCGGTAGGTGTCTCACCTGCAGTCAGTGGACGAACAAGGCCAACTTGAGGAGGGTCTGAGGGGATAGACAGTCCCAGGAAGTAGATTGGCACAGAGGACCAAACACCAAATCTGAACCAGTCAAATCTCACAGCGTTAGACTAAACAGACAATGATGTTATCCACGAAGGTGGTCAGTGTGGGAAGAAAGGGTGACTCCGTAGGGCAGAGACGACGTGGTTCATTTTGAGACCATGCTATGAGGTCGGGCACATTTTGAAAGTCTACAAGGTAGGCCAGAATTAAAGTTTCTCCTTCTGTTGCCGAGGTGTCCCGACCGCAACCTAGACACTCAACTAGCGTATGACCATGACCTCTATCCCGTAGACGGCTGAGCTTCCAGACCCAGCTAGAAGTTGTGACTGTGACTCTCACTATCCCATAGATGGCTTGCGGACACGTCACTCCTGTGGGTCTGCATCTGTTCCCTTGACTTTCCTTTGAGAGAGACGTCCGGATTTAAAGTCCACCCTACCCTGGGCCGATCTTGTCTCGGGGTCCCTACCTTTTTACATCTGCCAAGAGCCGCGTTTCAGTTCAGCTCCTATTCACAGAGGCGGGGGTGAGGGCTTAAGGAGGGATAATTCAACCCACTGGGAATGAAGGAGACTTTTAATCAATAGAATTCTTGTGATGCCCCCCCCCAGTGGTGCTGGATGGAATGTGAAGCGGATTCTCAAGCATGGATCACCCGTTCTCCGAAGACACTAGCATCCCGTGTCTAATGTTGATAACATCATTCCCAGAGTCTCTCCGGCTCCCATGTAAGCTCAGACTAAAAGCGAATAGGCTAAACATGGAGATCTCTCAGTGGTTAGAGCGGCCACACAGACCCAAGGACCAGAGTTTGGGTCCAGAAACTGTAAGTGTTGAGCGAGTCTGCAGCCCTCCTGTAATTCCGGCCTCAGAAGGTAGGGATCCCAGGGCAGGCTGGCTAGTGAGACTAGCCATTTTGGCGAGCTCTGGGCCGTTGAAGTGTGTGGCAGAGACTGTGTGAGTCACAGCAGTCCAAGAAGCAGTGAGTGAGACCCCTGGGCCTGGTCTAAACCTGTTGTGACCTATTTCCCATGGCTAGGCCTTCTAAATGTTCCATGGTGTCCTAGTACAACGCCACACCCTAGGGAACAAATGTTAGAAACCTGAGTCTGTGGCGGACATTTCAGAGTCAAATTGTACACACACACACACACACACACGCACACGCACACGCACACGCACATGCACACACACACACGATTTGCATTTGCTGGTACGTGTGCATGTACACATATGCACGCCAGAGGTCAGTTTTGCAGAATTCCCCTGGAGTGATCTACCTCGTTTTTTTGGTGTTGCTGTTGTTTGTTTGTTTGTTTTTAAAGAAAAAGTTTCTTATTGCAACCTGAAACTTCCCAATTCTGTTAGGCTGACCGGCACGGGGTCCCCAGGATCCTTCTGTCTGTACCTCCCCATCTTTGGAATTATAGATGTGGCTGCCAACTCAGAATTTCTGACTCGGGTGCTGGGGATCCAAACTCAGGTCCTGGTGCTGGTGTAGGGAGCACTTTACTGACTGAGCCAACCCAACAGTTCTGTCTTCCATTCTGGGTGCCCAACCCAGTTCATTCCCCACCCTCCCCCCCCCCCCAGAACGTAAGCTATTCATTCTGTTCAGGCAGGTCTCCACAAGGGTAGGTTCAGTCTGTGAACTCCGCCGAATAACAGGAAGGTGGGGTAGGAGAGAAACCAGAAGACCCCGATGCCCTGCAATACCCACAACCTGACTCATATAAGAACTCCTGGCCCGCGATTCTATTTATGCTCAGTTTCTGCCCAGTTCCTAGGAATTCAGTTATCTCCTTCCCCCAAATTTCATTAGGTTAGAAAAAGAAAAGAGAAGTAAAACGTGAAAGGGTCTCGGCGACATGGTCTCCTGATAACCAGGAAACGGGAAAGCAGATGCCGGCATGCTAATGAGGCGGGTGGGAAATCAACCAGAGCGCGTGGCTCCCACAGGCCACCTCTGTGCTTGCAGACCATCTGGGGACGGCTCTAACAGGGACCTAACATCCTCTCCTGCTCCAGGATGATCCAGGCCATCACCGTCTCATGTAGGCTCTCAGTAATTAATGTCTCCAAGACAGTTCTGAGTCATCAGAGCAGAAATTAAATAAGATCGTGGATGCAGGAAAATGAACATGGCCCCTGGGAGTGGCTCCCCTCCACGTAAAGGAACATCGCCGTGGAGTGAAGAGGCCTCGGCTCTAGGAGAGAACAGACTAATTGGACTGCCCAGCTCCTCTGTGGTTCTGAGTCAAGCCAGCAAGGCTGCACTCACTCCATCAGAGTGCAAGGGTCATGCATGGCAGTCCACAAGGAAGAGGGGGTGGCTGATGACTGCTCCTCCCAGCAGAACTGAGCCTTCGTGGTGATCTCCCACACACACACACACCCATGAAGCGACGGATCTAATACCGTGACCCTCGTAGGAGGAACGTGACCCTTACACAAAGTGCGGTGTCTCAGAATGCTCTGCAGTCTTCATGTTAGTTCCCAGGGGCCTCCACAACAAAGGACCACCAGCTACGTGGCTGGGAAAACACCAGAAACACGTTGCTCTTCAGCTCTGGATTCAAGAAGTCTGAAGTGAAGGTGCCAGGCCCCCTCTGAAGCCTCTCTGAAGGACTCATCCTTTATCCTCTCAGTTCTTGGTGACTGTCAGCAGTCCCTGGCCTACTCATGGACACCTCCCAGCATCCTCTACCCACGTCTTCCCCTGCCCTCCTGTGTGCCTCTGAAGCTCTGCCTCCTCCAGTGAAGACTCTGGCATTGGATTTAAGAGCCCCCCCCTTCCTCCAGTTAAGTCTCACCTCAAGGAATTTAATCTACAAAGGCTATTTCCAAGGACTGGAGAGATAGCTTGCAAGCACAAAGATCTGAGTTTGATCCCCGGAACCCACATTTTAAAAGCTGGGCATGGTGGTCCACACTGGAGGTAGAGGCAGGTAGACCCCTGGGGCAGACACAAATGTGAAGGAGATGCTGTTCAATCCAGGACATGATTCCCTGGTGTGAGGTACAGTTTTTTGAGATGGATCCTTTCCAACTAGGCAATACCCACTCCCCACCCCCTCCAGGACCTTCACACCTCAATGGGCAGATGAAACCTGAAGCTTCTCACTGGGATCCATCGTTTGGCTTTAGGCTCTGGTGTCCAGAGCCCAGGCAGGCACTGCTCCAGGTAGCATTTCTTCTCCCGCACTAAAGCCTCCGTTTGACTGTCCACTCACAACAGAGTCATCATCACAACTTGCACTTCAGACTGTAGATCCTCGGGTCCCTCTCACATTGCCCAGGTCAGCTTGTAGAAGAGAGAGGTGAAGCTGGAGGCTAAGGAGCCGGCTCAGTCAAGAAAGTGCCTGTTGGGCCAGCAGGAGGACTAAGTTTAATCCCTTGTTTAAAAAAAGGAAAGGCTGGGTGCAGTAGTGAATATTTGCTCTCAGTGCAGGGAGGCGGAGACAGGCTGAAGTCTTGGGCTGGCTGGCTGGCTGGCGAGCCTTGCAGATTCTGCAAGTCTCAGGCCACTGAGAGACCCCATTATAAACAAATAGGCAAAAAAACAAACAGAAAAAAGGTGGACAGCTTTTGAACAATGACATCTGTTATGTGTTTGGCCGCCCGGGGGACACACACACACACACACACACACACACACACACACACACACACTATAAATGTGAAGTTGAGAGAAATTGCATGTCAATCAACTACTCAGGAAAACCTCAAAACCAGCACCCCTGAGTCCTTGCATTGAGACAGACGGCTTTCAAAGAGACACCTCACTCTAACACAGACAGGATACTACCAGGAACCGTAGCTTCAGCTGTCCAAAACCACTCATTTTCCTACTTGTAAGATGGAGCAGGTGAGAACTTCTTTGGGATGCCACCGTGAAACGGAATTAGACCATGGGCGCTGGTGTTGGAGACTGCCCGGGAACTCGCTCTCTGGTGTGTAGCTGTCCTGGTACCATAGCTCGTCTCCTGGTTTCGCTTAGTGTCTTTCCCATGTGGTTCCCGATAGTTTACATTTGGGAAGTGTAAAAGTATATGGGGAGGCTGTGGAAGAGGGGGTAGGGATGGAGGCAGCAACCTGAGGGTCCCCCACAGAATCGGAGCATCTGTCAGGGATGGGCACTGGGTGGACCCCCTATGGTAGTGCCTCGACTCTGCCATCTGGTACTTGCAAGCCCTTGTCCCTACCAGCTGTCAGTCATCACATCTCCCTCCAGCAGGGGGTCTGGCCCATCTGCAGGTCCCAGTTCTTGCCAGATGAGGCTGAACTAGGGACAGGGGACATGAGGCAGGTCTGTGAGATCTGCCTGGAAAAGACAGGCTCATAAATACCATGGAGGCATTGGTGGGGCTTTGGGGGGGACCCAAGGGAAGAGTCTTATGCAGATAACGTACAGTGCTCAGAAGAAACATCCACAAGATGGAAAATCAGGCTATCACCAAATCCTCCACAACAGAAGAGAAAGAGCTCAGATTCCCATTCAGATCCAGCACGGCTCTGGGATGGATTTCATTCACTCCCCGGGGCTTAGAAATGAAACGACTTGGTCCTCCAAGGCTGACCATAAAGGGCATCTCAAGGCCCAGGCCAGCACTAAGGTCCCCATGTGCTGATGCTTGAGGATCTTCCACTGCAGATAGCTGTTCCTTGTAGCTGATACTTATGAGCTCTAGGCCGGACTGGCCTACAGAGTGAGTTCCAGGACAGCCAGGGCCATATAGTGAGATCTTGCTTAGGAGAAGAGGAAGAGGAGGAATAGGAAGAGAAAGAGGATGAGAGGAAGGAAGAGTAGGAAGAAGAGGAGGAGAAGGAGCAAGAGAGGGAGGAGTTTTAGGGGAGTGATAAAGTACACCTCCAGGGGTAGCTGTAAGCATGTTTCCAGAGAGCACTAAGGAAGGAAAGCCGTGCCCTGAGCATTGACACACCATCCTACAGTTTGGGATCCAGAAGGAACAGAGATGGAAAGAAGCCCAAAGCACAGACATTCTGTTTCTGCTCACTGGCCACCGTGATCTGAGGTGTTAGCCACCCAGCCGTCCTGGACTGACACCTCTGAAGCCACTGGCCAGAGTCTTCCTTCCTTTCTACTTCACAGTGATGTCCCCAGTGTAACTAACACGAAAACCCAAAGCAGCCATGGCTTCTTTGTGGTCTCCGTCGGCTCTCCGGGCTTAGTAATCCGTCCCC
Source organism: Cricetomys ansorgei (assembly GCA_026225945.1). Lineage (NCBI taxonomy): Eukaryota > Metazoa > Chordata > Mammalia > Rodentia > Nesomyidae > Cricetomys > Cricetomys ansorgei. Next base: position 1,547,518 of record JAMJFZ010001881.1, read on the forward strand.
AAGCTCTTTGGCCTTTGAACCATATGTTCTGGCTTACAGAAAGCAGAAATACCTCCTGCTCCAGATGCCTCTCTGTGGTCCCGACAGCTCCCACCATCCATAAGCTCCTTGGAAAGGTCAGTATTTCGGTCTCTGGCCAGTGCCCCCTCCTTGGCATGCACACCTGAGCTGCCCAGAGTCAAGTTCAGACAATATGTTTTCAGTTACAGATCAGTGAGAGCCAGATTATTCAAATGCTGTTTTAGTGGTTAGAGTGATAATCAAGGCCAACCTGTACTTTTCCCCATGCTTCAGAAAAAGGCACTGTGTGGGGTGTGTGTGTGTGTGTGTGTGTGTGTGTGTGTGTGTGTGTGTGTTGGAGGAGGAAGAAGTAGATAGCTAGTCTCTCACTGTTGAAGACATATTCAAAGTGGTGGACAGTTCGTGGCTAAGCATGCCTCTCCCAAGGTGAATTATAGGACAACCCTACTACTAAGTAAGATGTTGCCTCCACCCAGCTCTTTGAGATCCAAGCACGCCACAAACAGTTTCCTCTGCTTTACCTGCCCCTTCTCTGCTTGTAGCAGTACTCTACAATCTTTTACCCTCAATCTAGGGAAGGAGAAAGGAAAGATAGAAATCTTCACCGGCTTCTACAAGCAGCCTTAATACAGAAAGAGAGAAAGGTAGAAAACTTCACCGTCTCTTTTTAGGCTGTCCTAAGGTCGAATCTCTCCAACCTTTGTTCTCTTAGGAATTATCTCACTAACTAACGACAGCAACCCAACCAAGGAACTACCAACCAACGCCCACCCCTGACTCTCAGGGCTTCAGACCTTTTATGCCCCAAACCAAAAGTTCCCATAAACCCGTGCAGCCCGCAATCCCAAAGACAAGCTACAGGTGCCAGGACGACTGCACCCAACCAAATTATAACCACCTGCATCAAGCATTCCAGTTCCAACTCGTAAACAACTATACCACAGCTGGGGTGGGAACGCGAACCTCTAGTGACTAGCTAGTTAAACCAAAAAGCTTTGCTTAATATAAAAATTCCAAGTGTTCCTCTACATGTGTTCTTTTTTTTTTAATCACTTTTTATTTCACATATTCATGTCATTCCTTCAACCCTTGTTCCCTATGCCCCTGCTGAGAGCTAAGCCCCAAGCTGTGGGCAGTAGGTCTATCCTACCACCAGCTAAGCCTTGAGATGTGGCAGCTGGTCTGTTGTAACAACACCAACCCAACTGGTGCGCAGCCCGGGACTCACGCACATTTGCCTTCTCATACCCTCTCCCCATCAGAGCCCTGCGGAGTGGGGAATGGTTTCCTTCATCCTCTCTGTTCTCTGCCAGGATAATAGATGGCATTCTCTCACGCAGAGTCAGTCATTCCCCATTGGGGGGGAGGGGGAGTTGAACATCCATCATATGGCTTTCTGAGCTCTGGACACATCAACTTTCTAAGGCAGGGTTGTGATCCCCAGCCCCAAGTGATTTGGAAACAAACACGTTTGTTCAGGGAATTATTTATTATTTTTTATTTTGAAGTTTTCTTACATGTATGTATTATATATTGAGCACATTTCCCCTCTTCTCACCCCTACCTCAGCTCAGTAGTCTCCTTGCCCCTCCAGATCGTGGCATTTCTCCTTTCATACCACGTGCACATACATGATTTTATGCATCTGTATAAAATCTAGGACCCACACATGGGAGAAAAGGTGTAATATTTGCCTTTCTGAGATGGATGTAGTGTTGTACACCTTTAAGTCTAAACAGTGTGTGTTAATCATGCCTCAAAAACCAAACCTCATTAAAAAGAGAGAGAGATAATTAGAAGGTGGTGATGTCTGCCACCATGCAAGGTCTAGAGGTCCTGGGGGCCATAGAATCCCAGGAAGCCTGGTGCTGTTTGGATCTACTGCTTGTGGAATAGTTGTAGAAATAATTCTGTTATGAGGAAAAATAAGTTTAACATGGAGGATGGGAGCTGCAAGATCCGCTCCCACGGGTGGGGAGGCCAGGAGCGGTCAAGGAAAACCGTTTTCATAGTGACCAAAGCTAGTCCTGCCAAGACTTTCCGAACGTGGATCCCTGATGAAAGCCTGTCCGCCCTCCTGCCCTCCACAGCCCCTCCCGTGCCAGCCTTTGTTGGAAAGAGCTCAAGGGCGCACAGAGAGCCCCCTCCTCCACCCGAGACAGCGCTCCCTCTCAGGTGCACCAATCATACTAGACAGCACGGAAAGGAGCCTGTTTTCTTGTCTTAGCAAGAGAAGGGCATGGCGCGGTGAAGGGGAGAGAGCCCTCTTCTTGCAATCCTTACAGGGAGGAGTGCATGCAGTGGAGAGGTCATCCTCCTGCAAGTGAATAGAACGTGAGCTGACTCCGGGGCTCACGACCCCTTTACGCATCAGCTCCGTCTCTGTCTCAGATGGCTTGTTGATTGCATTTTTAAAATGAACATGGTGTCGGGTGTCACTCCCTGACGGTTTGACATGTGGAAGATTCATAAAATCACTGTCTGTAAACAACATGTTGCCTTTTTGCCCCTCCTTTCTGTATCGCAGTTGGCCTCAGCCATGGCTGATGCCCAGTAGAGTATGTCTTGTTTTATCAGGATCCTCAGCCAGCGTGCTTTATTGCCCATCGGCGTGTCTTCCCGTCGATGGTACCTCCATCAACCAGACCATGGAACCTCAGCCCGGAGCTCCCTCCCACAAGGTGGGGCCTGGAGGAACCCGCATAGCCCTAACTCCCATTTCCTCTTCTGGCTCATCCTTACACCACCCTGAATGACTCTCTCTGTGCACCTGGGCTTCCGATTACCCGTAGTTCTCTAAAAGGTGCGGTGGGGTAAGTTTTTAAAAGACAGAACAGAACCTGGCATGTGTTAAGGGCCGAATGGCATTGCTTGTTATTTCTACTAATATTAAGATCAATTATAGCTAGATTAGCTATGTCTAATAACCTGTTACGGTTCACTCGTGTGCCGAGTGTGGGCAAGTACAGCCTGCCTACCTCTAACGCCCACACCCACCATCAGCAAGAACCTAACATGCATGTTAAATGAAAGGAGCTGAAAACGGAAGTCTGAAAGAACTCAGAGCAGCTATTGCTCATCCAAGAGCGTGCTTTGCCCTGCAGAGCAATTACTGAATGTGTTCTTTGGCCATCCAGCATGGTAGTTATGAGCCCTGGTCCTAAGAGAAACAGGCGCTAAGGAGAGCTTAGACATGTCCTCACATGTCTCCTGGGGGTCACAGGGAGAGAGCAGGGGCTGGTGGGCTGAAATGCAGGTCCGACCCCCTTGAGGGAAGAAGGAAGTAGAGAGGTCTGGGGAGGAAGTGCCTGGACCACAGAACAGCTCCCTGTGTGTTTCCGTCAGGCCCGAGTGAGAGGGGCCCAGTCAGGGAAGACTCACCACCTGTTATGGTCCTGCCCCTCTGGATCACTGGCCGCTGGGGTTGTGAGGTGCAGTGTTGGGTGCCAAGGGGCCGCACCTGGGGCCGCTAGAGGCTGGAGTATCTGCAGCAGACAGAACATGGACCTGATCTGGGACAGGCTGTGCTTTGGTTCGAATGAGAAACATTTCCTGTAGGCTCATGCATTTGAATACTTGGTCTCCAGTTGATGGTGCTGTTTCAGGAGGTCATGGGGCCCTTATGGGTGCAGCCTTGCTGCAGGAAGCACCTCAATGGGGCAGATTTTGGGGTTTTATAGCCTCACCCACTTCCTGCCGGATCACTCTGCTTCCTGTGAGCTCTTGAGACATCTTATCTCCCTTCTCCTGCTGCCATTCGTTCCCTGCTATTATGGGCATCCAGCCCTCTGCAGCCATAAACCCAAAACTCTTCCTCAAGTTTTCATCGGTCCTTTTGTCAGAGCAACAGGAAAGTAACTAAGCAGGCTGTCATCTCTGAAGACCAGTGCTCTTCTCTGCTTCTCTGCCACCCGCCCCCCCAACTCCCCACACCTCCCAGTAATCCCTACCGCCAGATCTCTGGTTCTCTTTGCTGAAGAATAGCCATGAGGGAGCAAGAAACCGAGCAAGCTCCAAGAGTTGGCGGGTGCGCTATTATAAGCTAGGCGAAGGATCACCACGCACCAGTCTCAAGACACAGGCTTCTTATTGTGCCAAGGTAAGATACGCTGAAGAGGTCAGGGCAGGAGGGTCACCAGGAAGGCAACTTGTCATGTGCAAACTTAGCTGTTTTCCTATAAGGTGGCACCCGGAGAAGAAGCCCGAGCACACCAGTTGTTCCCTGTGGGCAAATGAGGAGACTGATGCTAAAAGACAGGGGCCATGTCTAACCCTACCACCAGCACTGCTGCCATTTTGCCTCTGTCTTTTCTTGTCATCTAATATCCATAACCTCTTGATCTCATCTCTCTTGATAGCCTTTGCTGCTTTACGTAATCTCTCCTTGAACCCGGAACCCACTGATTCAGCTAGGCTGCCTAGCCATGAGCTCCCAGGGATCCTCCTGTCTCAGCCACCCAGAACCAGGCTTACAGATGTCTACCACAGCACCTGGCTTTCATCTATGGATGGAGGATCCGAACTCGGGTCTTTCGCTTGCCTAGCAGGAGGTTTTCTGCCCAGAGCCTTCTCACCAACCTCAGGAAACCTTGTTTTGTATCATCTCACTTTTTCACCTGCCTACTCTGCCCCCTCCCCCTTTTCTAGAGTAGAGGCCACCAGGAACCTCTGACCCTTAGTAATTTATGAAAGGCGAGAGAGACGAAGTCACCGGGCACCATCTTCCCTGTTCGCATCTCGCCTTCTACACAAAAGCTTGTGGCCCAGTTAATCAGCAGTTCCTGGCAGCTTGATGATCTTACCCCTGTTCCACCTCTGTTTGCAGTCACCCCAGTGCTGCCCCCCCCCCCCCCCCGGAGGAGCTGAGACTGGCCGGCCACTTGAGAGCTGCCGAGGCTCTTGAGGTTGGTAAAAAAAAAAAAAAAAAAACAAACTTCCCATTATCTTGCCCTCCCAGCGTTGTATTTGTTATGAGTCAAATGGCCTTTGTGGATATGGGGAAAATAAATCTGTCTTTGGGGCACCTTAAAACACAGAGATAAAAATGACAAACGTGTTGTTATTGGCTTAAACTATAGCTGCTTTGTTGGCCGACCTGATTTCACGTTTGTGGCTGTAGGGAATTGTGTTGGTGACTTCATTTAGATTCTAGAAGAAAAGCACCCCAGCTCAGCTCTGATGGGCAGAGTTCCCTGGATCTTCTGGCTATGGTTCTCAGTATGTCAGTGATGGGTGCCACCGCTGAGTTGATCCCCGCTGTCCCTGGTCACGTGACCCTCTCTGGTTCGTGTATAGGGCCACTGTGTAAAACTTCCACCCCCACCACAGATCCTGAGTTTTCTCTTCTCGTTGCTGCACTGCAAGTTATAGGTGTGTTAACGCTTCTGTCCGGGCCTATGATCAGACCTCAACTCCAGAGCTTGGTGCACAGTATGCCCGTCCAGTACCTGTACCACTTAAGCATGCCCCACCCGTCACCCTGTCCAGCCACAGCCGTCCATGTGGAGGCTCTTCTTATAGCATGGGACAGAGGCCACTGGGGCCTCCTTGGGAGAAAGAGGTTCACTGATGGGTACAAGGGAGCTGAGAGCCATGGGAGGGATGCCAGGCACAGTGGTGCTCCCCCTGTGGTCCCAGCTGCTTGAGAGGCTGAATCAGAAGGACCACTGAGTCCAGCAGATCTGGGCTGAAGAGAGGTTAAGCCATCAGGTGTCCATGCTGAGTGAAGCTTCAGTGTGGTGATCTCCCAGCAATGGGGAAACCGTCGGGTTGACGCTCCCAAGTCAGAGAACTGTGAGAGGAAGCCTGACATCCCCCAGGCCATCCAGAACCCCTACCATCCTTTAGTAACCCACCAGCAGGATCCACTTCTGTGATAGCTATGGATGAACCAAGTGAATCTAAGGACAGGAGGCGTTGTTCTAGAGATGCCCTTGACGTTGGCAAGCACTGAGTCTTTGCCTCTGCTTCTACTCCCTGATTTACCAATGGGAAGCCCGGAGTTTGAAAACTCGAGAGGATGGCACTGTGTCAACCCTCTTTCTGAGAGTAACAGAGTTTCAGAGACACCCAAGCTCTCTCTCATGAGGTCAGCCTCGAAAGGCAGACCCTCCCCTTGCTTGGCTGCATTGAACTTCTGAGCCACATGTCTGAAGGATTCAGAGAGAGATAAAAAGGAGCTGTGTGACTGAGGCTGGTTAGCGACCCGCCCCCTACGCCACATCTTTGAATGCTAACATGGGATCGTGTAGCACAGAAGTACCAGCTTGAAGGAAAACAGGCCCTGGACCCAGAAGATGTTGAATAAACCAAGCGCGGCTTTATTAAGGTAGAGAGAGGCGGATGAGACAGCAACAGGAGCAGCAGATGATAATCACATTTGCCAGGGGCTTGCAAGAACTTCTGGGGATGGCTGCTTTCAGAATGGAACTGGCTGTAGGCAGGGGACCTGTGTTTGCCTTGATGGATGGCTGGATGGGGGTTGGGGTGCTGACCATCAACCTCTGTCTGGGAAAATTCCTTTAAGCCCCAGTTCAAAACATAGTTCTTACAGAAAGCCCTCGGTAACTCCTTCACACCAAGCCCGTCTCTCCATCCTTCCTGTCGTTTTTTTCAGAAACCCCATGCTTCACTGAGCCCTTGGTTCTAAGCTAATGTCTGGTACCACAGAGGCTCTTAATAATCGTGAGTTGAATAAATGAGTACAACACCAGGGCGAGTGGATTTTATTTTATGCAGTTTATGCATATTCATCCACAAGGTGCCATGAGGTGGGGGAGGATGAGTCTGAACAGCTCAGAAAGCTCTTAATTATCTGAGTTCTCCCAGGCAGCATTTCCCAAAAGGAGTCCCCCACAAAGTACAGGTTCCACGAGCACAGGTTAACGGGCACTGTAATACAAGAGATCTCTTGTCAAACACGTTGGGGGAAACGAACTCTGCGGGTTTCTTCACCGCTGAGGATCTGAGGCTGTGGGAGAGTTCTGGTGGGTTCTGACCCCTGAAGAGAACAGTCAAGCTTCATAAACTCATTAGGCTGTTCCACATGAGATTTTTATCTTATGGTTTAAAATAACAGTTTGTGAGGTCTAGGGATGTAGCTCAGAGGTAAAGCACTTGCCTAGCATGCCTGAGTCTGTGTGTTCAATCCCCAACTTCACCAAAAAGATGGTTATGGGATAGAGGTGTAACTCCATAGTAGAGCATGTTCTTAGGATATGTGAGCCCTGCGTTCAATCCATAGCATCCGGATTTTTGTTTTTGGGGGGTTTTATTTGTTTGTTTTTTGTTTTTTAAGTAGTCAATTAGGAATGATTTCATATGATCAAACCTAACATTTGGCAATAGAACCCTTCCAAATGTTTCTAGTGCCCATGGAGGGGTTCCCGCTGATCTCTAGTTGTCTTATTTACATTTCCTGTTTGCTGTGATAAAGTGCCTGACAAAAGCAACTTAAGGGAGGAAGGGATTATTTTGGCTCACAGTTCGAGGGGCTACAGTCCATCATGATGGGGAAGGCAGAGAGCTGGAAGCATCTGGTCAGGTTGGGAGGCAAAGAAAGATGAATGCTGGTAGGAAGTATAGAGGGGGTGGGCAGAGACAGAGAGGTTTGTATTCACCTCAGTTTCTCATTTTTATTCAATCCATGACCTCAGCCCATGGTGTGGTACTGCTCACATTTAGAGTAGATATTCCAACCTCGGTTAGCCTTATCTAGAAACTTCCTCATAGGGATGCCAAGAGGTTTGTTTCCATGGCGATTCTATATCCTGTCAAGTTGACATCAAGATTAAATATCACAGTAGAACGTGGGATTCTATCTGGGAGATGCTGGGGGAGATTTAGGAGGGAGAAGGGTTCCTGAGCATGGATCTCTGCCACACTGGGAGGTTCACCCCAGTCCAGGAGAGTCTGTCCTAAGGTTGCGGGTCATAAATTATCTGGGAAGACAAAGCATTCATCCGCTAGAGGTCATCAGTTTCTTCTTCCCACATGAACTGTGGTCCGTTGAGCCTCAAAGGTCTGAAGAGCGACTCAAGAGTGAATATGAATGTCATGAGTCATTCAGCTGAAGTTGGGACTGCCTCCGAATCCTGGCTGTTCCTCTGTAGTGGAAGAAATGTTGAACAGGTCTGCAGCGAGGTCAGGGAGTCAAGACCAAAGTGGCACTCAGCTCCTACAAGGGAAACTTAGCATCCAGGGGCCCCTCTGTCCTCACAGGGCCAGGTCTTGCCTGATCAGTATCAAGCATCATAGACTCACCTCAAACTGAGTCTGTACTGCAGATACCAGGCCGGAGTGTGGAGCCCTGGTCCTTAAGGAGCAGTTGACCCCACCATGTTTTCACCTCCTCATGCTGGAAGCAGTGTCACCCTGTCCTTTCTCTTGGCTTGCTTTCTCCTACTCTTTGATACATATTGACCTGAGCTTTGCATGTAGCTTGCAAAAGAGTTACAACCAAGTCCAATTCCTCTTTCCTGTGGATGCAGGGTGATGGCTGAAACTCCTGGACCAAACTTATCTTTCATCTATTGTTGATCTTAGGCAAGTGAGCAGAGTAGAATCGGGGCTCCATATACATGGCTACCAGATACTGTGTGCCCCCCCCCCAAGTCATGTAACTTTTATGGGCGCTGGGTTCTTATTTTTAAAGTTCAGATTGGTCATATCTCCACCCCATGTTGGTTGGAAGGTTAATATTTGAAATGCAGTGGCTAAAAACATAGCGAGTCACTCCTAAGCCACACCTGCAGCCCCTGTCATTCCTTTCCTTCTCTGGCATTTCCCTTGAGCTCTCGCTTTGACATGCTTAACGGGGACAGGAAATGGAATCGTGGAATAGATCGAATCAACTCGCTTCATTTTCCTTGATTTGATCGGCTTACCTGGGGCATGCACTCCACCATTTGTATTATTGGGGAACAGCCGATAAAGAGGGGAGACGCTGCATGCCAGGGAGTCTGCCGGAAGGAATGAGTACTTAGGAACTGGGTAGATGCCTTTCCAGATGATTCTATGCTGGGAATTTCCCAGCAGGAAGGATGGAAAGAGATTGCATAGTGGCATCGTACGGCAGTAGGTGTGGTGTGGGGATGGCAGCCGCCCGAGGGGTGGTGGTGACTTGAGTCGCCCACAGAGCTGGGTCTGAGATAGCAGTGAAAGTGGTGGGTGCTGCGTGGTTGGCTTCCTTGATCAGGAACGCCTGCTCTCAACAGAGGCAGAGAGGGCGCATCTTGCCATCCTGCGTTGATGGAGTCAGGCATCCTCGAAGTGATCGTGCAGTGGGGGAGACCTAGGCTGAATCACTCACATTCTTCCTTTAGCACTTGCAGGATGGCTTCTGGGATGCATAGGTGGCTGAGCTTGGACACTGACTGTGATTAGCTGCCCTGAGACTGCTCCGTGTCTCCACAGAGACCAACACCGTCTTTATCTTCCTGCCCCAGGCTCACTTCTGAATCATGGGGGGCAGAGGGCTTGGACATACCAGAAGTGCTCTCTGCAAAATGCATCTGCCCTCTCCACACCCCACCCCCCTGCGCCCCCGCACCAACTTCTTTTCTAGCTAGCACATGCTCGAGTTCTGCACAGAGGTTTCTCAAGACAGAACCTAGGCAGCACCCTTAACCAAAGAAACTGGAGACTTGCATCCCTCACGTTCCTCCGACAGATTCATCTACTGCTAGCCATAGATACCTATTTATAAACATGTGTGCACACAAAAATATATGCTAGATACACATGCGGATACACGAGCATTTGCATATCTTCACGTGTAAACATAAACGCTATGCAAATGTGCAAATTCAAATATGGACACATGCATACATATAAATAAGTGTATAAACACGAACATGAATACATATGCATTCTGTGTCACATCTTTGATAGAACCCTCTCATCAAATGCTTACCACGTAGCCGACCTAGAGCGCTGCAGAATTCACGCGGGCCATACCATCCTCCTCTCTGTTCTGGTTTTGCTGCTGCTGTTGTTTTGAGATCCTGTGCCCATGCTGAATATCTCCTATAATGGGAATTCCTCGCCACAAAACCTGTGCAGGTAGCTAAGGACGGACACAGGCTTCTCATACGAAGCCCATAGCTGCCCACTTGATTGGTTCTAAATCCAGAATATTACATTTAATTGTCCTGAATTTATCTTACATCTATTTCTTATGTACTTTGTTGGTGGGGGAGGGGTGCGCACGTGGAGGTCAGGGTACAGCTTTCCAGAGTTGCTCCTCCCCTTCCGCCACATGAAGAGGATCCGACTCAGGTCATCAGGCTGACACCTTTAGCTGAGCAGCTTCCTTTTCTTGTACCTGGGCTTGATGGGGCTCCTTCTCCACCCTCAGTGGTTTGAGGGTGTTACCTCTGTCGGGCCCTTTGTGTTGGTGGCTTTGTGCGCTCTCCTGTTACTCCCCGTGTTTCTAGTGGGGTTGTTGATGTTCACAATGAAAGGCCAAGAGCAGCGTGTTGGCCTAGCTCTGCCCCTTCTCCTTCCAGGACGCATAAATTCATCACACCCGCTGAGAGCAGCCAGTTGGCAGTAGTTACGAGTTCCTTCCTTTCACTGCACACCGATGTCACCACTTTAAAAAAAAAAAAAAAAAGCCTGAAAGCGATCCAGACTCGTGGAACTTTATTCTTCTCCCTTCTCATTTCTCCTCCCAGGTCAAATCCCATCAAAAGGGTGTTGTCAATCATTTGGAACATGAGAATGAGGCCTCGCAGGTTTTTCTACATCTTCATTTCAAATCTGTTCACCTGAGGAATTCGTGAGCCAGACTTAATGCCTGATACACATTTTTTTCTATTTTGCCACTGGTGGCCACTGAGAGTCTGTTGTATAGAGAGGTGCGCAGTTAGCTGTGTGGAGGTGCACGAGTGTGTTCAGGTCAGAGCTCAGCCTCAGGTGCTCTTCATCCTGGAGCTTGTTTGTTTGTTTGTCTGTTTGAGACAGCGTCTTTCGCTTGGGGCTCAACCATTAGACCCTGCCTGGCCAGAGAACCCCAGATATTAGCCTGCCACTGCTTCTCCAGAACTGGAATTACAGATGTATGTCACCGCACCTGGCTTTCATGTGTGGGTTTCAGGAATCAAACTCATGTCCGAGCAGCAATCAGCTACCGGCTGAGCCATCTCCATAACCCAACGATTGCTCTAGTCTGTATAGCCCTTAGAGCATCTTCATCCTTAAAATGCAGCCATTTTCATTTCTTCTGGAATCTCTAGTATTTACTGTAATTCCTCCAAGACTATTTTACTTTTGGTGACATCCATAATTTATTCCAGGCCTTTAGGAGATGTCCAGTTGAATGTGTACAAATTAGGAGCAAGCAGCAACGAACCTGGACACCAGTACCTTTTAAATACGTGGGGGGAGTTGTGTCTCCCACACAGTGTGAGGTCCACAGTGTGAGGGTTGTCAGTCTGGGAATTCTTAGGAGATCAAGCGAAGGTCCTGTTAATGGTGCCAGGTACGGGTTCCGGCTCTCGGCGCAGGCCTTCATTCCAATGTTAAAATGGTTGTTTGCTCCCATAGCACACACACCGTTGTTGCACCAGTAGCCGTATCTTGTCAGGCTAGTCACTGTCGCAGCTCCCAGGGTTCACATCTGAGTCTGACCGATGACAACCTGTCTCCCGGGAAGCACGCGCAGTGCCTTTAAGCACTATGAAAACTAGCCGGTAAGGGCGGGGCTTCAAGGCCAGTACCAGATTTCTGCACGTCCTATGATCTCACGTATGTGAAAGACTGAGCAAAAGGTACAGGTAGATCCGGGAGGTAGGGGAGTAAGGATGAGTATACTCAAGATACATCCACAGTCTGAAATGCCCAAAGGATTAATAAAACGCCTTTTTTTTTTTTTTAAAGAGAAGGAGGGAAATATCCGTGGCGTCATCTTCCCCTTTCATACACAACCCGATTCGTTTCATTTGAAAAACAAAAACCATCTCACCCTTAAAAGACAGTAGCTCGTGTAACTATTGTGCGAGTCTTTGTTAGTCTCAAATGAGAATGTAAAATGGAACACTTTTATGTGCCTTGAGTCTCAGAAGTAAGACTGAAATGGGGTTCAGATATATGGAGATGGTAGCAGCAGACACGGTAAGAATGGTAATGAGGGTCTGAGCAGGAATCAAACAACAGAACTTAGACCAGAGCTGGGGACAGCAGAGAGAACAAGACAGCATCCTCCAGCTCCCTGTGCCTCCGGGGCTCACCCTGCTACCCCGGTCCCTAGGGTTGCTAGGAGAATTGAGTGTCCATGGGACCAGGATCTCTCTGAGTTCCGGTCCCTTCCTCCCAGTTCTGCTGGGTGTCGGGAGCTCTCCAGACAGCTTCCCATTAAACGCCTTGTCGCTTTTGGCTCAGGGCACCGGAAACTACCCTCACCTTTCTGTGTCCCGTCGGTTCCCTTTACACCTAGAGTTGGTGCACGGGTGCAAGTTTATCAGATGTCATCCTGGCAACGTGACCATAGCAACACGGGGCCAACCTTGAGGAGAAGGCTGCCTGCTACCCTGCACCTGGGACCGACAAAGCGCTGAGCTGTAGAAGACAGGAGATTACTCCCCGCACCCCACCCCGACACACCCACACCCACACACGCCGTTAATCCCCTGGTGAAATGCTGATACTTGTAAGAAAACACATTACCCAAAAATACATCTGGGATGCTGCCTGACCTTGAGGCATCGATGAGGAATAGCGGGTTGAGGCTGCAGACCGTTTTCCAGCCCGGTTTCTTAGCATGCTGCGGTGCAAGTCAATCCGGGCCGTGATAAATGAACCTGCATCTTAGGTTATTCATCATCCTGAAGGAACTGCCAGGGTCTAATTTTATTCAAGAGTCCTCTGAGGAGGTTGAGAAACAAATCCTTCCTTCTCATTTTCTTCAGGTCAAGACCATAGACATTACAAAAACTGTTCCCCTGTTCCAACACACCCAATAGTCACTTAACGAGTCCTCATGCGCGATCATAGGGCTCTGTCCGCAGACTGCCGTGTGTGTGTGTGTGTGTGTGTGTGTGTGTGTGTGTGTGTGTGTATGTGTGCGCGTGCGCACGCGTGCATATGCACATGTGTGTGCTTTGGTGCATATGTGTGTATATATGTGTGGAACAGGGCCGAAGACAACCCTGGCTGTCATTCTTCAAGATAATTCTTTTTTTCTTGCCCCAGATTTTCTGGCCACAGTTTAACTAATATCTCCCTTACTGCATCCTCAATGGACTCACGAATAACTCGGCCTGTCCGTCCCAAGTCACCCCTCCACCCCCCAGGGACCTGTTGTCATTGGTAGCCATGGTAGTGTTTGCTGGTAGGAGCCGTGTTTAATATTTATGAAGCCTCCCCAGGAAATGTTAGCGGTTGCCTTAATTTTAATGGTTTTCGGGTTGAGGAGAATAAGCTGCAGCATCTCCCCTGATTTCCTGCCTGGCCTTTGTGTTGACATTCTCTAGCCATAACTTCTAGAACTGACGTCACGCACACTTAGTCCGGAGGCCCTGGTGTCGAGTGAAGGCACACGGTGAGGAGATCCAGGGACAGGAGCTGGGCTTCACAGCAGTACTCAGTGATTGCGGGCCTTGGTGTTGTTCCTGTGGGAAGCTACCCAAGGGGACTGTATTCCTGAGCAGCGTGAGCCCTACGTAGCATCCAGAGGGGTAATGTGACAGCCCTGTAGTCCTCATCCCTGGGCCCACCACCCTGGGCCAAGCACATTCTATTTCAGAAACCTCACTGTGCAGATTCTGCTTGGTACCGGATCTCAGGCCAGAAGGAACACAGCCAGGCAAGAAAAGAAAGCTTATTCTGCAGCAGCTCCGAGGAGACTGCTTCTGCTCCAGAAGGAGAAACAAGAGGAAAGTGTGTCCATTTATCTCATGGCGTTCCTTCCTGGTCCACCCGTTTGCAGCCTCCGTGGGTGCCAGCTGCAGTAGCCCAGATGTCTGTAGCCCTCCAAGAACTATATGATAAAGTCTTAAACGCCATCCCCAGTGTGAAGGTTTAGGAGGCAGGGGCTGAGGAACAATGATTAAGTCTTCAGAACAAAGTCTTCAGGAATGAGTTGGTGCCTCAAGAGAACCCCTTGAGCTGAGGACACGTCGAGGAGGAGACTCCCCTTGTAAATCACGTCCCTCCTTTGACGTGAAATCTGCTGGTGTCGTGATGATCTTGGTCCTTCCACCCTTCAGAAGGGTGAGATGGAAGCTTCTCTCGCTCACGCACCGATCAGTCTGTGGTGTTCTGTTATAGCAGCCCACTGCAACCAAGACTCTGTCAAAGCTGAAGTCATATCGATGCTGATGTTCAGAAGACCGGCAGGAAAGACTTGCAAACTCTATCCCACGCCCTTAAAACCAAGAGGCAGTGGAGCCTACAGCAGGGAGAAAAGACACTTTCCTTCTTCCTTGACTTTCATACTGTCCACTTAGACTCCAAAGGCATCCCGCATACTTTTGAGGAGGAAGAGATGGAATTTCTACAACGTTTCAGGCACTGGTGGTTATGAACCCTGGTGAATCTTAGCCAACCCTAACCACCCCCAGGCGGGCTTCTGGCAGTTTCTAGAGACATCTCATCACTTTTGGCATCTAGTGGGTTAAAGGCCAGGGATGACGTTCGATGCCCGAAGATACCCGGGTTGCTCCCTATGAAGTAACAATGAGGAGAAGCCCTGCTCCAGTTCTTAGCACAACCACCCTGGAAGCAAAGCCACATCACGTCTATGCCATTCTGCAAGAGCCCTCAGTAATGGAGTCAAATCCAAGTGTGGGTCCGTCTCAGCAAAAGATGCTACACGGTTCTTCCTTGTTTGCTTTTGCTTCCCCCTGTCACCTCTTGTTAGCTCTTTGAGAATTCTGTACAGTGCATTTGAGCCACCCCTCCTCCTACTCACCCCCCCCATCCATCCACCTTCCCTAGCCACCCAACTTTATGTCCTCTTCCCCCTTTAAAAAAAAAAAAAAACCCATCAAGTACAGTTTGTGCTGCCCCTATACTCCTGGGTGGGTGGTCTTCACTGGAGGGTGGCCCACAGACTGTGCCTCTCCCAGCAGCTATCCACTGCCAGGGGCTCTTTAGCTAAGGGTGGGACTCCGTGCCCATCTCCCCTCCCCATGCTGGGATCCTGTAGGCCCCATGCACAGTGTCTCAATTTACTGTGAATTCATAGATGCAACTTCCCTGCTGTGACAGGAAAACCATCTCCTTACAGTCACCCACCACCTGTGGCTCTTACAATCTTCCTGACCCCTCCCTGAGCCTCAGTAAGGATGGGGTGGTGGTAGCCCCATCCCCTGTCCCAGGGGAAGGTTGTGGTGTTTACAGCAGCTCCAGCCTTGGTGTTCAGCTTGTCCTCCACATAGCCTCCCCTGCAGCCAGCCATCCTTACTGGTCCAGGCAGATTTTCTCCTCTCCCTGCAAGGGAGCTAATGGCAGAAACTTACTAATGATATTCCATGCACGTGGGCATCTTGTCTTAATTATCTTCCTCATTTGCATTTTTGGTGGAACACCTGAGGTAGGAGTCGGCCTTTTAACTCCCTCCCTTTCCTGCCAGCGGTTTCTTCTTCCATCCGCTGATTCTCTAATTTATGTTCTTTCTGCGAGTGTAATTTATCTTAGCTTCTCATTCATTGAACTCCCGTGGTTCACCTCCTATCTTTGAGCACAGTAACAAAATCCAGCTCCCCCACCCCCACCCCACCCACCCCCTCCCCATTAACCCCTCTCCCTTGCTCAATCCAGTGGGAACCTGAGCTAGCCGTGGCCACCTTTGAGGTCAGTTCCATGCTTTAGAGGCAGTGAGTTGTGGCTCCCTTCCTTGGGACTGCGAGAGAACCATCACAGAAAATTGTCTAGTGGGTGTCCCCCTGCTGGTGATCTGGCTTAGGTGCCTGGCAGGCTGGGGGTGGGGCAGAGGGGGCAGATAAGGCATTCATTCTGCAGGAATGGAGCTGCAGGAGTCAGTGTTTTCAGCCCACAGGGCTATGCCACATCCATGGGAAAAAGCCTCAAGCCCAGGCAGTAAACTGGATATCAAATGGCATTCTGGGAATTACAGACGGTGACATGGGTTCAAGGCCAGTACCTTCCTCTCCACAGCTGGGTCACTTGGTTCGAATCCTTTGCCCCATGCCAAAGCTGCAGTGAGTGTGTCAGGATGTCAGAGTGCTGGGGCTGTGGGCTGAGCCACTCTGTGGATTAATTTACCATTGCCCGAGGCTGCTCTGTGATTTACATTAAAATGACTAATTAGTAAACAAAAGAAAAGAAAGAAAACATTAACAGAGGAACAAAGCAGCTGTTGTTTATGGCTTTGAAGAGCAATTCTCCCCCCTCCCCAGAGGGAAATCTGTAAGTGTGGGGTCAGTAAATACCTTAGTTCCTTCCCAGCCTTTGACACCTGCCCCCAGCTCACAAGAGGTCCTGTGGAAGATCTCTGTCCTGATCCAGTGTCACCCATGGGAGTGGGTTGGCGGTCTCAGCTGTGCCAGTGTGCCTCGGGGCGGAGGACAGCGGCTTGGTAGCTCTGGGCCGAGTGAAGGCGGAGGCTGGTTGGGGTCAGCAACCCGGATGCCCCCTGACTTTGTCTGCTGGTGGGTTTGGTGTAGGCAACTCTGCGGAAGAGGCTGCCCAGCACCTCGGCCATCCCCGCTGCAGCTTGCACGGACCGTATCTTGTGTCCCAGGTAGTAAATCCATTCCTGTCCGTCCCGTGAGGAGACTTGTCAGATATATCAGGCAGATGCCAGTATCCTCCCTGTTTATTAGCCCTCTGCCCGGAACGTGGCGTCTGCTCCGGGTGGGACTATCTGAGAAGAGGAAGAATGGACAGCTGTGGGGGCCTAAGACTCTAGAACTAGAACTAAGGCTCTCAGAACCAGAACTTATGCACCAGCACCCTGTCACCTTTGTCCTCTGCTCCAGAACCTGTAGGTGACAGTCCCTACCTGTAATTCACATATTAACCTGGCATGTTGTTGAGGGGTGGGGGTGGTCATCAGACCCCCCATTTTCTAAGGAAAAGAACTCTAGAGAATGAGGGTTTTGAAACATATCCCTAGTAGAACAGCATTAGCATCATGGAGGAAACACTTGACGAGCAGGGACCATCAGACGGGCAGGTGCCACGGAGACAAACCGAAGTGAATGAAAAAAATCTATTTTATGAGCGTTTTTGCCTGCATGTAGGTTTGTACACCACATGCATTCCTGGTGCCCGCAGAGGAGAGGCCAGAAGAGGGAATCAGGCCCACTGCAACCGGAGTTATAGACTGTCGTGAGTAGCCATGTGGGAGCTGGGAATCGAACCTGGGTTCTTTGTAAGAGCAACAAGTAAAGTACTCTAACCCGCTGAGCCATCGCTCTAGCCCTACGAATGAAGTTTTAATAGACTCAGTTTCGAAGGCTAGGTCAATAGCTCACTGACAGAGGGCTCACCTAGCGTTATCCGGACCCTGGATTCTATTCTCTTCTATCCTCAACAGTATCCCCCCCCCCCCCACCCCACCCTACACACACACACACAAAACCAACTTTGGAGCAATCTGGTGGTCATAGCCTTGTCTTAGCTGGCTTCCCTCCAGCCTCGAGCTTGTGGGAAGGAGTGCCTGGGTGACTTCTGTGTGGCCTGCTGTCTAGGGATACCCACGCTGCTGTGTGGTCTTAGAAGGATCTCCTCCCCTCCAAACATGTGACTTCAGAAACCGGAAGTGACCCAGCCACCACTCCTACTAGGGACTCGGGGATTTCCTTCGGTTTGGAAGGCCTTAGAACTCTCTATTCTAGGGTTGAAATATTCGGTGAGAAACTAGAATCCCAAATTCTCAATTAGGCGGCCTACAATGGCACAAATACGACGTAAGAGACTCACAAGGAGAGTGGGCACAAAGGGTAAAACGAGGCACCAAGGAACCAGGAATATGTTAGCAGGGCCTTTGGGTGCCAACCGCCCCCCCCCCAACTAGATCTTAGGTGAATTCCGTCCCTCACGTGGGACAGCCCAGCCCACTTACTCTGTGTGCCTCTATGACTCCATTCCCAACCGAACAGGACTCAAAGAAAGAAACAAGTGTTAGATTCAAATTAATAACTCAAATAGACACTTAGGGATCTGCATACGGCCATACAAAGCAGTTTTATTTCTCCGCGGGTTACATACCGACGCCAGGGCTAGCCAATTCAAAGAACATGGCTCAGCAGAGCAAAACCAGCAGCTGGGGTTGCAGATGGTGGACGGACGATCCAGAAAGTTGGCCGCCCAGGTTTTTAAAAGAAGCAGGGGAATCTCTCTGATTGGTCAGAACCCAAGCTCTACTCACTAAATGTTTCAAGGAAACAAGGACTTCTGGGAAAGCAAGTACTTGACAGTGGGCAGAGGCAAGGTCAGTGCCACCCACCACTAGGGGGCGCTGGTCCCCTCAAAGTCATTCAAAGGGACAGACAGTGAATTGGAAGAATCACCAGCTCCTCCCACTCAGTGGAGCCTGTCTTTCTTATAAAAACGCTCCACTGTGGCCCCCAAAGCCCTTGGTCTTGACCCAGGAGTACTGGGAATTCTTCCTGTTCGGACTGCAGGATCTTTACCTCTCCACCTGGGTGCTGGAATCAACGGGTACTGAATGGTTCTTGCTCTAACCCAGGAGGTACAAGCAGAGTCACGTTAGGGAGGCCTCTCTTCCCTCGGTGAGAGGGAGGGATCTGGCTTTCTGCTTGCTTCCTAGGTGGATGTAGTTCGTGGTACAGTACCCCACGGTGGGAGAGGCGTGCTGGCAGGAGCCTGCGGCAGCTGGTCACATGACATCCACAGTCCAGAAGCAGGGGAAGATGAGTGCCTATGCTCAGAGAACTTCCTCCCTTTTCAGTCTTGGACCCCACCCTGTGGAAAGTTACCGCCCAGATTTAGAGCGGGTCTTTCCACGTCTATTAACCTAACTGAAATAATGTCTCTGGGCCAGGAAGTCTGGTACACCTTAATCCCAGCATTTGGGAGGGAGAAACAGGGTTATCTCTATGAGTTCAAGCCCAGCCTGGTCTACAAAGAGAGTTCCAGGACTACATAGAAAGACCCTGTCTCAACAAAACAAAATAAAACAAAACACAGAAAAGAAAAGAAATAATGCTTCATAGATATGCCCAGAGATTTGTTTCTATGGTGATTCTATATCTCATCATGTTTATAATCAATATTAGCCATCACACACACACACACACACACACACACACACACCAAACAGGACGCAGACTGGAGTTTTTGAACCTAGATTTAAAATGCTACCATTACACTGATCTTGTTGCTTACAGCCTAAACCGGTCTTCCCTGATACAAGGACGGCGATCTCCGTTCCCCATTGGGAAGTGATCCCTAATCTCTGTGTCTTATGTCTGTTTCAGAGGGCCTTGCTGTTGGCGTAGGATTTGGAGCTGTAGAAAAGACTGTATCTGCCACCTTCGAGAGTGCCAGGTAAGCCAGCGCATGGGGTCTGGAGCGGTCCCCTCGCACCCCTCGCTCTGCATTTACTCGGTACCTGGGTCAGCTGCTGGCCCCATCACACCGAGAGTAAATGAGGTTAGAGGAAGTTGATGTGTGAGTGGAGCACTGGATCAGACAAGCAGTTTTGTACGGTCGTTCTCACAGGAGCCGGTTGACAGGTAACCACTTCGTAAATGAAGCCAAGATATAGTCGCGTGTTGTGCTCTTAGGCACGTGGGATGTATAAAACCTAAGAAGGGTTAGCAGAGGCCGAGATCAGTGCTCTAAGTGGGGCCTCCCTTCTGGACATCTCTCCTTTTTCTCTTGTCACTGGACTTTCCTGGTCCCCCTGTTTTTTTTTAAGACTGTCTTCTCAAAAACCTCTTCTTCCTGTTTCTCATCCTGAAACCCATTCTTAAATGTCAGTGCGCGCCCCGGGCAACCTCCTCCATCCCACTGACCCGTTCTCCATCCACGCCCACCTCTGGCACCAGCCTGAGCCTGAGCTCTTTCCCGTGGGGCTGGCCACAGTCTAGACATCTCTGCACAGCTGTCTCTTAGGGGCTCCTGCTCAGCGTTTCCAAGCTGAGCTTTACCGTCTCCGTCTCTGTCCTACGGGCCCGGCCCTCCTTCAGAGTTTCCTGCCAGCAGCCTACACTCTGCCAGCCAAGCCAAACCCTCTGTGATCCTCACCATCTCACTTTCCCTCTCCATCTCTGGACCATCAGACCGGGTAAGCGCTCCCTCTCACCCGGTTCCAATGAGTCAGAGACTTGGTAAGATTACAGCCATGGGATCACATGATGTCACTGAGGTCTCCTGTGATAAGCTCCACAAGGCCCACCCACACCCACAAGGCCATGACCACCCCATCCCCCATGCTGAAGAGCCGCAGGATGGAGCGTCCTATCCAAGGGCCACAATCCCAGCCACCTCCAGACGACTAGGGATGTGAGAGAGAGTTGAAACCATAGGACGGAGGCAGCAGGGGATGGTGAGCACCGAGGGAACTTGGCACACTCTCCAAAAGCACCGTGACTCATAACTTAAGGGCTGGAGAGATCTCTCAAGTCATAAAGTTTCTGCTGAACAACAACGAAGTGAGTTTGATCCCCACAACCAATAGGGTGGAGAAGCTAGGCAATTCGGTGCATGCTTTTAATCCTGGCACTGACGAGGCAGAGACGGGAGGATCCCCGGGGCTGGCCAACCATCCAGCCTAGTCTAATCGAGGCGTTTTGAGGCCAGTGAGGCCACACTGTCTCAAAATCGAAATGGTGGACAGTACCTGAGTAGCAGCACCGGGGTTGTCTTCTGGCCTTCACATGTACAGGCATGTATGCACCCCCAACACATGAAAACACACATACATACACACACAGACACACACACACAGACACACACACACACATACACACCACATCAGACACATACACACACAGACACACACACACACACAACCACATCAGACACATACACACACAGACACACAGACACACAGACACACACACACCATACACACACCCAGACACACAGACACACACACACCATACACACACCCAGACACATACACACACACACACACACACACACACACACATACACACATACACAGACATACAGTCACACGCACAGACACATACATACACACACACAGACACATACATACACACACACAGACACATACATACACACACACAGACACATACATATACACACACACACACACACACAGACATACACACAGTCACACGCACAGACACATACACACACACACACCACAACAGACACACACAAACACAATACACAGACACACACACACACAGAGACAGACAGACAGACAGACACACACACACACACACACACACACACACCCTCAAGGGCTAACGACGCCTCTTGACATCCCACAGACTGCTCTGCTCCCATGTCCTGGAGAGGGCGCGCTTGGCTCTCTGCCGCCTTGGCATAGTCGTTTCAAACTTGACTTCGTCAGACCATGAGAACCTCCTGGGTCAGACAGCATCCCTGGGTCCGAGAGCCCCGAGGAGCCGACCTTACTAGCGCTCAAAGGCCAAGCTCTCCTAGAACGTGGGAAGCCACATGTGCCCCGACGAGGTCAGTGCCTGCAAGTGACAGCCGCGCCCCGGGCACTGTGCTCACAGGCCAGGCTCTGTCCAGCGGCACCATACCCCACGACATCTTGATGTCAGCCGCTCATTCCGCTGGCCTTTGTGAATGTTCCTCAAGGCAGTGGAGCAAAACATTTCCGACGCATCCTCTCTGAGTTCCACCGCCCTCACAGGTCTCGGCAGCTGGGGCTGGGGCGGCAGACCTCAGTGTTTTCCTTCGCCTCAGGAGAGTCTCTGTTAATACCAACATCACTCAGCGCTTCTTAGGCGCTCACCCACGGTCACAGCACGGGGACAGGGTTGTTGGAGATCTGCTGCCACCATGGCTGCCATTACATATGGAGACTTTGAACGGGTGTTAAAACGTGAAGCCAGTGAAAGGAGAGGAAAGAGACCCCCAGATTTCAGCCCAGTTCCTCCCTGGAAACCCCACATGGGGTTCACCAGTTTGCTTCCTTTCCTCTGGTTGCTCATATTCTTACAGCTGGGTGATAATCGCAGAGCGGGCCCCCGGGCAAGGCCTGTTAGCTCTTTCTACTTAGGCTCAGCTTTAGGTGGGCTCTCAGGAGAGGAAAGGCAGCAGCGAGTGAAAACCTGTCCCTCTGGCAGCTGCAGGCATGGGGAGGAGAGCTTGATGAACTGCAGCCAGGGCAGGCAGGGCCTATGATCTCTGAGGCTGTAGAGGCCAAACCAAGCCCATAGCCAGGCCTGTGGTGTGCTTGTTCACACAATGAGCTAGCTCCAGGGAGGTGGCTTCTGGTGCTGGGTTCTTGAGCCAGTGTTGTACGTGGGGTCTAGAAAAGAGAGCTGTGGGAATATCTGTATGCCATACCTGGGTCCGGCCTTAGACTATCACCTGCAACGTTTGCACGGTACGTAATGGTATGCTCACCCCTGCTTGTCAGTTCTCTCTTTGTAAAAATGGAGTCCAACCGTAAGACAATAAACACAGCCACAGTTCTTAGATGAGCCACTGTTGGAATCAAGATGTCCCCAGTGTTGAACAGGGCAGCAGGAGGGTTGGGTGCGGCGGCCAGGAGTTACAGCACAGAGCAGGGGACTGTCCACCTGCTCCCTGTCTGTTCTGAGTCTCCTGAACTCACCCAGTGCTTCACTGAGGGTCTCATGGGAGCCGTAGACACTGAACTCCTGATGTACCTTCATTCATTCACTCACTCATCCATTCATCCGTGCGCGTTTCGGTGGGCGCGGGTGCGTTCCCCACTCCGTGCCAGCGCACCGTGAAAGCACAAGGTTGTATAGAACTCCTCCAAGAAGGGTGAAGGTTGCCCCAGCCCTTCCGGTAACTGGGTAAACTCAGCTGCCATGGGTGTCCCTTCACAAAGGAACCAAGGAACACCAATAGTGTCCACGGACTAGAGAAGAGAAACGCCGCATGCTCACGTAAAGGGGGATCCAAAGGCAAGGTGGTGAGTGGCCTCAGAGCCTGGGAGAGGCTCAAGTGCACACAGACACGGCCTTTCCCGTGGGGTTCAGGAAGCTAAGACAGTTCAGGCGTAGAGATCAGGGCTTGGGCATGCTACCTGCTTATATAAGGGGACATAAAATGTCCCGTGTTCCAGGAACTTGCATGGAGAATGTGCTCTCTTTCTAAGATCTTGGAGAAGAGGTATAGAGTAGAGTAAATTATCTATAAAATATCAAAAACTTAGGCTGCGTACCGCTGTAGAATTCAGATTCATATACTCTGTCTTGTCCCGGAAGCCACAAATCCGGGATGCCTTCGGGCAGACAATTAATCTAGGTACGAACATGGTAAGGCCCCAGAGAGATGGCTCAGTGGTTAACAGCACTCGTCCTGCTCTTCTAGAGGACCAGAGTTCAGTTCAGCTCCCAGCACCCAGATCAGGTGGCTCACCGCTGCCTTTAACTCCAGCTGCCCAGAGCCCAAGGAGCCCCTCTGGACTCTGCAGGCACTATCCACCCTCCCACACACACACACACACACACACGCACGCACACCCCCCCCCACAAGTAATAGTAATAATAATAGCAACAATATAAAATCTTTTTAAAAAAAACAACTCACTAAACTATAGACAAAAACTATCACCAAGGAAAAATCACATCTAAAACTACAGGTGTAAAAAAAGACATCAAACTAATATAACCGGCTTCTTCCAAATTCTCAGTATTATCAGAGTCAAGGACTGCTGGAGACACCAGCCAGCTCGGGCTAGAGAGATACTGAATATAAGGTGCTGTCCTGATTGCGATCCTGGAGACGTCAGGGGAAGCAGGCAAAATCTAAATCTGCTGTGCCGTGGAGTTAACAGTAATGCCCCCCCGAGAAAAAAAAATGTACCCTTCGATGTAGACACCGAAGAGGCGAAGAGGTGGCTCAGTGTTGAAAGTGCTTGCCACGCAAGCTTGTCAACCGAGTTCAGGTCCCAAGCACCCACATAAAAAGCAGGGCAGGGTAACACACACCTGTAACCCCAGAGTTGAAGGCTGGAGACGGGTGGGTCCTGGGGGCTCACTGGCCAGCCACTGTAGCAGACCGTGCGAGCTACAGCTTCAGTGAGAGAATCTGTCAAAATGAGGTGAGGTGGGCGACGTTGGCACACGCCTTTAACCCCAGCGCTTGGGAGGCAGAGGCAGGAGGATCTCTGTGAGTTCAAGGCCAGCCTGGTCTACAGAGTGAGTTCCAGGACAGCCAGAGTTATACAGAGAAACCTTGTCTGGAAAAACATAATAATAATAATAATAATAATAATAATAATAATAATAATAATAATAATAATAATAGCAATTGAGGAAAGTACCTGAAATCAACCTCACACCTCTCTGCACGCACATACACAGAAAAGAATCCGGCAGCTGGACAGGAGCTTGTCTGTCTGGTCTTGGAGCTTTCCCAAATAGCTAAAGACAGTCTAAAGTGAAAGATTTATTCTGAGTTTGCAGAAATGCGGATGCTTTTTAACACTAAGTGAAAACCAGAAATGCAACAATAAGACAGTGGTTTTACAGCCAAACAGAAAGATCTGAAAGGAACCAATGCAGACACTCATAAAAACAAGGCAGACGCTAGTTTCAGCTGCAGAGTGAACCTTACGTGGGGAGCCACAGAAGGAATAGAAACATATTTTACGAAAAAGGAGCAGACTCTGGGATGGCATGATAGGCGTGCGTTTGTACGAACCTGGCAGCATGAGCTGAGAGTTTAAAGGCAAAACAGGTCGGAACTGTGAGGAGAGAAGCTAAAACTAGTCTCGTGGGGAGCACAGTGTCTCTTTTTTGAGGCTTGCTAAGAACAGAATAGAAAAATGGACAGAATGGAGTGTACACACTGTAGACTTATATATCCTGGGTAATTCCTTTCAGTTAATCTGAGTGCATTTGTGTGTGTGTGTGTGTGTGTGTGAGTGGGGGTATGTGCAAGACACAGCATGTCTCTGGAGGTCAGAGGACAACCTCAGGGGTCAGTCCTTGTTGTGTGACAAATCTTTTCCTGGGAAGCCACAACACACGTCTACTTACCTTAGCAAGGGAGCCACAACAGACCAATGTACAAATACTACCGAAGTCCAATTTGGTAAACCAATGGGTCTTATTGGGGTTACTTGCAGGAGTATAGGTAGAGGGGGTCACTTACAGGTACAAAGACAGCTGCATCACCAAAGCCCACCCCAGCATGAGTGGCAGCTCACAAAAGCCGGGACACCGGGAGCGCACTGCACAGCCTGCAGGTAGCTCAACAGTTTGGAGAGGATTCTTTCCAAGTGACCTCCAAGTGAAGAGGTCTAAACCTCTTCCGGGCAGCTCAGCTAGTTCCTGCTTCTTCCAGGCAGCTGGTCTGATCTCAGTCTTTGGACTGCCTTTCTCCTCTGATCCTCTTCTTGACAGCTCAGCTTAAGTCTTTGCAGCTCAGCTTTTATGCTTACTCCGGTAGGGAGGGGCTTAGTGAATCTGGTCAGTTTCAAGGACTTTCCTGTTAATTTTGAGTTGTTTACCTTCTTCCTAAGGAGCTTCCCTGCTGGATGGAATAATGTTTCAATCTCAGAGGAAACTGTTGCACAGCAGTCTACTCTCCTACCTTAATTGAGACAGTCTCTTGTCTGTTGCTGCATGCATGAGGCTAACCTGCCCTTTAGCTTCCAGGATTCTGCTGTCTCCACCTCCCATCCTGCCTGAGTGTGCTGGGATTACGAGTGTGCTACCATGGCTGGCTTTATGTGTGTTCTGGGGATTCAGACCCAGGTCCTCTTGCTTGCATAGCAAGCACTTTCCCCATTGAGGAAAGATAGAAAGAAACCATCTTTCCAGCCCTGAAACCATGTCCCTTTTAAGCGCACATGCCCTTTTCCCAAAGATGATTGGTGCTGTGCCATACAGTCATTATCATTCAGGTCATTATCATCCAGGCCCCATCATCAGACTTCAGTGTGATGTAGTTGATCATCATTAACAGCGGCCGTAGACAGCATAATTTGTGAGTAGGCATTTAAAACCAGAAGCCACATTAAGCCTCAGCATAATCTAAGCTGCAGGGAAATGATGGAAACCAGACCATCTAAGAAACTCAGAACGGGACGAGCCTTTTCCAATTGCAGTATGAATTTCAGCCAAGCCTGAGGCCAGCCAGCTTGGATAAGTGGGGATAATGGCACTGGAGAATGCAGTAAGGAAAAGCCAAGGAAGCTCCCAGTGTGTTCTCAAGGCTGATGGACAAGATAGAGTCCCCTCGTGCTCACAGAAGGAAAGCTGAAAGGGGTCCAGGGAGGCAGGTTGGAGACCAAGCACATCACTCTCCCTGAACCCCACCCAGCCTTGGTGCAGACTCAGGACAGAGTCCCAGAGGTGCAGGAAGTAGCCACCTGGCTAAGCTGGGATGGCTTGGGGAGGTGGGAAGAGGACTCTGGAGCCTTAGGAAGGCACAATGTTTACTGACTTTAAAGTGCAAACTTCAGTAATCCTGAGGAAAGGAAGGGCTTCCCTGCTTGGGGAGAGGTCAAAGGCAAACCCACCAGAGGAAGACCACAAAGGTTGTTAGTGTAGAAGGGGCGTTTTGAGATCAGGTGGCAAGGAGCCACAGGGGAATCATGTGACGGTGGTGGAAAAAAAGGAGAAATTATTCAGCCCATGAAGACAGCTGCCTCGCAACAGAGACGGGAAGTGGTCTGGTCTTCTCTAAGGATGCTGGCGGTTCCCAGCCAGCCATTCTGGGAAGCGACTGACATTCTGCAGAGTCCTGTGTTGCTGAGCCGGGTGTCAGTTATGGTGGATGCGCGTTGAGGGAGAGGGGCAAAGGACAACTTCCAGGATACCTTGTGAATCCTGGGGATCGAACTCGGGCCAGTAGGCCTAGCAGCAAGTGCACTTACCACTCAGCCATCTCGCTATCCCTCAATGCATCTTTTACTTACTTCTGACTTCCAGTGGGTTCATCATTAGTCCAGGGGGATGTGTACATAGACACGGCTAACCAAGTTTAGCTCAACACCTGTCTCTGTAAATAAAGTTTTATTAAAACACAGATTCATCAGTTTCTTTACATGCTGTCTCTGGCTCCTTGGCTACATTGGCTAAGTGCGTAGTGGACACAAACTTCTTAAGGCTGAAAATATTTTCTGACTTTTTACATAAAGTTCACTGACTCAGATATAGTGGACAGAGTCCATAGCTTCCACCCAAGTTCATCACTGAGCACTTAGATGCCAAACTGTCTTCATGACCTCATGGGAGCTGTTTGCAACGCGTCTTAGAGTGAGTCTCTTCTCTCTCCTGGAGTTCAGCCATCACCAGCAGCAGAGAAGAGAACAGTAAAAAGTAATATTGCAAGTAAGGTACTTCCTTCCATTCCCAGCATTTTGCTCTGACCTTCTAAGGCAAGAGACAGGGAAAGGCAGAGGAGGCACCCAGCCTTGAATTGGTGTGTCGCTACTGCCACCAGGTGTCCATATGCTGTTACTACTCTCCTGTGTCATCCGATGTCCTTGCCGGATCAGCTGCAGGGGAGTGGTTCCTTCAAAAACCAGAGTCCAGGATGGACATGGTGGTATATAGACTTATAATCCTATCATTTGGGAAACTGAGATAGAAGGATTTATATATAAGTTCAAGGCTATTCTGGGCTACATATAAATTATCAGGTGAGCTAGCTACCTAGCAAGACCCTGTCTCAAAAAGGGAAAGAGGGCTAGCCAAGGATGTAGTTCACTTGGTAGAATGTTTGTCTAGCATGCACAAGACCCTGGGATCAATCCCCTTTGGTGGGACGTGTCTGTAAATCCCAGCATTTGGGAGGTGAAGAGAGGAAGATGAGATGTTCAGAGACATCCTCAGCTGTATAGTGAGCTTGAGACTACCCTGGGACACACGAGGCACTGTTTAAAAAAAAAAAAAAAGTGTGTCCCCTGAGTCCAGAAGACTCAGCCAGTCATCAGCAGTCTGTAGGCCAAGGGAAACACGGCTTTGCTTTGCTTTATGATCTGGTCCCTTAGTGGTTTCTTTTGGCATCAACACAAAGAAATTCTGAAGACCATATGTCCTTGGGGAGTTTGATGATTAAAGTGATTTTTCCTTTCATAAGTATCATTAAGAGGAGACCACACCCTCAGCCCTCACTTCATGGCAAACATAATTCAAACCAGCAGGGAAAGCAAAGACAGCTTATGCTTAAACGTGCTTTGTATTCCATTTCCAGCTTGGGCTAGGGGTGTTTATAGTCTGTGAACTCCTGGACTGATGGGTTCAACAGGGGTCCTGGTGCAGGGCCAGGCAGAGCGGTCAGTGCTGGGTACAGACTGGCTATATGTCTTGAACAACCCACAAGAAAACATCACCAAGGACTGGGTGTGTGCATTTCATGCTGCATGCCCTGGCCAGCGACTGCTACCCAGTGTCCAAACACTTAATCAAGGGTGTCTGGTGGGCTAGCCTACATTCAGAGCTACTTTCTCAGTTAACACCAAATTCCAAGTTTGTGTCTGCTAGCATAATCGGCACAGATCTTTTCTTTTGGCTTCCAAAATGTGAACGTGACTAATCATGTAAGACAGGGATCATTAATTAACCATTCTCTTAGATTTAAAATAAACCAAAAAAAAAAAAGATAACGATGGGTATATTTTTCTGGTTCACCAAGCATCTTTTAAGAAACAACCCATGATAGCTGCCTCCCAGCAAGGATCCACGTACAGCGTGTGTGATTGCCCCTACAAGCACCAAGCCTCGCCTGCCTTTAGGGACATCCCAGGGAGATCCTCTGTTCCTCTGGGTTGTTGATCTTGAGCTCTCCTTGCCCTCTGACTTAGGTCTCCCTGGAAGCACTCTCGAGGCTGAGGCGTGGCAGGTGAGCTAGCACGAAGGTGCGCAGGCACCTGGGCAAGGTAATGCCTTTTACCTCACCGGCCCCTCTTCTCTTCGCAGCCCTTCACACACACACACACACACACACACGCACACGCACACACACACTCCTCCTTTATCTGCACTGGAAGATCCTGCTCCCGGTTTCACCAAAACGAGCAAGTTCTTCACTTAAACCCATCAAACTGTCATCTCCGGAGTTGTCCATCGCCTTCCTTCAATTTTCCTTTCCTGGCCACAGTGGCGTTTGACAGTGGCCCACAGCGGCGTTTGACAGTGGCCCACAGCGCCACCGTGTGGTCTCTGACGTCATAGCTCACTAGGTGAGTTGACTAGGGAAGACTGACTTCAGAAGGGAATCGAGAAGATTCTTTGAATTGGTGTTGGCCTTAACCAGAACTTACACCTGCATCCGCCTTCTCTGGATAACTACACCCTATCCATCTTTCTGTCTATTTTAATCTTCTATTTATCTACCTTTCTGCCATCTGTGACTGTAAGAGTTGGTAAACATCCCCTGGATATTTTGTAAAATAGCCTTTGTATTTCCCTGTTATGTGTCTCTGCATTTCACACTTCATTTAGTTCATCACAGAACAGATTCATCATCCTCGTCCCTTCTGTCCAAGAATTAAAATAGAGCTTTTCCGTGACACTCTTCAAAGAGACCAGTGGAGCGGGAAGCTACTCCAACCAAGGAAATTAGAGGTGTAAGGAGCCAGCCTCAGAGCCCCTGAATGTCAGTTCAGTTTTTCTTTCTGTTGCTGTGGGCATGACACATTTAGCGTCGTGGTAACTTTCATAAGGTTTATTTCTTTTACTTTATGTGTGTGAGTGTTTTGCCTGCGTGTTTTGTGCACTGTGCCCACAGAGGTCAGAACAGGGCATCGGGTCCTCACGGATGGTTGAGAGCCACAGGTGATTTCTGGGACTTGAACCCGGGTCCTCCGCAAGAGCAGCCAGTGCTCTTAACCGCTCAGCGTCTCTGCGACTTATTTCATCAGTCTTGATTCGTGAAAGAAGAGGGTCTGACCGGAGCTGACCGCTGTTAAGCGGATTCTCAAGGACTGTCTCAGGTGGTGAGGCACCAGGTCATGCATCCGCATGGCACCTCTTTGGTCCCAGGCATCATCTTTATGTTGATATGCACAATCATTCCAGCCATTCCCAGTGGGAAAATACGCTCGCAGTCAAGGACTGGTGGCCCTAAGTGGTCTTCAGAGAAAATCTTGCTTCTGAAGGTTCATTTTGTTAACTGATGCTTTCAAGCAAGATTCTAGGTAGAATCGATCCCTAACTCCCAGCACACAGCTCCCTCGGAGCTTGGAAGGGAGACCTTGACTCAGCCCAGATGAAGTAACGGCAGACCAAATATGAGGAGCTACTGGCAAGAGGCCTGTAGCCGGCTCCTTCCTAAATCCCAAGGCTCTTCCTCTGCCCTAATAGGGGCCTCTCTGTCCGTAGATGCCCCTGCCTCCACATTAGACAATGGAGAGGCCTCTGGGGATCTCGGCCCTGGCTTTCCACCCATGGTGGCTCCCCACTTCCCCGTCTTGGCTATATTTCTCTCTACCTAAACGTCAAGAAGGTCACTTCCCACCCTCGGGGCAAATCTTGAAGCCCAAGCGAGCTTTGTAGAACTACCCCCATTTTTCTGTAGAACACCCTGAGTCCAAAGGGTAAAGGCACCCAGGGGCTTGAAAGAGAATAGGGCGGTGCAGATCTCCCTGGGACCTGTCCCCAGGATCCATGCATGTCTTACTCCGAGCATCTCAGGCTCCATCTGCCCTGTCCACACACAGAGCCGGGGGTGGGGGTGGGGGGTGGGGGTTAACCAACGAAAACTCGGTCAGGGAAAGGGGCACAGCGTAGAACTGAGCCCTCCCCACTCACGCCCTGGTGTGGCCCACCAGCAGGAGTCTTGTGAGCAGAGACATCCGTCTTCCTTTCTCTTGGGCACACACCCAGGAGTGGAATTGCTGGGCCCCGTGGTGGTTATTCCATGTTTAACTTTCCGTGGAGTTTTCAAAACCACCTTGTGAGTCAAAAGAACAGGAAGCAGATCAGGCCAAGAGTCGGTCACTGGTGCTTTAAAGCCCTGTGTTTCTCAAACACAGACAGGCGCTCATCTCAAGAGCCCGTGATGCCCAGCGTCGTAAACTCTGTACCGTAGTCACGATGGGAGCGGGAGTCTCTGCTGAGTGCCTGCCTCGTGCTCAGTACTGAGGCGCCCTTTCCTGTCACTGAAGTGTAACGCTGCCAGCAGGATCCACAAGTAACCGTATTCTGTGGGCCTCAAGAACTGAGGCCCTAAAGCCTCAGTGGTTCTCAACCTTCCTAGTGCTGTGGCCCTTTAACACAGCTCCTCATGTTGTGGTGACACCCCGAACCCCAATCACAAAATTATTTTTCGTTGCTACCTTATAACTAATTTTGCTACTGCTACGAATCATAATGTAAATATCTGATATGCAGATGGTCTTAGGCAACCCCTGTGAAAGGGTCATTTGACCCCTAAATGGTTCACGACCCACAGGTTGAGAACCGCTGTGCCAAGGGGTACCCCATCCACAGACCTATCTCCAGTCAAGGGAAAAGGCCATACTCTTACCCTGGTCTCTGGCTCCAAGAAAGAGAGTCTTGGGGCTGGAAGGCAGGTCTTGCTCCCTACAGAGTCTCTCTCGTTGCAGACCTGTTGATGCGTGGTATGGAGAGGCATGTGGCAGAATGTCCACGGGAGTGGGTCCACAGCCTGACCGTCTCAGGTGGTGGGTGGCTCGTCCTCTAGAAAGCCTGAGTAACAGTAGCTACTGCGGTGGGGGTTTTCCAGCAATGACCGGAGTTTGTCTCTCGAAAGCACCCACAACAGCACGAGGCGGACACACCACGGGGCTTTATATGTTGTAGGATATAGCCAGGCTCTCTGCTCTCCCCCCACTCCCATCCCTGTGGCAGCCCAAGCCCAAACTCCACCCCTACTCACCCAGAGGACCGGTGCAGAAGCAGCTCCCGCAATGTGCAGAGCTCAGGCCCAGGTGTCTCGGTACAAGAGGTGATCTAGGTGTTTCTCTCGGTACGAGTCTTGATTCCCGGCCTCAGCATCCTACCCCATCTCCCCGGTGGCCCCACAAGCAGAGTTCATAGCGCCACCTCGACACAGAGTGGATGTGTTCCCCGTTCCTTGCCTTGGCAGCTCCTGCCCAGTGTCCTCAACCTTCACCCTACTGTGTGTGGTCACCTTATTCCACACTCTGCCTGGAGACAGAGCCCCAGGTCCAGGCACTGTGCCGGGTGCCGATGTCATGCCCAGAAACCCACAAGCAACTTGAGAAGAGACGTCCTGCGAACAACCGGAGAGCCTTCCTCTCCCTTCCCCAAGTACCTGGACCCACTCCCGAGCCCCTCTGACCTCACCATACACGTCACCGTCTCAAAACGAGGAGGCCACCAAGACACCCCCAGCCCGTCTGCCACTTCTCTTCCCATCCGAAGCACAAGGGCCCCTTTATGTCCACCCCTTGCTCCTCCACCACTGCTGCTTCAGCCGCCCCCACCCAAGTCCCTGGCGACGGGGGCTGGACCCCTTGGCAGCAGGATCCATAGATTCACAACATGTGCTCTGTTAGCCCGGAGCAGCCAGGGGAAAGGCAGGCCCACAGAGCCCTCCGGGAGCCAGCATGCTCTCTGTGTGGCCTTCCCAGGCGCTCGGGGTGACACGGTCCCCTCTCTTCTCCACTTCCCCATCCATCTTCCCCAGCAGCTGGTTGCAGATACCTTGGGGAAGGAACCTATTATCTTCCAGGTGGCCACACTCCCTTAGGTAGGATGGTCTGCATCCCATACATTTGCATGGCGAGCGGAGTGGTAGCTTTGGGACATCAGTGCCCATGTGGTACTGGATAAGAACAAGTGTCACCTGTGGTCTGTTTATAATGACGGCTTGGAGGGGGCTGCTGCCCCAGGCAGAGGTGTAGCCATTCTTTGGCAAGTGACAGACTGAACTTCACTTCCATCCATCAGATTCCAAAACTCACTGAGCTGATATTTCCTGAGCTCCTTCCACGCGGAGACCTTGTATCCCGACACAGCCTGCTGCCTGTGCCTTGCGGTCCTCTGTGTGGGAGAAGATGTCACCCTCATTTTGCAGATATGAAATATACATGTGACTGCTCAGGGTCAGGGAAGAAGTAGGATTTGAACCCAACAGCCCAACTCCAGAGTCTGTGCCTCTAACCACTACCCTTCTTTGCCTGTCAAGCCACGCATCTGTTGTGACCTAAAGGCTTAGAAAGCATCTCTCAAAGTGGTAGGGAACTGGAGTCAGCTCCAGGCAGGCCATATGTCAAACCTCATTGTGAATACCTTGGATGCTGCCTGTAGAAGTCCTGATTCAACTGTCAAGTGCATGCTCTGTCTCCCTGGGCATGCTGGGAGACGGCGTATGCAAAACCGCCTTGGTGAGGAGCAGCCTATCCAGCCAGTCAGGAAGCATTGTTAATGTCAGAGAAGGCACTGAGCATGTCTGCAGGTGCTTGCCACTACGGTGAGAACTGTAGCCCTGCATGGTGGGAAGTGAAGGATGGGTGGAAGGAAGAGAAGAAGAAAGGAGAAGGGGAGGAAGGGAGGGAGGCAGGAGAGAAGGCGGGAAGGGACACTCCAGAGAGGGGGCCCCGGGGTGATCTGGTGGCACTTAAGGCGTTAACTGCTTGCCCAGCCTCACCTTGTGGGACAGACGGACAGATGGGCCAGGTCACCGAGGAAGATGGAGAACAGCAGGGGTCTCTGGTCCTAGAAAGTTCCAGAAGGAAGTGATGGTGGGGGGAAACCATCTATCACTTCCAGCAACATGAAGGCACTTACATGGCAGTGGGTGCTGGCTAGTTCAGACCAGCTTATACTGGATTAGAATGCGTCCTAAGACCTCTAACCTGAGAACCCTTATAAGATTAGAGGATGGGACTTGGGGGAGGGGGAAGAGAAGAAAGAAGAGAGGAAAGGGAGGGGAAGGGAGGAAGGAGGCTGGAGAGAGACAATGGGGCTGTGTAGAAACAGAGGGCGGGTGGTGGCAGATAGCAACGAAGGCATCCTCACCGCTTCAGATGCCACCAGATCTGGGACAGGCAGGAAGGATCCTCTCTAGAGCTACTGAGGGGAGCCTGGCCCTGCCGATACCTTGTCCTCTGGCCTCAAGAACCGTGAGAAATCTCATTCTCTGCGCCAACAGCCCGAAGGAACACATAGGGAGAGCCTCTCCAGGCTGTAGCTGGGCTCTCTGACCTGGTCCCCGCTTAGCTTTCTAAACCACTTCCTCCCACAAAGCCTCAAGGTCCCACGGTAATCTACATCTGAGTCCCACCCGTTTACTTTTGGTAGTTTGGGTGGGAGGGGGTTAAATTTGGGAGGCTAACCCCCCTGCTCCCGAATCTCTCTCAGTTCACTTTGAACCAAACTGCAGAAAAGCAGCCTTGTTGTACCTCCTTCAGCAACCTTCAGAGCAGGGCCTATGGGGAGGCAGGCCTGTCCGTATTGGAGCTATTAAACTGTCGTAAGAAAGAGGCCTTTGTCACAGGAACACGGCCCTCAGCTCAGTCACAGAGACAGATTGTGCCAGAAAACAAATAACAGGGGGGAAAAAAGGTTCAACCACAGCATTCTTTGGACCTCAGTCATCTGCCTCCCGTCTGTTCTTAAAAGACGAATTTCCCTTCAGCAGTGTAATCCCTTCAGATAGGTTATCGGCTTTGAATTCAATCCAGAACCCAGAGTCCCGCAGAGACCCTTGCCCAGACCATCTGCACAGCCCGAACCTTGCTCTGGCATGACCCTGGGCCTGTAGGTAGGGTGACAGGGGCCTCTCAGGCCTGCGGAGGACCAGGGCTGCAGGTGGGGCTTTCAGAAGTCAGCAGGACCAAGGTATGAACACGTCAGCCCACAGATCTGCATTCAAAGCACAAATAATGTCTGCAGCCCAGGCCCAGGGGCAGAGGGCCTCTTGACTCTCACATGGCCCTCAGGTACTGCCATGGGGCCAGGAAGCCCCCTCCCAAAGAAAAAAAGTCTCTTTCTCAGAACATTAACCACATACCTCTTAGCTCTGGTAGCCAACCTGGGCCTTGAGTTTTGTGGCGGCTGAGCAGGTGGGCCAGGCCGCCCTAGTGGGAGGCTGTCCTTCTCAAGGAGGCAGCGAAGAAGGCCTTGGCCTCTGGGGAGGGAGGCCCACATCCTGGCTGTGGAGAAGGATTTAGTGTTCGGGGGCTGGAAGTGGAACTCGGGGGCTCACACATGCTAGGGTGCCACCGACACTCAGATATATCCTCACCGCTAGGTTGCTTCGTGATAGGAGTTCACTGTGGAGCCCAGCCTGACGCCAAACCTGGGATACTCCTGCCGCCGTCTGTTAAGTGCTGAGATTACAGGCGTGCGTCCTCACACTGGCAAGAATGTTCTAGAAAACAAGATGTAAGCGGGGATGTAGCTCAGTTGGTGGAGTCCTTATATAGCACGCACCAAGCCTTGGGTTCAATCCCCGGCATGACTTAAACATGCGAGGTCATCCTGAACTGCGTGGTAAGTTTGAGGCCAGCCTGGTATACACGAGACCCTGCCCATAGATAAATAAATAGGGAAGATGAAGGCGATATGTCCACATTCAGAGGAGACAGTGTCATGTGTGTGGCGGAGGAGGGTCTGCCGTGTCCTTCTCAAAAGTCCCAAAGCCTCACCTCCTGAACCAGGAACGGGGTCAAGTATGAACATACCCAGAGCCATCAAAGAACACAAAATCCAGGCTCCGGCTCTGACATGGCACGTAGCATGTCAAGGTTGGTCCCCGGCACCAAGTACCCACGAGCTCCTGACATGCCACACCATGTGAGAGCCTGGTTTCCAGAAGGCAGACAGGGGAAGAGGGGCTCCAAAAACCCACCCCTGTGCCCTCTGCCCCTCTTGCAGGGGCTGTGTTCTCCCAGACAGGTATCTTCTGCATCCTAGCGCACAGCCTCCGGCCACAGCCCGGCGAGGTCAGCTCAGGTGGATGGCAGTGAGAGGGACTCCGGATTTTTATGTCCCGAGGAAGGGAGCGCAGGATCCAGGGCAGACTGACATGTGGGAGCCTCTGTTCCAAAGGCGAGAAAAAGACGCTTTTCTTTCCTCTGTGATGGTTCCGTTAGCTTGCGACGCCATGCCTGTGTGTACACGCGTGCTTGTACGTGTGGTGCTTGTACGCGCACAGCCGCTTTAACTTTTATCAGTAGTGAAGCATGCCTGACGTAACACGTACTCCCAATCATTTAATGTGGTCCACAGTCACGTTGCTGTTCATCCAACACCGCCATCCGTTTCGAGAACTCTCTTTCCCATCCCAAGAAGCAACCCCATACCCGTTCAACACCAACTCCTCCGCCCAGTCCTGGCACCCAAGCTTTCTGCTTTCTCTCTCCACACGGCTGAGCACCCTAGGGACTCCTGTAAGTTTTTGTTCCTTTGCCTCTGGCCCTGTCACTTAGCATAATCTTCCCCGAGGCACATCCGTGATGGAGCCTGTTTTCGTTCCCTTCCTTTTCAGAGCTGCATAGTAGTCACTCTCACACGTGGACCATTTATTCACCGGTCATTCTCTTCCCTTCGCCCCTGTGGCAACACTGCAGGGGTGGTGTGTAAACATCTCTTGAGGCCCTGCTTTCAGATCTTCTCTGTGTCCCGTCAGGAGAGGAGTTGCTAAGTCCTTGCGAGTTGACTCCTAACTTTAGAGGACTCTGTCCGGCTAGGTTACCTTTTGCTGTCACACTGTGCTGTTGGGCAGATGGACACAGCATGGAGAAAGGAGAGCCTCACAGACTCTCAGGGACAGAGACCGGGCATGTAGGATGTGCTCAGCCCTGAACGTGACCCCACATGGCTGTGGCCACGCACCCACATTGCTGGCCCTGTAGCAGGGAGAGCCGGAAGGAAGTGGGAGCGGGGGAGTAAGAGGGTCTACTCTGATGCCAGCCGTGCCTCTTAGCTGTTCTCCTCACATCGAGCCTCGTGACTCCTGACGTAGTCACCCCTCAGCCAGGTGGGTGATGCACTGCCCCAACCCTGCTCTGAAGCCAGGCAGTGGCAATAGGTGACCGGCTGCAGACCACACCTCTTCCTGCCCAGAACACAAAGCACAAATGATGCTTGGATGCAGCCCCTCCTCCTCCTCCTCCTCCTCCTCTTCCTCCACCCCTCCTCTCCTCCTCTTCCTCCACCTCCTCCTCTTCCTCCTCCTCCTCCTCTTCCTCCTCCTCTTCCTCCACCTCCTCCTCGTCCTCCACCTCCTCCTCGTCCTCTTCCTCCTCCTCTTCTTCTCCTCTTCCTCCACCTCCTCTTCATCTCCTCCTCCTCACCTCTCCTCTTCCTCCACCTCCTCCTCTTCCTCCACCTCCTCCTTCTCCTCTTCTTCCTCCTCCTCCTCCTCTTCCTCCTCCTCTTCTATGAGCCTCAGTTTCATTGTCTGCAAAATAGCAGTTGTCAAGAGACGAAAAAGTAAGGCTCTAGTGGGCAGTCCACCAAGGTACCCCGATACCCCCAGGAGGGATGTGATTGTCCCCGCCGTTCCATCTTCCTTTGGTACTTGTGACTGAGTGTAGTCTCCCCGCAGCCCGAAGGGTGGTCCTGAACACGAGTTCCCTGACTCCGGTGCGTTAACAACCGGGTTAGTTTTGGAAAGTCGCTTTCTCTGTCTCAGGTTTTCAGTCTGTGTAGAAACACCAAGCGTCCCCAGGCCACAGTGCTGGAGATAGAAGGCGGGGGCCCTGTGAATCGATAGCCCAGCTCAAGAGTGAGAAATCACAATGTCCAGTCAGGTGATAGCAGTGCTGCAGGGGGCGGGGGCAGTGTTGCCTCTGGTCATTCAATAAGGAAAGCCAGTAGGACTTGGGGTACAGTTAGATAAGGAGGGTGGTAGCAGTCGCCTCTCTGGGCAGTGGTCTCAAAGATCCCCACCCTGGGGAGATGGCTCAGTGGGCAGAAGTATTTGCTGTTCAGGTGTAAACAAGAATTTAAAACCCCAGAACCCTTATAAAGCCAGACATGGCAGCTCAGTGCTTCCACAGGGAGATGAGGGGTGGAGACAAGGTAATCTCTGGAAGCTCATGGGCCAGCTAACCTTGCATAAACAGCAGGAGAACAATGAAGACACCCTGTTTCAAACGCATAGAAGATGGTGACTGGGATTCAGGGTTGTGCTCTGACCTCCACATTCAGGGCGTGGCACACACGTGCCCACATACTATACATGAGTGTGTCCCAGCAAGTGTGGGAGCATGCACACACACACACACAGGCACACAGTGTACACACTGACATGCACACACACACAGTACACACACAGTGCACACACAGGCATACAGTGCACACAGTGCACACACTCACATGCACACACAGGCATACAGTGCACACACATGCACACACAGGCATGCAGTGAACACACAGACACACACAGGCACACAGTACACACACTCACATACACACACAGGCACACAGTACACACTCACATGCACACATGGCGCGCACACACACACACACACACACACACACACACGTCCTCCCCACCCTGTGCCGCAGAGGCAGAAAGCTTGTCACTGGAGGCTGTAGTTCTACTGTGACACACTTGCTTGAACCTGCCTGTTCCATCGCCATCCACTTTCCTGGCTCTAGCCCGCCTCGTCTGCTTGAACGTGGAGCTGCTTGCCTGCTTCCTTACCTAGGTGCCGGTGCTGTCTGTCTTTGTCTCCTCGGCCCCAGAACTCAACTTTTTTGTTGTTGTTGTTGTCTTGTCATGTAGCATGGGCTAGCCTGGCACTCACTACGGATCCCAAACTGGCTTCAGACTCATGCAGTCCTCCCGCCGCCAGCCTCTTGAATGCTTGAATTAAAGACGTAACCCACCACACCTAGCTCTGTTTTTTATTATTCATTATTTTTAATTTTTAAGAGAAGGTCTTGCCAGGCGGTTCAGCTTAGCCTCAAATCTGCAATCCTCTTGCCTCCACCTCCAGACGCTGATATAACTGGCATGTCCCACCATGCTCAGCTCCAGTATCTATCTCATTCCCCAGCCTGGACTCCTCTATGTCTTGGGACATAGAGATAGGAGGGTCAGAAGTTCAAGACTATCCTTGACTACATGGTAAGTTCAAGGCCAGCCTGGACATGAGACATGAGTCCTTAAAGAAAGTACACACACACACACACACACACACACACACACACACACCCTAAGCTGACTAAGGGACTCCTCACCTTCCCCCTGACACAGACGGGCTTCTCCTCCGCAGGTGGTTTGCCAGACAGTCTGTCACCTGTCAGTACGCTGGTCAGGGACACCTGGCCCAGCCCTTCCTGCTACAGATCATGTCTCAATGTGACCCACGGTATTAACTTTCACAGTAAAAGTTCCATTTCTATTTTTCTCTCTGCGGTTTAGTAAAACACACAGAATCATGTCCCTTGACCTTGGACTTTGCAGAGGGAGAAACAAGGAAGTGTAGCAGGGAGGGTCACCTCTAAGGACTCTGGAACTTTCCTCTCCTTACCTAGTGGAGTACATTCGGACGGCAGCCAGAGCCAGCCCTCAAAGTCCACAATGCATCTGTCCACCAGGACAGCCAGGACTAGGGCAGGGTCCAAGGCTGTCCGCAGGGGGTCTTCCCATGGTGCCTGTTGGATTACCTTCTGTTAAAAATCTGAAACTCATTAGAAGCTTTAGGTGTGTGTGTGTGTGTGTGTGTGTGTGTGTGTGTGTACTTTAAGGACTCATGTCTCATGTCCACGCTGGCCTTGAACTTAACCATGTAGCCAAGGATAGTCTTGAACTTCTGATCCTCCTACCTCTATGTCCCAAGAGCCGAGATTACAGGCATGCACCGCCACACTGGTTTTATGCGGTGCTGGAGATCAGACCCCAGACCTCACAACTCAGCTACAGCCCCAGCTCTGGCTTCTGATCTTGCCTTGACCTTCATCATTCAAGAGTTAGAATGACATCTACCTTTGAGTGAAGAGCTGACATTGCCCAGCGTGGCAGCCGAGTTCTCCTGTGGTGGGGCAGCTCAAACAGGTGAGAGAGTGACAGCAGGGATAAAAATAGGTTCAAAGTCCTTGGAACCCAACAGGCTCCCCCCACCGTGTATGTGTGTGTGTGTGTGTGTGTGTGTGTGTGTGTGTGTGTAAAATACAACCTCCTCTGTATCATGTTACTTGTACGTATGTCCTCAGGGCTGAGTATTTGGTATTGGATAACCGATCGGTGTGCTCTTCCTTGGGGAAGACTATTTCTCCCACTCTCAGCAGTGTTTAGTTGCCTGTCATTCTTTGTGTAGGGTTGAGGCCTTATGGGCTTTCTCTGG
This sequence comes from Cricetomys ansorgei, assembly GCA_026225945.1. Taxonomy (NCBI): domain Eukaryota; kingdom Metazoa; phylum Chordata; class Mammalia; order Rodentia; family Nesomyidae; genus Cricetomys; species Cricetomys ansorgei. The sequence goes on from JAMJFZ010001881.1 coordinate 1,587,866, forward strand.
ACCACATTAGCATGTCTATCGGTGTGGGCCTTGTTGGACTCAGGTTTAGACGGTTGTGCCGGTGAGGCTTTATGAATTTAGCTTCTGCCATTTCTAGGACACGCAATCTCACAGCAAACTCCCGGATCCTCCAGCTCTTACAGTCTTTCCACTCCTCTTCCGAAATGATCCCTGAGCCCCAGGTGCAGGGTTATAGATCTATCTGCTGGGACCGGGCTCCGAGACTCTGCATTTTGATAGGGTGTGTTTTTCTGTAGCGGTTGGCAGGCTGGGTGCACCTTCGCAAAGGAGCAGCCAGGTTAATTAGAACAGGAGCTAAAACTATCAAAATTATAATTAAAGCGAACACTCCTGGAACCTGGGAGTTAAGACGGAAGAATCGGAGCACCTGGGGCAGGTGTCTGTTAGGGCCCTCATCAAACAAGAGAGCAGTCAGTTCCTGGAGAGGCAAATGGATTTTAAGACTAAGGCAAGAGCAGTCGGGCTGCTAGAAAACAGAGCCTGCGGCAAGGGAGAGAGAAGAGAATGCCGGAGAAGCCACGGGAGGGAAATGGAACGGCGGGAAGGCAAGAAAGCAAATCCAAAGCAGATCAGGTCTAACTGTTCGGTCCTGGGTCGTTCAAATGTAAGAGCCAAGACCCAGTGTGGTCGGTGGGAAGAGGCAGAAAGCATAGAGACCGGACGAGCGGTTGAGCTGGCCGCCTCTTTCTTCCCACCTTCTGCGTAGCCGCCCTAGACCCATTCCCCTCACGCTCCCGGGGTGCGTTTCCCATTACTCCAGGAAGCTGCTGTGTGCCCCATCAAGGGGAATGCGGCAATAAAAGCTGCCGTTGCTCCAGCCCTAACTCCCGGGGCGTCAGAGACCATGGCTGATATTAGGAGGTGGTCTGTTAGGCCGCCAGCGAGACTGTAAGGGTGGTGTGGTGACGTATCTGTCAGGAGGGGTGCACTAGAGAAACACAACCAATAGGATACACATATAAAGCGGTTAGAAGGAATTGGCTTTCGTGATTGCAGAGGCAGGGAAATCCAAATTCAGAGCGTGGCCAGGGAACTCAAGACCAGCGAGAACCGCTGTTACGGTTCCAGCCCCAAGGGAGCCCATTAGCGGATCCCTTTCTTACTTTGGGGACGTGTATTTTTGTTCTATCCAGCCTTTCGATGGTTGGGATAAGGTTTATCAGGATAAGCAATCCAATCAAACCGCTCGTTGAGGGTGTAGCTCAGTTGGTAGAGTGCTGGCCTAACATGCAGAAAGCCCTGAGTTCGATCCCCAGCACTGCATAAACCAGGCGCGGTGACACACCCCTATAACCCCAGCACTCAGGAGGTGGAGCAGGAAGGCCAGAAGTTCAGGATCACCCTTAATTAGCATGTTCAAGGTCTTTAGTGAGACCGGGCTGGAATATAGAGAATTAAACAAAAAAATATTTGACCAAATCCCTGGGCCCAGTCACGTTGACACTTAAAATGAGCCCTCACATATGACACCGGCTGGGGTCTCTGGGTCTCTTAGAGAGAGCAGAGAGAGGGTTCAGGGTGCAGGCAGAGCCCATCCACCTAAGTAGACAGTCCCCAAATGCCAGCAGACGGCTATACTGTGGTGGTGGTGGGGTCTGTCTAGTTATTATTTCTGCAGAGATTACACTTGTCTGTCTGAATTCTGCTGCCCTGCCTCTCCCTCTTGCATCCTTTCTTCTCCCAGACGTTTGTAGCTAGAGGAGAGTTTTTGCCACACTCGAGAAGACTTAGACAGAAAGAGGCTTCATGGCTGAGCTTCGCGTTTTGCTCGGGCGCCAATTACTCTACGCCGTGGGCTTTGCCTCCCTGGCCGTTCAGTGGAGTGAAGACCAAGAATGACTTCACGGCCCTGTAACAGAACAAAAGCGTGTGTGTCCCCGTGGGTGTGGGTGGGTGTGTCCTGGGGGAACGACTGGCTTTGTTCTCCTTACAAACGAAACTGATGATGTCTTTCCATGGCTCAAAGTCGAATGTGCCCTCTTCCTTCTCTTCCATCTTCTCCCCCGCCTCGAGTGATTCTTTCTACTTCTTACCCTCCCCGCAGCACCGCCCACCACCCGTCCCTGTCCACAGATGAGCACTGGTCTCACCCGGTATAGATCTGCATTGTTCCAGCCGAGACCCACAAGACACCCTCATTCACAGCAAGGCTCACATTCTCTTTCCCATAGTCTCAGAAACCCTGCTCCCCTTTACGGTGCATCTCAATTTGGATTTGCGGATTTCCGGTGTTTGGCAGCCACCCGTGGCTGTCACATGGGGTGAAGCATGGGCTCTGGGTCACACGTTGCCATCGGCTTCCGAGCTTTCGAACGCTGACGCCAGGGCTGAAGACGTGGCTCAGCAATTAAAAGTGCCAGCTCCTCTGGAAGCTCTTCTGGCTTCTGTGGGCACCTTAAACACTGGCGGCGCACAGATATACAGGCATGTATGTGCACATGTGCAGACAAAACACCAGTACACATAAAATATTTTTAACGCTGATGTCTAGGCCCTACCTAGCTCATAGACATCCTAAGCTTTATTATTACATGTGTGTGTGTGTGTGTGTGTGTGTGTGTGTGTGTGTGTGTGCGCATGCCACAGAGAGGATGAGGACAATTGAGGGAGTTGGTCCTCTTTTTCCACTATGTGGGTTCTGGTATTTGAACTCAGATCTGTCTTGGTGTCAAGCACCTTTACCTACTGAACCTATTTTTATCCTGTTATTCAGTTTGTTTATTAGTTTGTTTGTTTGTTTGTTTTGAAGCAGGGTCTCTTGTAGCCCAGGCTGGCTTCCAACTCACTATATGGAGAGAATTGTTATGAACTTCTAATCCTCCTGTCTCCGCTGGGATTAGAGTCATACACTACCACGCCTGGTTTCTATGTTGCTAAGAATCGAACCCAGGGCTTCCTGGATAATAGGCAAGGACTCTACCAACTGAGCCACATCACCAGCCCCCGGCGATTCTGATTTAAAACTGGGCCGAGCTGGGGTCTGGGTTGCTCAGGCAGCTGTGAAGTAGCCAGAGTCACAAACCACAGCAGAATAAGGCTCCATCCAAGGGGTGCGAGCCCCTCCGCCCTCACACCAGGCCTCTCTTTCCCTCCTTCCCTCTGAGACCCACACTGTAAACAGAAATTAAGCAAGCTCCAACTTGGGTCGCAGAGGTAAGAAAACCAGAGACAGGAGGGTATTAAATTCTGTCTTGACAGGCAAGAGGGGACAAGCCAAGCTCCTTGTCTTCTTGGGTTTTGTTTACCAACAGGCTCAGGAAGTGTTTGCTTTGCCACTGCCCTTTAAGCTGGCAAGGCATTTCCCATTCCCTCTGCCAGGGTGTTCTCTGAGAACCGAGGAGCCATTAGGAACACCGCATGTTTAGCACGGTTGCCCCCATGCCTCTTGGGGGAACTTCTGAAGGGATCAGGGGAATTTCCATGAGGAGTCTTCATTCCTGGAGAGAACGAAGGACTCAAGGTGGCCGGAGACCAGGGACGCGGCCACTTCTGCACAATCGATTCCTCTTTGCCCTAGACAAGTAAACTCAGCATCTCCTCAAATAGAAACCAGCCCAGACTAACCACAGGAACCTGGGGTTTTTAAATGTGTCCAGAAATGATTGTTTCGGGGAACTGACCAAATGAGGCATGAGTAATTCAACCAGCAGGAAAGCAAACACAGGCACATCTGGGTCCCATGGTGTCGGGGTACAGCTATGGCAACTCATACACAGCTGAGGGTCTGCCTGGCCAGTTGGTCCCTCACACTTGAGGGGTGTCAGAGGGCTGGTATCCATACATCGGAGGCACCAGAAACTTGCTAAAGGTTTCCTGGAGAAATCAGAGAATACACACACACACACACACACACACACACACACACACACACACACACACTTGGGGAGAAGGGTGGGGATAGGGGACTCGCTCTATTGTTCCTGTAGTTTTTTTTTTTTTAACTGTGTATGTGTATGTGCATTGGCCTGAGTCTGTACACATGACTGCAGGTGCTCTCAGATGCTAGAAGTGTCAGATCTCCCCACGCCCCAACCCTGGGACTCGAATTCTAAGCAGCTATGAGCCGTCTGATGTGGGTGCCAGGAACAGAACTTGGGCCCTCTGCAAAAACAGTCTGTGCTCTTAACTGCTGAACCATCTCTTCAGTCCTCCCTCTCTGAAGGGAAAGCATCCGTTTCAAATTAACAAAACCAGCAGCTGATCCAAGGAAATAGTCGCTGTACCGTATGTACTTGGGAGATGCACGGAGCTCAGCCTCTGCCGCTGAGGAAGGTGACTGTGGGTTCGGGCACCAGCCTTTGACTGTCAAAACCTTCCAGTAGAGAATATGAATTGACCCCTCCATCTTTGACAATCTAGTCTGCCACCCTTCATTGCATATAACAAGCTATGTCCGAGGTGCAGTGTCTCTGCAGATAGGTGTTGCAGTTCAATGAATCCTCCAGGATCCATGGCTAGAGAGATGGCTCAGTGGCTAGAGAGCGCTTGCTGCACAAGTGTGAGAGACCCGAGTTCAGATCCCAGCAGCCCAGTGTGGCTGCGCACAGTCCTGAGACTTCAGCGCTATGGGGAATGGAAGCAGGAAGATGAGCTCTGGTTTCCACTACATTCAGCTCGAGATTCAGCAAGAGACCCTATCTCAAGGGAATAAGATAGATGGTGGTAAAACGGGGCTCCAGAATCCTCCTCTGGCAAGCATATGTGTGTGTGTGTGTGTGTGTGTGTGTGTGTGTACGTGAGAGTGCGTGCATACTTGCCAGTGTACACGTCATACACTAGAGAAGAATGATAAAAACGTTCTTCTTAATTTAGGATCCAGTTCTTTTTGTTTGCTTGTTTGTGTGATTGTTTGTTTTTTCAAGACAGGGTTTCTCTGTTGTAACTCTGGCCGTCCTGGAACTCACTTGGTAGACCAGGCTGGCCTCAAACTCACAGAGATCCACCTGCCTCTGCCTCCCAAGGCGTGCACTGCCACCGCCCTGCTAGGATCCAGTTCTTAATGTTCTTACGCAGCTAGCTATGCTAGTCAGGACAGCTCATGCTAATTTCCTGTCATCTCCTATTTATGATCTGATAAATGCCGCCTGTCCCAGACACACACAAGGACTTTGAGCCCTGGCTGTCTCGCTCTGTTCCCAGAAAGCCAAGGACCCTTTCACGAGTCTTTGAATGGGTTTTTCACGTTTCTATTTATATCATTCACAAGACATAGAGACACAGTTCACCATTTCCTAAGTTAGAAGTGAAAATTGGCTGATTTGCAGGGGAAAAAAGAGTCCAAGGACTCTGGTTTCGGGTACGGTTTGGTCGGGGGGGGGGGGGGGGGGGGCTTAAGCTATAGCCTTAGGCATCTGCTTGTTTGTCTCTCTCAGCTCAGTTTTCTTCAGTGTAAGCTTCTTTCCCAAGTTCTGTGTCCTGATGGCTTCCCAGGAACAACTCCAACCCTGCGTCCTTCCAGGTTCTGCTCAACAGAAATAGTCCATCTCCTTTTGGTAGCCATGCGGTGTCTGAATAAAGCAGCGTGCTTCACTGTGGCCAGAGAAGGGATGGCATTACTCTCCAGAGAAGGCTTTCTGCACCCTGGAGCTCAGAATGGGACCCAGCTGCTGGGACACTTTAAGGCAAGAGACCTTCGTGGCTGAGTCTGTGGATTCCTTTTAGGCAGGATGCATACACAGAAGTGGTGCTTTGGCACGCACATGTGTGTGTGGGTGTGTCTGTCTGTCTGTCTGTCTGCATACGTAGAACTTATTGTTAAGGTCAGAGCCTCACAAGACCCACTGGAAATCGTGCCAGAGAGCAGTGCTGTCTGCCCAGCACTCGGAGACCTGGAGTCTTCAGGCTTTGCTCCTCAGGCCCTACAACCTCAGCTTTCTGTCCTGTCTTTGGGCTGCGTGAATTGGCCCATCACTGTCCAGTATGATGCTATGAACAATGGCCCCTGAGGTCAGACCTCCCGGGTTCAAGTCTAGGCTCGGCTGTGTGATCTTGAACAAGTTACTGGAAATTTCTGTGATGTGTTTTAGAGGATGACAACTGTGTGTTTATCTGATGGGAACAATAGTGGATTAGTGAGTTAATCTGTCCAGAAAGCTCGGTGCCCTATCTGCCAAATACTACTTTGTTACCCTAAGAGGCTATGATGCAGGTTCTTCTGCTTAGTGATTTTCAAGCAGAGCGATGAAGTTCTAAGACTCTTTCAAAGATATTACCTAGGAGGAGGCTAACTGAGCTTTTCCTGCAGTTACTTAGGGTCTCTGAAACTATATTAACTTTCTGCAAAGGTTTTAGGGCCTGAGTCTATCTGTTCTTTGGTCTTAAAGGAGTCACCTAAGCTCATCAGGAAAGTTGAGGGCCCTGGCTGGGGAGGTGGTTCAGGAAGTGAAATGTTGGTCATACAAGCAAGAGTTCCATCTCCCAGAACTCACACGGGATGGCCTCCTCTTGTAATCCTGGAGTGGGGGTGGGGAGATAGGCAGACCCCTGGGGCTCACCAGCCGGTCAGTCTAGCAAAACTGGCAAGTTCCAGGTAACAGTGAGATGTCTCAAAATACAAGGTTGAAGGCTTCCTGAAGAAAAATGCCTGAGGTTAACCTCTGGCCTCTAAACACCCCCCACACACACATACACAGTGGGATCCTTCTTTTATGTTTCATGAGCCATCTGTCAAGACAGCCTGGGTGACAGGCTTGGTACCCTGGAGGTCACCATCCCCCTGTGGTCGCCTCCCCACCACAGGAAGAGCCACATTCAAATGTGTGCCCTTGCTCACGTTCTGCTTTTCTTGTCAAGGCCCCTCCCCAACTCTCCCTCCCCAGAGCTATAAGTAAAAGACCATCAGCTTCATAGTACCACTTGGCCACACCGCTTTCTTCAAGTCAGAAGTCGGATCTTGAGGAATTTCCCTTGGATACATGGCGTTCATGCTGCCTTCCGTCCCTTTTGACACAGGTTCTCAGTAGGAGCAGCAGGCCCACATGGGGGTCTCTTCCCTCTTTTATGGTTTGGAAGGGAGCCACTCCTGATGGAAAGCCCCTAGAGTTTCAAGAAGGGCCTATGAAGGAAATCCCAATGGGAGGAAGAAGCAGTCACACTCAAGTCAGAACCATCTGCAGCTCCTCTCCGCTCTACTGTCTGGTAACAGGGCAGTCATGGAGTTCACAGGACTCAGTGGCCATCAAGTTTTCCTTGCTCATCCTGGACTCTCGAACCCACAAGGACAGGTAGAATCCATTCTTAGCCTTCCTTGGAAAAGAGGAGGTATGAACAAACATCTACTACCCAAGTAGTAGATCCCAAGATAGGGCATCACCAGCAGACCAGAGGAACTCAAGTCTAGCTCGGCCACCAGTGAGTTTATCCGGCTTACTTACAAAAATGTAAAACCAACGGCTGCGTTGCTAGAAAGCCCCACCCCCAACATGCATGACAAGTTCCCCAAGGCTGTGTAGATGACACCTCTCCTTTCAGTCAGCCTTGCATCTTCTGCTCTAGCCTCTGCTGAGACCACATGTCCCTGGGCAGGATTCCATCAGCCTGGAGGGAAGTGTGAAGGGTGTGGCCTCTGGGACTCTCTGATGGTCTTCCTGCCCCCTCTTTCCACAAGGGGACGTCACAGGCCCAACCTTAGGAAGGATCTGCTGCGAGCAGTCACGGCTGCTCACGGGACAGCGGCCATCACGATCTCAGGACTGCGCTCACCAGCAGCTCCCATCCTGCTTTAGGGCAGGAGGGCCGACCCCACCCAGGCACACTTCATCTTTGGGATGAATGAATAATCCTCCGGCCGTGGAGGATGAACTGTGCTGTGTAGGACACTCAGCAACATCCGTAATATCTGTGAACACTTTGTGTCAGAGTTTTTGAAGGCCTGCTATGTATCAGGAGCTATACCAAGTGCAGGGAAAAGGAAAAATAAAACAAAACACAGTCCCCACCGTAGAACTCAGCAGGACATACAACAGAGTTAGAGCAGCCTACCAAGTCACCTGAGTGTGGAGATGTGGATTTGTCAGGAGCTCAAACCTGGACGGAGATGGATATGTTCTTCAAGCTGCGTTACTCGCTGTTTTCTGGAAGAACTCTGTCCGGCCCAGGGCTTCCTACTTAGAGTCACGCTTCTCTCGAGCCCCTTAAAGCCATCCCCTGTCTCTCCCCACAGCTGCTCAGTCTCTCCATGCTTCCGAAGTTCAGCTACCTGCCACTGGGCCTCCTTCTCTTTAAGAGCAGTTCTTTAGCCTCCTGAAGGGCATTGTGGGTAATGCCCCAAAAGTGTGCCAGATGATGATGAGATGGTGGTTGGATGAGAACCAACCACCTCTAGGATGGAATGTGGAAGTGGACACTCCGGGCTATGAGACTTGAACCTGACTGCAACTTGCGTTCTGCAGTAGGCCATGTGTCCTGTTCCCCAGTTCCGCCCCCTGCTGCTTTGCCATGGCTTGTTTGTATCCCTTCCATCCTCCCTGCTGCACCGCTGCACCCGCCTGCCCCCCCCCCCGGGCCTGAGGACCCCAGAGGCAAGGCTGTGACTTCCACCTCCTGCTTCCCCGCAGCTTCCCCCTTCCCTTGCCATTGCGTGGCAGAGATGGACAGAAATAACAGTCAACTGGAGACGCTTGTCAACATGTGTGGATGAATGTCCCCGTGGTCAGTTTCGTTGGTTTGGGTTCTGTGGGTTTTTGTTGTCATTGGTGGTGGTGTATTGGTGCTCCAGCATACTTCAGGGCCACCCCAAACCTCCCCCTATCATGGCAGCTGCCCCAGAACTCTAGGGAGTGACTGACTGGATAAATCCAGGCTAGGCTAGGGCAGGTCCTTCCTGAAACCACCAGCAGAGTCTAGAGAGATTTCTGTCCCCTCCAGAGAACCTCCCGTAGAACTCTTCCTTTGAGGACCCCAGCCACCTTCCCATATTCTGCCAGTTGTGCTAGCCTGAGGACCTCTATCCTTCCCAAGGCCAAGGAGACTACGGGGCACAGTGGACATTGTCTCCGTTAGATGGTAAGAAGAAAAAAGTTGTAAGCCATTGCCCTCTATTTTTGTTTGGTCGGCTGTGTTTTGAGTTTCCAAGGTTATAGATCCTCAAGCTGATGACCCTTCTGCTTCTACCCTCCAAATGTTAGAACTGCAGTCATACGCCACCAGGTCTGTCATATGCCATGACACAGGCCACCAGGTCCGTCATATGCCATGACATAGGCCACCAGGTCCGTCATATGCCATGACATAGGCCACCAGGTCCGTCATATGCCATGACATAGGCCACCAGGTCCGTCATATGCCATGACATAGGCCACCAGGTCCATAGGCCACCAGGTCCATCATATGCCATGACACAGGCCATCAGGTCCATCATATCCCATGACACAGGCCACCAGGCTCAGCGTATCCTGTTGTCTCTTAACTAAAATCATATTCGTTCTCATTGTTTCTTTCTCCTTGGAGAGAACATTGCAAGCAAACCTATAAAAACAGAGTATTCTGTAATATCAGATCCTGTGTGGTTATAACAGTGCCAGCAACTGTTCAGCCAAGCCACGTTGCCCCCCCCACCCCGTTTATTATTGAGATTCGTAAGCACACACCCAAGATGGGAGACCCTGTGATGAACTCAACAAGCAGTGAGCGGCACCCTGCTGCCAGAGGCAGCCAGGTTCACCACAGGAAAAGCGCAGTCAGGGCTTTGAGTCACCAGTTTGGGAATTGCCAGATGGGTTCCCTTCTGGACTGTTTATAGAGACAAAACCCGACATCCTACAATTACATCCAACTCCCTTTCTGAGAGAAGCCCCAGAAAATGCCCGCTTTCTGCTCCCTTTCATCTGAGAAAAAAAAGAAAAAAAAACTGCCCCCAAATTTCAGCCTCTGCCTATGTAAACACAGACTTAGAGGAGTATAGGGGAACACCCACCTCCAGGGGGGCTTTTATCTGCGATTATCTTATCAGGATAGCACTAAAACAGCCCCCATAGAACAAGGCTGCTAGTCTTTGCCTCCTGCTTCTGTCCTCAACCACCAGTTCAGTTTATAAATCCACCGACCAAGGCAGCAAACAATTTGAAAGGCAACATTGTTTCTGGACAAGGCTGTGATTGTGACAAGATTGCGTGGCTCCCTTCTGCTAATAAATCCCCCTGCCGGGTTATGGCTGTAGGGGAGGGGCTGGCAGAAGGACCAGGCAGCATGTTAATCAACCTTCCCAGACCCATCTGAGTTGCCGATGGAGAGAAACCATTTAGAACAGAAAGGGCATTTCCAGAGACAGCCTGCGGTCATGGGGGGTGTTGGGTTGTGTTTTGAAGAAGATAGAGAAGAGCAGAAGTCCCCGTGATCGCATTTGTGGGGGTCCAGGAGGCACCTGTCACCAGCGTTCTGACTCGTAGGTATCCGGGTGTCCTGTGTAGGGCAAGCTCGTTGCACAAGCTGCCTAAGTGTTTGGCTGAGGGTGGTGTGTGTGTGTGTCTGTGTGTGCGTTCACGTGTGTGCAGGTGCATACCCACATGCGTGTGGAGGCCAGAAGATGACGTCAGGTATCTTCCTATATCACCCCCACAGAGTCTCTCGTGGAACCTGGGCCTCTCCAATTTGGCAAGTCTAGCTAGAAGGTCTCTGGGGTCCTTTTGTGTCCCCCCCTCCCCACATGCTGATGTTACAGATGTGCACCGCTGTACCCCTCTTCTCACCCTGGCACTGTGAATGGAACTCAGGTCCTCATGCTTACCCAGCAAGTGCTTCACCCACTGAGCCGCCTCCCTAACCCCTGTTAGACATCTTTGAGATGGTTTGGTGGAAGCGGGCTCAGAAACAACGTCACAAGGGTTGGGAATGCCGGATCCTCTGCCCTCCTGCTTCAGAGAGCCAACCCCTGGTCCTGTCTGGATGCCAAGCAAGGCGCAAAGAGACACGTCATCCGGAGAGACTAGGAAATGAAATGGACAGAAGTCCATAAACGGTGCATAAAAGTTGGGCGTTGAGAGTTATTAGCAGAAACGAAACAAGAACCCTGGCAGCAAGGTGCCAGGGAAGGAAGGCTTTGGACTTGGGTCAATGCCTCAGGCCTTGGATGGGGCCCCCAGTTTTGCTTATAAAATGCAGAGGCCAAAATGTAGCTCCGAGGCCGCTGTGGTAATAAGTGGGACCGCGTGTGTCAAGTGTCTCCTGTGGTATAGCGCTCATGCCAGAGGCAGGCGGTAACAACGTAGCAGTAACATCACCGAGGATACAACCAATAAAAGTGGATACGTGGAAGCACACAAAGAGGGGGTATAGGTCAGTGTCGGCGGACTTGGAGGCTCCTGATCGGATGCAGTCAAGGATTATAAGAGAATTTATGTGGAAATAAAAGAGTTGGATTCAGGGTCCCTCACTAAGGGGAGTGGGCTTTATTGGCTGTGCATCTGACCACAGCTGGGGGCTTTCAAGAGCGACAGAGGTGGGCAAGGACTGCCCATTCAGCCCGGCATGAGCACAGACCTTGAGAGCTCAGGTTCACTGTGTAAGAGCCCCTCCACTGCCCCAAGCCTCTGTTCTTTGATCTGCAGCCTGCTCCTTACAGCTGGCCTGTGTGGGCCCTATGCAGTAGTGACTGCTCTTTTGTACTCTGGATTCTTCTGCCAGGGGAATGGAGGACGGGGATGCAGAAGTGGGTGCGGACTTAACCCACTGCCCCTTCTGGTCCCTAGGACCCCCAGCTGAATGCCAACGTATCTGAAAGATGGCCTCTCTCTGCCTCAGGAGGCCCTCTTCTCCCTCCAACCCATGCATATCTTTTCAAGGTCTATAGGAACTGTAATTATAAACATTTTCTTTGCTTGATTATCGCCTGTATCTCCTGCCAGGCTCTTGCCTCATCACAGGGGTCCGTCTGCCCATGCCTGGTCCCCAGGTCTTGTACATAGTCTATACTTGTCTCCTGTGGCTGCTATAACAAAACTGCCATAGCCTTGGGAACCATGGAACCATGAAGGCTAAATCTCAGGCAGAAGGGTCACAGAGCCTTGTTCCCTTGGAAGGCTAAGGGAGGAAGGAGCCTTGCCTCCTGGGGGCTTCAGGCATCCCGTGGCTTGTGGCTGAGTCTTTCCCCTCAGCTGCCGTCTTTGCAGGGCTCCCTCCTCCTCTCCGTGTCCAGCTCCTGTTTGTCTCTTGTGAAGACAGCTGTGATGGGATTTGATCCCCACCCCCACCCCGATAACCCATGATGTCCACTGCCCCAGCTCCCGTACTTCTTTACGGCTCAAAACTTCCTTTCCAAATATTCGCAGTCTCTGTGATCCGGGTGTATCATTTGGAGGTTGATTCAACCCCAGAGGTCTCACCGGGAACAAGTGAGTTTTCATCTATAACTCCCCAAGTCCCCACAGGCTCCAGAGTTCCAGCTGGGCTCAGCAGTTAAGAGCACTGGTGCTTTCTCAGAGGTCCCAAGTTCGAGTCCCCGCACCCGCACGGTGGTTCACCATCACACGTAACTCTAGTCCCAGGAGATCCATTGTCCTCTTCTGGCTTCTGTGGGCACCAGGCATACTCGTGACGCCCAGGCAAACATGCAGGCAAAATACCCGTATACATACAAATAAAAAATTAAGAAAGATGAGCTTTCCAACTTCCTGTCCCTGCCACCATGGCTGCCGCCCCGTGCCACCATGATGGCTCTTCTCTCACTGGAACCATAACATGCCCAGATCACTCCTCACGTCAGTTGCTTTGATCACGGTGTTTTATCACAGCGACAGAAGCGTTAACTAAGACACCCACCGTCGTCTACCGTAAGAACCAGGGCAGCCGAGGAGATGGCTCAGTCACTAGGTTAAGCGCTCGTCTCACGTGCGTCGGGAACTGAGTTTGAACCCCAGAACCCAAATTTAAAAAAAAAAAAAAAAAGCCAGGTATGGCGGCATACTCTTATATCCCAATGCTAGCCATGAGGAGACAGGCAGATCCCGGGGGGTCCGGATTTCCTGCCATTCCAGCCTACGTGGTGACCCCACCCCCCAAGCCAGGAAAAGACCCTGTCTCAAAAAGGTGGGCAGTGCCTTAAGATTGACATCCAAGCTGGCCTATGGCCTCCACGCACACACATGCGGCGGAACACGCGCACACCCCTAGAACATGATACCAGCCTTACGGGCTTTGACAGCCAGCCAATCTTGATGGCAGCTACCTCAGCTCTCCCCTGGTAGCCCGGCAGGAGCCATAAATAACACATAAATGGATAGGTGTGGCTGAGCTTCAATAAAACACCCTTTATGAAGCAGGACAGGTGAGCTTCAGGCCCCGGGCCAGTTTGCCAGTCCTTTCTGTAGCTAATAGGAAGCTGTGGCTTGTTCTTGAGCAGAGGAACAGCATGGCTGTAGCATGGAGGATTCCTGTTGCAGCTGCAGGAGGCAGAGGAGAGTGGCCTTTTCTGAGGCCACAGGTGGCTCCGTGACAATGCCTTCTTTGCCACACTACTGAGAAGCAAGATTCTTGCCATTCGGGGACCACCCAAGGAATGGACGGCTGATTGATCTCATTTTAAAGGGAAATATTTACTAACAAGGCTCTCTGCAGACTGAGTCCCAGCTGGTACCAAGGCATCTGTCTGGGTAAAGAGCAGGCAGCCCTGCCAGCTTTAACATCTGCTTTGATTAGAGATGGGGGGAATTTTCCAGGCGGTGAGCTTGGAGGCTGGTCAGCGGCCTGCCAAAGCTTTGGCAAAGCAGAGCCCAGGTGGAGCTGATTTAGAATCACGGTGCTCACTTAGAATGGGGTGTATCAGCGAGAGGCTGCCTAAGTACGTGCCTAAGCAGAGGCCCAGGCTTTCAATCCACAAAGGAGGGTGATTCCGAATCCCACTATTGGTGTTGTGCAAACTTTTCCTGGGGAGATGAACATCTACTCAGCCTGGATAAGACACCAAGAGACCAGAGAAACCACTCATCCAGGATCCCGGTGGGCCAATGGGCTTAATCAACGTTCCTTAGAGCATCACAGGCTATATATACACAGCTAAGCCACGACAGAAAAGTCCCCCCTCTGCAACTACACATATATGCAATGGAGGGTCTGGGCCTCGTGAATCCTACCCCTGTTCCCCAACCATCATTAGGTGCTATATATCTTCAGGATGTCCACATTTTATGCAAATCTCCAGCAGGTAACCACAGGCGCTGAGTTCAGGAAGCCAATGTCAGTGTCGTACACACAGGACTCCCAGCAATTGCCATTCCTGTTGTCGACCTCAAGATTTCATCTTGAGGCCCTCATTGTGAATTGCTACAGATGTTTGAATTGCTACAGATGTTTCTAATTGATACCTGGCATGCAGTACGACACACAGAAATGCCACCATGTGGTTATACTTTTTTAGCTCAAGGGTCTTCTCTCTGTCCTAGACTAGAGCACCATTCAGAGGTAGGCCAGTTTGTGAGCAAGCCGCTGAGGATGAGGCCAGCCAGGGCCAAGAGCATCTCCTCTGCCCCCTCCCTCCCTCCCAGCCACCAGCCGGCCTGTGTGGACAAAGCGCTCATGGGCATTGATGTGAACACAAGTCGATCTTTATTTTCCTCTCTGCTCTCACCCTACCCATCTCTTCACTGCAGTGTTGAGCAGAGTCATGAGAGTCCTCTCAGGAGCCCACTTAGACAAATGGGCTGGACTGTAATATCTAGTTGAGTTTGGGCTCCAAAGCTCATCAGGAGTGGCTGGTTTCTTCTTCCTGAATACTCAAGAATAGGACTCACACCACACCTCCTGTCTAACACAGTTGACCTATCTTTGTCATTGTCCCAACTAGAAATGTGTGTGTGTGTGTGTGTGTGTGTGTGTGTGTTCCAGTGTGTATGTGTGTCCCTGTGTGTATCCCTGTATATGTCTCTTTGTGAGCCCTTTGTGTGTGTGGGCATGTGTGTGTGGTTTCTTTGTGAGCCCCTGTGTGAGTGTCTCTCTCTGTGAGCCCGTGTGTGTGTGTGTGTGTGTGTGTGTGTGTGTGTGTGTGTGTGTGTCCCTTGCTGTGTGTTTGGTGCTGGGGATGTAACCAAAGGCTTTAAAGTATTCATGTACTCTACCACTGACCTGGATCCAGATGTTTGTCCAGCACAAGGTCAAGGCTGCCCAGGAGAACAGCCTTACAGTCCGCCCAGGGAGTATTAGTGCCTCCCCTCTTGTGGAATCATGCCTGCCACTAGACCCTCTCCTAGCCTGGCACCCTCTCCTGTCTCCAACAATACTTTGCACTTCCCCTGGGCCCTGTGTTCAGCCTCTCGAGGCCTCTTCTCATTCTGCCAGGCTCCTGCAAAGCACAGCTTCCTCATTCAGAGGGTGAAAACAGGCCCAAGCAGGCCCAGGGCAGATCCGTGGCATAAAAGCATACTTGTCTTCCTTCGAGTTCACAGTTAATCAGCCCCGACACTTGACAGTCACCTCAAGTGGCCTCCAGAGCTGCTGGCTTCTTCCCTATTTGTGCTCCACTTGGATCGTTCAGCCGGACTCAGGCCACCCTTGCACGTAGAGGGGCCTGCTGACGGATGTCATCAGAGGGAAGTTGGGCACCGCAGGTTTCAAGTCCTGGCACTCTTTGAGAGGTTTGTGAGCCCGGAGGCCCTAGCTTCTCAGAGCTCCCATCTCTGCTGGCATAAAATGGAAGTAATTCCGTTCACTTGGCAGAGAGGCTGCAGGTACCACAGGGTCTGCAGCTCAGACTTGGCATGCGTTCGAGACACAACTGCCACAGTTTTATGAGCCTCGTCACCATTAGCGCCGCATACCTCCCAACCCCCCCCACCCTCTATCTCATGGCCAGGCTCAGGATCTCTGAATCTTCAGCCATGCTTTGCAGACCATCACTGACAGTGCTCTCCACTTCCAGGGTGGGTTGAGGGGACCCAAGCTTCCCTCTCATCCATTCTCAATAACGTGTTCGTCTCCAAAACTTCCGCCGAAGGAAAGGATTTCCACGCCCCGTTCATTTGGCAAGTAGCTGTTCTAAAAGCCTCCAGAGAGTCTGATGAGGCTTGCTAGTCTGACCAGCGTCACGAGATGGATACTTTTCTTCTAACAGCCAGTGACAGATGGACCAAGTAAACTGTGGGTCTCGGTACGTTCTTGATTCATGGAGACTAACTTAAATCTCTCCTACTGCAAGTTCGGCCCACTCGCTAGAAGAATCTGATGGTTTTCAGTCCCTGGACTGGACTTGAATGCACACCTTGATTTCTGTCAGCCATCGGCCTCTTTTCAAGCGTTCTTTATAGACTTGAACTCAGCAGGGGCAATCACAGCAGCAGGCAACAAAGAGATGGGTAGGAGTCTGAGCCCAGACTGCACCCAAGGGCGGCTGCTGATCCAGCTGGATCCGGGACCTGGAGGGAAGGGTCTAGGCAGGGGTAATGTAGTTGCAACTACCATCTAGATAATCTCCTAGGGGTAAGTGGAGTTTGGGAGGCAGGTGGGGCATGACGGGGTGGGATTCAGGATCAGTTATCTTTTGAAAGTGTAGGCAGACCACGGTCGGCTTTCAGGTCTCGTCACTGTTTAACGGGATTCTGAACAATTGTCAGTGACTCAGGAGCAGGAACAGGAGATAAGCAGCAAGACAAAGCTTCAGTCATAGAAAGGCCCCATGTCAGGGCCAGCACTGGGTGGCAGGGACCCAGTCATGTTTATGAGAAAGGCAAGGTCTGCAGAATGGTAAAGAGATGTGGAGTCTTAGTAAACGGACAGACATTAAAACCTGGCTGTATCTAAAGTCAGGGTTGGTCGTACATCCACCCTGAGCCTGTAGATGGAGGTCCCAAGGTCTAACCATAAATAGTGGGTTACACACAAATCTGGCTGCTTTGTAACCAGGCGATTATCCTGTGCTCCAGAATCGTTCCCTGATCCTAGTCTGTCTCTGCCCATCCTTGGTCATGCGCATGGGAGACTGAGCGGAACATTTGGGGAAGCCTGGTGCTGACCCTCGATGAAAACCAACCTTTTCGAGTTTCTAAGATTAATCCTATCAGGGCCGGTGGAGTGAAGTCCAAAGTCATCTCCATCACTAGATCCTGGTCTTACCCATGTGTCAGGCTGTTGCTTGCTCATCTGCATGGAAAGCCAGTTTTCCCTAACACTCACTCTAAACAACCCTTACCCTTTAAATTCTCAAATCCTAGGTTCAATGTTACGGCTTCAGTCTGCCTACGTGACCTTCTTCTTCTAGAAACTTCCTTGAATTGGGACGAGCCCACATTCGCCAGCATGCTTTTTAGTACCATCCGGTTATAGTTCCAAATCTGTGGGAATCTGAGTCCCATCTTTCATCCCCTCTCATGTTACTTGCAGCCAGCTTGGCTCCTAGAATATGGGAAACACTAGATACATTTTCAAAGACTAAATAAGAATGACCAGTCTTCTCGGTGTCATTTGTCTCCCACGCTTGCCCATCCTGAATTGCTTGACTTCAGGCAGCTAACAAGCCACACCATCACCATCCATGGGCTCAGTGTGCCCTCAGAACGCCCCCCCGAGATGAGCACACGTGCCTAGACACAAATTCAAGTCACTGGGGACCCAGTCCGAGCACCCACAACCCTCAGAAGCAAAATGCTTCCTCTCAGGCCTGCCTGAGGAAGCTGTCCCTTACTATCGCAGCCCTCTGAGGACACCACAGACCCCGTCTGCACAGTGCAGGAGAACTCCAATCAAGGGCCACATCTGTACCCTGGAGCAAGAGGGCAAAGTCACATTTGTAGAAGTGGATGGTGTCGTCTTTGATAAAGAACATCTGCCTGGCTGGCCTTTCTGTTTAGGTAGAGTTAGGGGACAGAGTTTCAGTCTCTTGCTTGACCTAGGAAGACTCTAGAAATCTTTCCACCATTGACAGTACATTTCTGGAGTCTAGAGTTATCCCAGATCAATGTCAGTATTGGCTGGGCAGGCTTCCCTGCCCTTGAGATAATGGTTTTGTCAGCCTCTCTGGTTGAAGACAAAGGTCTTCTGCCCTGGCTTGTTGGTCCATTAGCATTTTGCTGCTCACTTTTATGATGTGTTAGTTAGCTCATAAATGTCTGCCTGTCCCACTGGGCAACGCCTACCAGCCATGAGCTGAGCACCATGCTCTGACTCCTCTGTGGTACCACCAGACATCCAACTAACCTCAGGCATAGTGAGTCCAGATGCTCACCGGGCCAGGACTGGGTTCAAGAGCCCAGCTCTGACTCACGAGCTATCAAGCCAGCCCAGCAAACCCACTTTTGGAGACAGCATGTAGACCACAGAGAGCTGTTAACAGGCCCATAGAAATAGCCCTGTGGCTCGCTGGGGACTCACATGAGAACAGGAAACATGTCCTGTGAGACACGGTACTTGTCTACCCTCATAAGCCAGCTTCATGCTTAGAAATCTGGACTCTGGGACCGCAGGGGCTCGCTGTCTGCAGGAGTCAAATGGGTGAGATTAAGAAGGGTGTGTCAGGAAGACTCTTGTGGCTTCGAAGGAAGCTGCCCAAGAGGAGTCCCAGGCCAGGCCTCTCTAGAAAAACTCAAGCGCCACGGCCCCAGGGAGGCCAATCTCCTAGAGAACACATCTGACCCGCAGCTAAGCTTCGGTTGCCTAGCTCTGCCTCTGCCTTCATAGGGTTTTCTGCCAGCTCAACCCATTGCCTCTCAGTATAAGCTCCTTGGTGGGACAAGTTCTGGGCGTGGAACCGCCCACGGACCCCATTCTGTCCTCACTACCATCGACAAGGAGCCCCAAGGAACTGGAGCAGCAAAGCCAGAGCATCTCATAGAATCGGCTGTTTCTTCTTGCTTCCATGAGAGCACGTACACCACCCACTTGCCTGTCCATCCCTCTTTCCTCCCATTGAATGGGACCTGTTGAGACCACGTGTGGGCATCGCCCAAGGTCTTTTGCTGATAACTGCATGAGATAAATTCAAGTGTAGCATGTACTCAAGAAGGTTCCATAGGAAGCAAAGCCCTCTTCAGAAGCCATAGCTACTTGGTCACATCACACATCTTCAGTTGGAGGGTCTAGGATCTTTCTGGAATACCCTTTATATCATTTTATAAAAAGGAACAGCTCATTTAAAGACTAGGCAACAGGCTCTCCCAGGGATGAAGATGCCCTACATCTGAACTAAGGAGGCAGGGCAGGGGCATGGTTTCTACTCTATTCTATCTTGTGGACTCTTGTTTCTTTTGTACATGAGTCTTACTCGTGTTGTCTGGTTCTGAAGAAGAGAATGTTCTAGGTTTGTGGTTATTCTGATTAGAGATGATTTAAACTTTGACTCAAGATTGCCGCTTGCTAAGAGAAACAGTTCCGTTAAATAATAAAGCTGATAAGGTGGGGAAGGCTCTGTGGGGGAGGGGCTTCCTTTATGGTGGATGTCAGCATGTGGTTAGAGCGAAGATCAGGACGTGTGGTGACCACAGTCACAGGCAGTATGTGGACACAAAGGCTTCTCAGAAATGGTGGAGAAGGAGTTCAGCCTAGAAAGCCTGGAAGAACTTTAGAGGGACCCATGAGCTTCTTGTGGTCTGTCTGAGAGTGAATTAGTTCAGCGTCACCTGGATGGCCCTGCCTCGCCCATGGTGGGCTCTACCGTTGACCCAATAGTTGCTCTCCACCCACAAAAATGTCAGTGGAAAGGTGACCCTTTACCCCTGGCACGTGCGTGTCTGTGGCTGACTCTCACACTGTCATCCGGTCTCAGCTGGACTAGCACCCACCTCCAGGCACCAGTGCCTCTTCCAACCTTGACCCACACCAACCATCAAAAATGGCTAAGAACACACGCCTGACCTTCATTTAAATGACACCCAGCCGCTCCTGAGACAAACACGGAATCCCCAAAACGCGACTCTGCCGTCGCACTCCTCAGGACAGACTAAACACGATGGGAAACAGGCAACCAGACGAAGATGGGCAGCTCTTTGACAGCACCCAGACGTCCCGCCGATGGAGGGATGGGTAAAATGTTAACACACATGCAGTGGCCTGTTGGCTATAGAAAGGCACGAAGTGGTGAACCAGCGTTCAGCACTGATGCACCTCAAAACTGTTAGGATCCGTGGAAGACGCCAGCGGCCGCTTGCTTATGGTTTTATTGCTATGCTGTTCAGAGTAGGCAAAAGCAGAGTCGTGGTTTTCAGGGGCCTAGGGAGGTAGAAAATGGAGAGTAGCTAGCGACTGGTGGTAGGGAAAGGGGGCAGATGTTGTTGTTGTGATGAGCATGTTCTAGAACTCTACATTTTCCTGGAACTGTTGGTGATGGCTTCACAGCACCGTGAACGTATTTAAGTGCTACTGAAATGTTCTCTTACTCTTGCTCTTGCACTCTGTGTGTGTGTGTGTGTGTGTGTGTGTGTGTGTGTGTGTGTGTGTCTTGTACTCTCTCCCTCTGTGTGTGTGTGTGTGTGTGTGTCTTGCACTCTCTCTCTCTCTCTCTCTCTCTTGTTCTGCTCCTGTTCCTCTCACTATGTTTCCTCTAGTCTCTGTCCCCAGCTGTTCTCCCCTCTCTCGCAGATAGCCCTGGCCATGTTCAGTTTTCTTCTTTTTCCCACTTGGACTCTTCCAGATTCCTCTGGCTGTCCTCTTGTATCTACAATACAAACCTTCCCCGTAACCATACCATGGAATGGTCATGTGTACACTGAGTAACCTTCCCTTTAACCATACCATGCGTGGTGTGGTCCTGTCGTCAGTGCATACACCGAGTAAGTCTGTGGTTCGGGTGATGGTGCCGTACCGGCGCCGCTCTCCCCCACTGGGCAGTTCGTTAGGGATATGTGCTGTTAATATCAGCAGAGTGTGGACGAGACGCTACAGGAACACCTAAGACTCTTATACTTCTAAGAGCATTTCAGCATAATGATATTTTAAAAATTGAGTGCCGGGCATGTAGCAGTCACTTTCTAAATGTGTGGTGAATGACTAAGTTGGTTTTAGAATCGCTGTTTTAGAAGTCTCAAAGTGAAACAACCAGACGTGTGTGGGAGAGGAGGCAGTGAGGACATTCTCCCCGGGTGAGCACAGCATCGTTGTCCTGGTGTCGTAGATGCTTTTCTTTTGTTGCTGTGACAAAATACCTGACAAATAGCAGTTTCAGCAGGGTTTGTTCTGGCTCACAGTTCCAAGAGATACATCCCATCACGGCAGGAAGGCGTGTTACAGGAACAAGAGGCTAAACCGGGCAGTGGTGGTACACGCCTTTAATCCCAGCACTTGGGGGTGAGGGTCGGGGGCAGAGGAAGGTGGATCTCTATGAGTTCGAGGCTAGCCTGGTCTGCAGAGCAAGTTCCAGGACAGCCAGGGTTACAACAGAGAAACCCTGTCTGAAAAGACAAACAAACAAACAAACAAAAACGAACGAGAAGCCAGCCAGTCACACTGCACAGGCTGTCAGGAAGCAGAGAGAGAACAGGAAATGGGGGGGTCCTCCTGTAAAAATCACAAGGCCCACCTCCAGGGACCCATTTCCTCCGGCAAGGGCCTCCTAAAGTTTCTACCACTTTCCCAAAGACAGCCACCAGACGGGAGCCGAGTGTTCAAACGTGTTAGCCTGTGGGGTGTGGGGGTAGGGTGGGCACTTTCCTGCTTAGAAGTTTAACCTTGATATAGTGCAGTCACCTGACACGCTGGTCCTGTCTAATCTTTCTAGTCATTCTCCAATGCCCTTGCTAGATGCATGTTTGATTAGTAGTGGTTATACTGTTTGCTTGTTTATCATGTCGGATTTCCAGTCTCCTCCATCCCCCTCGATGGTTTAGAGTCCCCGGCTTTTCTGCTCTCTTATTTGTTTATTCTCTGTTAAGGTCTCACTGTGTAACCTGTCCTTCTAGCAACCCTGCTGGCTCCGCCTCCCGAGTGCTGAGATTGTAGGCACGCGCCATCACCAGCACCAGGCCCAGCTCTGGGATTTTCAGCATGAGAGCATCACTGCAAAGCCCTATCCACATGATATGGCTCTTCTTAGCTCTCCGCTATGAGTTGGAGTTCTGTGAATGCCAAGTGTCCCAAAGTTGGCAGGGACTGGGTGTCTATGGTACATATGCTAGACACAGGTCCATGACTTCTCTTTTCACATCCCCCCCAATAACTGTGTGCCACACAGCTGTTTTGTCTCTGTGCCCAAAATCCCTAACTTAAAGGGTGGAAGGATTTATTTTGGTCCACAGTCCCAGGGAGTTCAGTCGCTTGGTCCCATTCAGTGGGGCAGAATATCACGGTGGCAGGAGATGGGGTAGGGAAGGTTCTCCATCCTAGAGCCGACAGGAAGCAGAGAAAGAGTAAAGGGCCAGAGCGAAGATAGCTCCAGGGACCTGGCACCATTCACCTTCTCCCTCCAGTTAAGGGTCACCTTTTAAAGCTTCCAGAGCGTTCTAAGTTAGTGTAACCACCAGGAGACTAAGCCTTCAAAACATATGTCTGTAGGGAAGGTATTTCATACTTAAGCCATATATAATACCACCTAGAGCTCCTGCTTCTCTCCTTTCTCCCGTGTCCAGCTACCCCACAGCACATGAACACCACTGCAGCTGCCTTGAGCATGTGCACAGGGTTGGAGAATTCCAGATCAACTAGCAAAAGCTTTGGAGACAAAGCTGTTTAACTGCCTCACTCCATCCTGCACTGGGTTTGCCCCCCCATGGGCACACCCTCCCGGGCCCATCCAATTTACCCATTCACGCCCAACATATAATAACAGCCAGGACACTCTTCTGCCTCATGGCTACTGACTGGGTCGAGAGAGAAAGATAGCTGGGCGTGTGAGAGAAGCCAGTGAGTCATATTAAAATACCAGGGGCCTCTCTTTGCTCTTGGCATATTCTCACTCAGTTTAATGTTCACTGCAGAGAAATCTTTCGTGCTGCCTTGGGGTTATGACAATCACAGGCTGCTCCCTCCTAGATGAAGATTTCAGCAAGACCCACTCTTCACTTGCAGCTTTTCTTATGAAGATGGTGTGCAAAGCAAAGCGAAGCCCTTCAGCTCTGGGCTCAGCAGTCCTGACCTGAGAGTCTATCTGTGCCACTCACCGGCTAGTTGAATTAGAAAGAGAAACGGCACCGCCTGTAAACCCCGGTTTCTGCCTCTGTAACACGGGCTGACAACATTGCTCAAATAATCTATTGCCATAAAAAAAAAAAAAAAAAAAGAATGGTGTGTGGACCAGAGGTCAGCCTCGTGACTGGGATCGGGCAAGGGAGGCTCACAGTTGTACGCCCGAACTCGGAATTGGTCCAGGGCAGCATTGGTGTTCCTGCTGTGTCTGCATGACCCAGGGGCCTTTGCGGTCAGCACCATGTGTCTATGGAAAAAGTGGCTCTGATGAAGGCGTTTGCTTCACCTGTCATCTTGGTATCCTTAGCGCGTACGAAGCAGCAGGCACCCAGCCTCCTGGCTCACGTCCCCCCCGTATGCCCCCATTGGCACAGACTTCCCAGACCAGTTGTCAAACAGGGAGACAACACACTGTTAGTACCTGCCTTGTGCCCTGCGTTTGCTCTTGGCCATCCTAGGAAATCAAACAAAAGCAGTCATTTTCCAGTGACGCAAAGCCCCGAGGTCCCAGACGGCTCCCTAGAAGTCAAGTCCCCAAATACACAACACAGGGAAGGGGGCGTCCTCTTTTCTCTTGGCTTTCTTTGCGGCTTCTTCTTGCCTTGTTTCCCCCTATAGTCAGCACGGCGGGGCTTAGCTCTGTGCTTTCTACGCTTCAGGTTTCAACTGGAAACATGCTAAAGTTTCTGGAACGTTCCAAAATAGTACTACCCACAGGGGACCAGAATTTTAACACATGAGCCTGTGGGAGACAGTTCATACTCAATTCATGATACCACCATTGTTGTGCTTTCTCCTCACTTTGAAACTCCTGCTTCCCTCCCCTCTCACACGGGCTCAGCTAACTCCCCCTAAAGAGGCTCTGAGCCTTAGGGAGATAGGTGTTGGAGAATGAGGGTTCAGTAGTGGGACTTGCTGTTACCCTTTCACCTTACCCTTCGGGGACATCTGACGGATCATAGTAAAAATGAGCAGACTCCCCGACCCCAGGGTCTCCCTCCATTTCTCCTCTGTCCTTGCAAGCATCCCCCGGTTATCCACAGGACATGGACCTGAGGGTTCTCTGTCAGTCTCCCACACCCCCAGGTGTCCCCGCCTTCAAGCTCCAGACATCCCCAGGTATGAAGGAGCCAATAGGAAGCGTTCCGCATGCCTCTTCTCCCTTCTGTGTCCTGTATCCCTTCAGTTTAATGTCTTGAAACTTAGTTCACCTGCAGAGGTGTTTTCATTCCTGGTTGTTTCGGGCCCCAGGCTGGTGGTCAAACAAGGGGACAGCCAGGGCGGTGTTCCCTTCCCCGGCAAGGAGGAGGAGCACACCTAACTGCATGGGAACAGCCAGGGATTTCTCAGCAGCCTCCAAAGCTCGATTTTCTTTACATCGTAGTTCAGTCGTTCTCTCTAAGGGAATGGACGAGGAGCAGGTGGTATTCGGCTGTGGCTTTGAACTCAGCCCACATACCCTAAGGTATGGGTTGGTCTAAATAAATGGGTAGGAGGAGGGACAAACACCCTTTCTGTTAAGTTCTGCATTGGCCAGGAGCCAGGGAGGGAACAGCGTGACCGACAGAGGCTGCAGTCAGGGGCTGCTGAGAACGTGTGGTACTCAGACGCACAGCATTCCGATACTAAGAGTGTGCCCAGAAGTTAGTTTTGCGGATGGAAAAAGAAAAGCGCCTCTCCGCCCCTCCCGTTCAGCCCTCACTGCAGTTTCGCTGAGAAGCCAGTTTTTTTGTTTTTTTTTTCAGTTTCCTCTTAGAGCAGTTGGTTTATGCTGTCCAGATGTGCACAATGAGATGGTTTTGTGTTGTGGTTTTCCAGATGTGCTCAAACAGGAAAATGAGCCTTGGCAAAGGGGCTGGGGAGGAGGGGTGCTGTCTCTGCAGCGCCCCCCCCCCCCCCCGCGCTGGAATCTCAAAAACCCACAATACCACCCTTGTACAATAGCCACAGAGCTAAGGACCAGAAGAAGAGCTTCTGGGCTGCCCAGTCAAACCTGCTTCTGTAACAGCCGAAGACACCGAGACCCAGAAGACTGTGACACACTTTGCAGACTGACCCCTTACAGCTAGGAACAGATATTAGCTGTATCAGATTTGGGTACTGTATTTAGACATGTGATTCTTTCATAGCTACATGTACCTGGCTCTCTTCCAGGGGCTGGGGCCCCTCAGTAAGCCGACAGATGAAGGTTCCTAGCTTGTAGCTTGTCCTGATGCCAGACTGGGCAAGGAAGGAAGGATAAAGAAGAATATTAAGAATTGGGGACATTAATAACGTATGTTAGTAGGCAAGAAATTCTATTGGGAGGGATAAAGGAAGGAAGGATGGAGGAAAGAAAACAGGCTATTTCTTCAGTGGGACATTTACTGCTGTTTAACAAAATTCCTCACAACCTGGTTCCTTAAGCCAGTGAGTATTGCAGGTTTGGGGAGGTATTCTCGTTGCCGTGATACAACCTTCCTGCAAAAAGCAACTACTCTGAGGATAAAATAGTGTTTTTCGAGCTTATAATTCAAAATTAATAGTCCATCACCGAAGGGAAATCAAGGCAGGAACTCAAAGCAACTCATCACACCCATAGTCAAGAGGAAAGAAGAATAAATGTGCACAGACCAACTTGCTTACTTGCTTTCAGTTAGCTTTCCCCTCTCTTAAACTGTTGCATGGGGAGGGGTGGGGGGCACCTTGGCAGGGAATGGTGCCACTCACGATGGGCTGGGCCTTACTGCATTCATTAACAACCACCCCCCAGACACGCCCACGGGCCAGCCTGATCTGGATAGTCTCTCATTGAAACTCTACCCAGGTGATTATAGGGTTTTGTCAAGTTGACTATTAAAACTAACCAGCACAGAGGGGATTAGAGTTTTGAGAGTTTTGTTGAGTGGGTCTAGCTCAGGGTCTCTCAAAAGGTCACAGTAAATATGTCAGCCAGGTCGGAAGTGACCCGAAGACTTGACTAGAACTAGAGCATCTGCTTCCAAGAAGGAGCCCTCACATGGCTCTCAGCAAGATAGGTTTCTCATATGGCTATGTGAATGTGCTTACAGCATGGTGCCTGGCTTCCCCCAGAGCCATCATCAGTCAAGAGGAGAAACAGAAGCCAAAATGGCTTCCAGGACATTGAAAGTGTTGAAGACGTGAGCCATACATTTCCATGAAGGACCTGTCCAGGGACAATAGCCCAAAGTGAGAGCGACAGGAACCCTCTTGAGGAAAAGCAAGAAGAGCCCGAGACAGAAGAGCACAGGAAAAGTGATCAGATAAAAAAGGAGGATAACAAGCCGGGCGGTGGTGGTGCACGCCTTTAATCCCAGCACTCGGGAGACAGAGGCAGGTGGATCTCTGTGAGTTCAAGGCCAGCCTGGTCTACAGAGTGAGTTCCAGGACAGCCAGAGTTACAACAGAGAAACCTTGTATCAAAAAGATGACAGAGAGAGAGAGAGAGAGAGAGAGAGAGAGAGAGAGAGAGAGAGAGAAAGAAAGAAAGAGACGAAAGAAAGAAAATGAAGGGAGGGAGGGAGGGAGGATAACAACAAACGGGTCATGTCAGGCCAGGGGAGGACTTGGCCTCCACCTCTGAGTGAAGTAAGAAGAGCCAAGCAGAGTTTTGAGCAAGAGCGCCTCCAAAGCCCACCACTATGGACACCCAGGGACTGGACTTGACCAGGGCAAGAGTAGAAGTAAGGCACAGGTTAGCGGTGCCATTATCCCAGATGCTGTGATGGAGCCCCCCCACCTGGTGCAGCAGTGAAGTAAGTCAGGATATCTGAAAAGATACAGAAACCTTCTGGAAGACTGTGCGTCAGATCCTGTGAGATGTGATGTGTAACCAGGGACACACCAAGGCCCGTGGCACACCTCCTCCCTGACAGTGCAGCTCACAACTTCTCTTTGCTTTCTGTAGCTTTGGATAAAGGCATGAGTTCTGGAAAGGAGCAAAGAACCCAACGTGGACCCCTCAGTGCCGTGACCCACGCTGAGTGAGAACATTCTCACCGCGTACCTTCGGGCGAGGCTTGGTTGTTACCTCTACAAACTCTTCAATGCTGTAGGATATGCTGTCAGAAGCTAGGGCGGTGGCTCCCCTAGAGGGAGGCGGTGGTGAGCAGGGAGAACACACACACATACATATGTATGTGCGCATGTGTTGTGGTGCAGGTGTTGAACCAGGGCCTGGTGGACTCTAGGAAAGAACGCTATCAAAGTAGTTACACACCCACCTCTCAAAAAGACAAGAAGTAATTCTTTCCCCCTAAATATGGGTCCCGCCCAAGAACTAAAATTGTGCCTGCAAATTAAAACTAGCCACCACCATTGGCCACCTTGCCAGCGAGTAGACAAGAGAGCACCGCTTGGTTTTGTCCATTCGGGGATTCCTTGCAGAAGCGAGACCATTGCGAATAGCATTTACTATGCTTTTACCTTATTCCTTCCACTCACGACTGAGGCTCAGGTCTCCCTCCAGAAGCAGAGCTCTCATCCCTGTTGCTTTGCACTTTCCCATTGTTTGAATGAGACTCACCTGTGGCTAGTGCTAACCTAGCTAGCACCGCCAAGGTCAACAGCCTTCCCGGCCTTCATCTCCCAGTGAACACACAGCCTGCTGGCTGAGGCAGCCTCACACCCAGACGGTGCATAGGGTTGGTCTTGTTTGCTAGTAGTCTCGGCAGGTCAAAGTCCCCCAGGGCCCTGACTCTGGGACTCACAGATCCCATGCACACCTGGCTCTTCTGCACGTCTACAAGGAGAAGCAAGTAGGGATGACCCAAACCACCCTCAGCCACCACCCCGCCTCATGGCCCGGCCACCTGGTGCTCTTCCCTGCCCGCTTTGGGGAAGGAAGGCAGCAGACTTTAGCAGAACATTTGGGTCATCTGGGTCAGAGCCAGCAAGGCTCCCAGAATGGCAGGAGGAGGGTGGGGAAGATCCCTCGCGTGCTAAGCCAGCTCTGCTGAGCGGGTAGGGACCAGCAGCCCTGCAGGGAGCACCCAGCCCCTTCCCACCTGCAGGCTCATCAAACACCTTGACAGGCTGCCCAAGTGGGAAGCCGGTGATGTCATCACCAGGCCTGAACAATCGGGCCTTTTAGGGCAGGATGATAACAATCAAAACAGTGTGTAAGGGCCTGCCACGCAAGAATACACATGCTCATTGCCCCTGGGAGGATCCCAAAGCTGGGGTGAAGCAGGGCTTGTCCCAAATACGCCTTCTCCTTCCTCACCAGTGGGCCAGGGAACATAGCCCGGAGATCAGTGTTGTGAGTCGCCTAGGCCCTCCACCAAATACCCCAAAGAAACCTCACCACCCAGGCCCAGAACTAATCTCCAGGCTGAACAACAAAATCCCTATTTGTGGGCCCCACTGCACGAGGCCAGGAGGTGCTGTGTATAAGAAACCCCCCACCCATCCCCGGCAGGCCGGAGCCAGTAGCCAGTGTCTTAGGACTGAGGAAAGGGGACCTGGGGTTGCTCACATATTTCCCTTAGGAGTCCAGCTCCAGGAGCTGTCTTACAGCAGTGAAGCTCTCCAGAGCCTTCGGCTCTGCTGAGCCTAGCTCTTCTCAAATAAGATGCCTAAAGCCTGGGAGAGGGGATAGCTTGCTCAGTAAAATGCCACTCTAGCATTAGGACCCAAGTTCGATCCCCAGAACCCAGCAAAAAAAACAAACAAACGAAAACAAAAAAAAACAAAACAAAACAGAGGTACGCTGAGCAGCTGTAATCCCTTCACTGGGGACATGGAGGCTGGAGGATCCCTGAGGCTTGTTGGCCAGCCCAGTCTAACCAAATTGGGTCAGGGAGAGGCCTACTTTCTCGAGAGTATGGAGAGAGCCGAGGAGATAGGACTTGGTGAGTAAAAGCACTTGCTACACAAGCCCAGTGGCCTGAGTACGGGCCCTGGGCAGCCACGTGAAAGCTGGGTGTAATGGCGTGTCTGTAATTCCAGCCCTTCTGTCCAAATGAGGGACGGGGACAGGAGGATGCCCTGGAGTTCATGGGCCAGCCATCCTGGAATGCACAGTGTACCAACAAACCCGAGAGACCCTGACTCAAAAACAAGGAGGAAGGCCGGGACTGACACCCAGGCTGTCCTCTGACCTGCACACAAATATGTACATACCATGCACACACCTATTTAAAAATGAATGTTTTTAGAATATATGATAATGATCTTGGAAAACATGTGATGTTAACCTCTGGCCTTCGCATTCATATGCATAGAAATGCACTTATTTCCCACATACATACATACACACACACCACACACATACATACACACCACATACACACACACACACACACACACCACACACACACATCACACACACACCCCACACACATACATGCACACCACATACACACACATATATACACACACCACAAACACATACACACACACACACACACACACAGTTCTTTGCTCCTAAAGGAAAAAAAACCCAAAAAGAATGAAGAGCAGTTGAAAACACCCCTCCCCTACACTCCCCCCCCCCCCCCCGTCTCCTAATTAACCAAAATGGACCAGAACCTCTCCTCTGATTAGCTTAGGAAGTGGGAGATGGCACCTGCCTCCCTGTTGGGGATTGAAATCAGGTGACCGCCTCCCTGTCTGATGGACTGATGGGTCTGTAGGAAGCTGACAAGATCCAAAGCGTTTACCTCAGCCTCCTGACCCTGAGGACCAGTTACCCACCTCTTCCCGCATATCTGCTTCCCCACCTGTGAAATGGGAGTAATGATGAGGGGCCACTAAGCGGTGTCCCGCGCTGCTACAAGTAAGTGCTTCTAACCGCGCCCAGCACGTAGCCACACTACACACAGAAAAGATAACCGTCTTTTTTTTTTTTTTTTCCTACGCAGAGGACCTCAGGCTCTGTCTAATGGGTGTGGTAATCAAAACCAGGAGGTGGTTTCTGCCGCAGGTTGTTGCACCAGGGTGCACAGGACTCTTTGCCCATCTCCTGGCGCATGCTCTGTGCTGACTCACGTTGAGAAGCTTTGCCAAGCTCAAAAGGCCTGAGATGCTCTTAAGCAAAGTGTCTGAGTGTGGTGATCAATAAATGGATTTTAAGGGATGGCCCCTCCCCACAGCAAGTCACTCAACACAAAGATCCGCCTCCCAGACGTAAGGCGGGGCCACTTTGGTGCACCCCCTTGCCTTTGTCCTTGCAAGAGCCCTGGGCTTGGGCTGGGCTGTTTAGCGCTTGGGTTTTCCTTTAAAAAGCCAATGGAGTATGGTAGGAGAGCATCACAGAGGGTAGGCGTCCAGGAGAGACAGGCTTTGTAGCTTTCCACCTTCAGTAGCTTTGTTTGTGATTTTTGACACAGTGGGAGGGAAAGACATGAGTCACCCCGCCAGCTTGCTTCCCCTCCCCTCTATATTAGAGTTGCCCCCTTTCTTCAAAGTCCTTCCTGAGTGTCCCTTTGTCCATGGAATTTCCGGATCCAGCCCCTGTGCCGCTTCCCTCCTGGCCTGGCCATTAACAAGCTTCTGGGCCACGTGGCAGTTGATTGCCAATGGATTCTCTTGCTACCGAGCTCCACTGGAAGTTCCCGAAGGTGGGTCCTTCCCTACTGCCTAACTCTTCCCACATGGCTTAGGCTTGGTGGCCCATTCCTGAGTCGCCCAGGAGCAGAGCCCCGTCTGGCACGGTGTAGTTAGAGGGCCCGGGGGGTCCCAACACCGAGTAATAAGTTTGTGCAATCCAGGCCTCAATATTTGTAAATGAGCCTAGCCTGTCCCCCACCCCCACTTCACTGTGATGTCAGTGGCCAAGGGGTCCTGAGTGCTCAGCTCAGTACTGCCTCTTATGGAAGCTTTGGGCAGTGTTAACAGTAGTACCTACCCTGGCCTCCAACCTGGGGCCTTAGTGACTGTCTGCCCTCCATACAAGGACCCTGCAAAGGAAGTTCATCACCATTTTGCAGATAAAGGTAGTGGCTGCTGCTGGGTCACAGTATCCCCAGGACTCTGTATTAATTAATTTTCTCACTGCTGTTGCAAAATACCTAATAAGAGCAACTTTAGGGGCAAAGGGTTTGTCTTGGCTCACGGTTTGAGAGGAGACAGACCACCTGGAGGGAGGGGGGATACACAGCAGCAGGAGCTTGAGGCAGCTGGGTCACATCGTACCCACAGCCCGGAATCACAGAGAGATGAATGCTGCCTTCCCTGCCCCTCTGACGTCTGTTGTGCTTTGGATACAGAGTGTCTCCTAAAGACTCACGCATTGAGGGCTTTGCTCCCAGCTGAGCAAACCAGTCATTGAGATGTGCTCAGACTGCAAGGGCTCTGACCTCATTTGTTCATCACTGACGGATTCATATTTCAGTGGTATTTGGGCGAGTCGGCGGACACTCACAGGGGTGGGATCTAGTTAGAAACAGATCAATAGGGACGTGTCCTTGGAGGTTATCTCTTCTCCCAAGCCCTTCCTCTGTGTCTCTCTACTTCCCTTGATGCCATGCGAGCAGCCCTGCTCTACCATGTGCTCCCTGCCATGATACCGTCTCACTATGACCCAGACGCAGTGGAGCCCGTGTGACCACAGACTGATTTTCTGAAAATGTGAGCCTAAGAGAATCCTTCCTTCGTTAAGGTGTTTATGGTAGGCATTTTGTTACAGCAGTGAGAAACTAGCATGATGTACAACTCTGTGTGTGGTGTGTGTGTGTGTGTGTGTGTGTGTGTGTGTGTATGGAAGAGCAGAATTGAGAAGGGTTGTGTAGGAAGGAGGGAAGGCAGGGAGGCGGTAGTCTCAGCCTACACCATGGTCACAGGAGCCCAGGAATGTTCAGGATAGACTCCTTGATCACACAGCAAAGTAGTACCCTGCAGAGAAAGACCTGGCAGGATCTTGGGGTGTGGCTGGAAACCCTGTGCCAGGACTAGGGCAGGGCAGTGACACCGAGGCTTGCCAGGGATGGAAGAATGGGGTTTCTGTACTGCTTATCAGCTCCAGGGCAGGATGTGGAGGAGGCTTCCCCAACCTGCCTGGTAGATGGCAGGACTTCAGACAGCGAGCATCACCTTGGACTTGCTGGTGACACTGGGTTGGCGGCTCCACGCTCATGTCTAAGATGTGTCATGTTCCTGCCCGTGTATACAGAAGGGTGGATACTAACAGTGAACTCCAGGCCAGCCACCAAGCTCCGCCTCTGCATCAGAGAAGAGACATAGGACCTAGTTTGACTCCCTAGGCTGATCTCTTTGGGCACAAAATCCTTGGCATTGGGATCTGCAAAAGGCCAAGAGAGCTGCTCTTATTTGACCGTCATTTGGGGAGATGCAGGGGGCCACTGCATCGTGTTGAAGGTAACGGGAAGGCAGTGCTGCCTGCGGATTTGAGGAAGACGGCATGGGGGATACCCAATCATTGCCAGGAACTTGTTCCTAAGATTTGTTTCTTCTACAGAAATGTATGCCCAGTGCTCCCCACACCTAGAATGGGAGCTCAGAACCTTCTTGGATATAAAACTGGAAAAAGCTTCTAGAACAAACTTTAGTTCCGCCGGTGGCTGATTGGAATAGAAGTACAGTCTTTTATCTTGATCAGGAATCAACAAGACTTCTGTATTAGTTTCTTTTCTATTGCTGAGATAACCATGGCCAAGCAACTTACCAAAGAAAGCGTTTAATTGGGCTTATGGTTTCAGAGTGTTCGAGTCCATGACAGCAGAGTGAAGACACAGTGGTAGGAACAGCTGAGAACTCAGATCCCAAAGCAAAAGCAGAAAGCAGAAAGCACATTGGGAATGGCACTAGTCTTTTGAAGCCTCAAAGCCTGCCCCCAGTGACACATCTCCTCCAAGAAGACCACACTTACTAATCCTTCCCAAATAGTACCACCAACTGGGTACCAAGTATTCAAACATATGATTTAACTAAATGGAATGCATGCCAGCTAACTGGGTTCAAATCTGGTAGGGTTGGTCTTTGTGTAAGAGACTCCTTGGAATGGCCCCAGGGTACAGGGTCATTGAGCCCCATAGGAGATTCATATATATATATGTGGCGGAGATGGATGAAGGCAAACATTGGGTGAGATGAAGCCCTTAAGCAAGATGGAGACCTAATATTTAATACTGAATGTTATCCTTGGTGTTCTTTGCTGGAGTCTAGACTGGAGAGTCCTGGTGGGCTTTCAAGGTAACAAATTGTGTCCTGTTCCTGGGAGCCCAGGTTCAAGGATGAAGTGGCCAGTAAGGACAGGGTAAGGTCCGGCTGTGGTCTGTAGCCCTCCCTTGTATGTCCAGAGCTGAGGGGCAAATTCCTATTGGGAGCAAAGCAGACAGACAGGATTCAGTTGACCAGAAAGCCAAGCACACAGCGACTTTCCCTTCTCTATCTAGTCCACCACAACTCCCTCAGGCCACAGGCAAGCATTGCTAGTTGATGCCTTTGAAACTCTGTTATCAGAAGGGCCCTCCATGAAGGGGCAGGCTGCCCCTAGGACTTGTCCAACCAACATAGAGTCTTGTCCAGGAAGGTGGCCTCAAACTGCCTTTCTGTTGCCCTCCGAGGCCTGTCCCCTCCCATGGCATCTCTCCTTCCTTTGCAAGTTGGCATGAGGGTTTATGTGTGTACATTATGAATTATAATCCTGTGTGTGCCTCATCTCCCTTGATCAGTTATGTATTGCCTGTGTGCCTGCCTCATTCCCAACCTCCCTTCATTGTGATCTAATCTCTGGCTTCTGCACAAAGCAGTCTCTCAAAGACAAGTCCCTAGCATCTGACTCGGGTATACAACACAACCCCCATCCCCAGTGTCCCGCAGAGCAGAAGGCCAGAGGCTATCATAGTGAGCACCACCCAAGCCCAGAGAAATGAAACAAGAGTCCATGGGAAACCTGAGCCCCCAGGGTCACATCTGCGTCACCTTCAGATTCTGTCTTTACTTCCTTGGACTGGTTCTGATGTCCCTTCTGGATAAAATGAGATACACCCACCTCTGTACTATAGGAAACGGAAACTCAAGTGCACAGAGCATCTCTCTGGGTTAAGAACTTTTCAGGCATTAGGCCGCCCTGTGATACGATGATTCCCTCAAGGTAGACATCGTTATCCTCATGTTGTGTACCAGACACAGATATTAAAGTCCAGTGATTGACAGACTGGACTCAGGCTATCCCAACTTGGAGCCAGCGTGTTCTTTGCTGGACCATAACATACTAAAGACTGAGGACTCAGGACAGGAGGGCAACAAGGAGGAAGATGTCTCTCTCCCATGACGACACCTACACGTGAGCCCTCTTTCTTCCTTTACCCACCACAGATCCGTACCTTGCTCCCTGGCACCAAAGAAGTCCTTCAGGCCTTGACAGGGTCCCCCTTTTGATGGGGACATGATTCTACACAAGACCCTTTACATGTTGTTTTAATTTCCTCTCTGTTACTATGATTAAAACACTCTGACCAAGAGCAGTTTAGGGGAGAAAATGGCTTATTTCAGCTTACAGATTATACTCCATCACTGAGGGAAGTTGGGACAGAAAGTCAATCAGGAATTTGAGAATTCAATCAGCAGAGACCATGGAGGAATTCTGCTTGCTGGCTTTCTCACAGGCTCATCCTTAGCTACCTTCCTTATATAGCCCAAGACCATCTGCCTAGAGAATGGTGCTGCCCACAGTGGACTGGACCCTCCCAATCAATTAATCAAGACAGTCCCTAAGAAATTCCTTTCTACGATGACTCCTGGCTACGTTAAATAGTCAAAGCTAACTGGGACTTGTCCTTCTTGTTTTTTTAGGAACCTGGCCATCGGAATTGGGATCCAGAATTTCCCAGAGGGCCTGGCTGTCAGCCTCCCTCTGCGTGGAGCAGGCTTCTCTACCTGGCGAGCCTTCTGGTGGGTATACCAGGCCATTGGGTCAGAAGAGAGTCGTGTGGGCTGTAAACTTCTCAGTGTGAACTCCCATTTACAGGGTGAAGCTCATACTGGAAGCCAATGTGGGGGGCTTCTGGAAGAAATCCATAAATGTGGGTGAATATTGTACCCACAGGTGACCAAAGGTCATCTCTTGACCTTTGACCTTTACACGTCTGGCCCCAGTGGCTATGCCCCATTTCTAAGGCTTCTGTGGATAGCAACCCATGCCCATAAGCACTAGACACATCCCCCTTAGCATGTCTCCTCTGAATGTCACAATATCCTCAGCAGAGGGTCATCTTGCCCCCAGCTGGCCCAGGGAGTCATCACAATAGCTTTTCTCATATGTCCCTCACTTGGGGTGCGGGCCCCACACATTTCTTTGCTAAAACCATCGCTGATCTACAACATAAGGTCACAGCGCTCACGCAGACTACTAATAGGGACAATTTAAAAACGCCTCCCATTGTATAAGGCCCTGCTTGCAAGTTCGTACGCGCACTTAAACGATCGTGTTTCCACCCTCTGCTGATCTCTTTCTCTATTGTTAGAGCCCCACAAATCGAGGATTTGGGAGAGAAGGGAGGTGGGTGGCCTTAGAGATTGTCATAGCCTACCAAAGCCACCGCCGTCACTTCAAACGGTTGAGGCACCAGGAAGAAAGGCGTGGCGGGAGGGGTGGGGGCAGGGGTGCAGAGATCTGTGGTCAGCACCAAGATCGGGAAGTGAAACTTTTCTCTCTTTCTCAAGCTCCAGTCTGAGCTTGATGTCAAAGCTTCACGTTCCAGAGACAACAAGGCCACAGTCAGGGGTGGGATAGATCAGAGAGGGCTGTCTGTCCTGCCGGTCTATTCTCGAAAACACAAGGAGCTAAGATGCAATACCTACTCTAAAAGATCCCACAGCTAAAGTAGGGTCTCTCTCCCATGCTCACTTCCGCCTCTAACCAGAGAGGGGCTGGGATCTCACGGTCCATACACGTTGCCCTCCTTCCTGGGGAGGCTGGGTGTGGGAGATGTCCCTCACTCCATGGGCTGAAGCTCAGAGGCTGTCCAAGTACCCACTTCAAGAAAGGGGCCAACCCTTCTCGCTGTTGGTGCCAGACCTGTAGCTGGTGGCTTCTGCTACAGGGCCCTGGATTCTTTCCTGCCCTTGCCGTTCCCAGTGCCCATTCATCTGTGCTGCTCTTTTGATGTGCTGCTCATTTGGTCTGAGGCAGCGGAGACCTCCTCTTGCTAGCTCAAATAAAGGAATTCCTTAAAAGGAGGACTCTCATCCCGAGCCATGATGGTGGTTCTGGGTGTCGGGAGTGGAGAGCACACTGTCAACACCAAGTGGCCGGGCAGGCGCACCTCTCACAGAAGAGTACAGTTACAGCCTAAACCTTCACACACGCCTACCACAGCTGTCCTCGGGATACACCAAGACCATTCCTGATCAGTATCCTGTCACTCAACGTAAGCATCAAAGATGAGCAGAGAGATAGCACGCCTTACAGCCATACGAGGATAGAGTTACTCATCCTTAGAAAGATACATCCTCCATGGGCTGGGGCGATAGCTCAATGGCAAGGGGACTTGCGATACAGAACGAAGACCAGAGTTTGAATCCCCGGCACTCGTGTAAAAAGCAAGGTGTGACCATGTGTGCCTGTAACACCATAGTTGGGGGAAGGGGGATTCAGACACAGGAGGGTAGCCTGGGATTGTTGCCTAGCTTCAGTGAGAAAGCCTCTCTCAAGGGAATAAAACAGAGTAATAGAGCAGGCGCTCACATCCTCCTCTGGCGGCCTTATACATGGGTGCATACACGTGTGTATGCACATACTCACACACATGAACACTCACAAACCCCACACACACCACACACACAAACCCCACACACACCACACACAGTGCATACACACATACACCACACACACTGCACACACACACACACACACACAACACACACAAACTACACACACACTCCAATATTTTTTTTTTTTAAAGAGAAAGCTACATGCTACAGCAGGGGTACATCTTACTATGCTATGTGAAATAAGCCATCCTCCCCCAACAATATACCCATGTTTGCTTCTGTTTATAGGAAATATCCAGAGGCAGTAAACAGAGAGAGGGAAAACAGGTGGAGAGATTCGTGATGACAGGGGCCAGGAGGAGGAAGAAACAGGGCATGGCTGCTAATGGCCTGGGCCTCTTCCTCAGGTGATAAAGACATAGTACATGTTACACGGGATCCAATTAAATTGTCGTTCTCAAAAGGCAGTGTAGACAACTTAAAAATCCAAAGGAACTGAGGGGTAGGAAGCTGCCGTGACCCCGCCATGGGGAGCCGGGCGAGCAGTGAGAGGAGCCTCTTAGACTGAGGCAGACAAGACGCCCACCGCTTGTGCCTGCTTTTTGGAGCAGGATCAGCAGTCTGGGCCAGTGGCCCGTCTGCTTGGCTCTCCCTGCATCGGTCAGCGTCTCTGTTCCCTCCTTAGGTATGGACAGCTGAGCGGCATGGTGGAGCCCTTGGCCGGGGTCTTTGGAGCCTTTGCCGTGGTACTGGCTGAACCGGTCCTGCCCTATGCACTGGCCTTTGCTGCTGGAGCCATGGTCTACGTGGTCATGGATGACATCATCCCTGAAGCCCAGATCAGGTGGAGAGCTTGTCGGGACTGTCCACCCCTGCCCCGGGTCTAGCCTGAGACCAGCCCCCTTCACATTTGCCATCTCTTCCTTTCTCTTTCCTTTGCTTATTCCCAAAATCCCTCTGCCTCTTCCCACAATCGTTCCTGTCCCTCCTCTGCTTGCTAACACTGAAACAAAGAGGAGGAAGATGATATCACACTGTGGCATAAATCAAGGGCCCCTGGCAGCTTGATGAAATAGACAGCCACCTTAAGACTCTGTCTCTGTACCTCTATTTCTCTGTGTTTCTGTCTGTCTGTCTGTCTGTCTCTCTCTCTCTCATGGAATGGTAGGTTCGAAGATGCAAGCTATATATGTGTGTGTTTTATTCTTTTGCCATGGGCCAAGTGTCAAGAGACATGGTGGTCAGGGGAGGGGCCCTGGACGGTTTCACTCAGGTTTTATAACAGAATAATTATGAAGCTAGTTTATTATGTCAGATCAATATCTTTAAAAAATAATAACTGGCCAGGCAGTGGTGGCGCACGCCTTTAATCCCAGCACTCGGGAGACAGAGGCAGGTGGATCTCTGTGAGTTAGAGGCCAGCCTGGTCTACAGAGTGAGTTCCAGGACGGACAGAGTGACAACAGAAAAACCCTGTCTCAAAAAAGCAAAATACAAAAACAAAAGAGAGAAAGAGAAAGAGAGAGAGAGAGAGAGAGAGAGAAAAGAGAGAGGAAGGAAGGAAGGAAGGAGGGAGGAAGGAAGGAAGGAAGGAAAGGGAAGAGGAAGAGAGAGAGAGAGAGAGAGAGAGAGAGAGAGAGAGAGATGGAGAGATTGAGAGAGAGAATAATAACCAGGGCTGGGGAGATGGCTCAGTCAGCAAAGTGCTTTGCCACACAAGCGTGAGAACCAGAGTCAATTCTCCAGAACCCACAGAAAAAGCCAGACACGGTGCATGCTTGTGGGGCACTGGGGAGGTAGAGACTGGCGGACTCCTGGGGCTCCTCGGCTAGCCAGATTAGCCTAATTAGTGAGTCCCAGGACAGGAAGAGACTATCAGAAAACAAGTAGATTGTGCCAGAAGAGGAATGACACCTAGGACTGACCTCTGACCTCTGACCTCCACATGTCTGTGCAGGCATGTGTACCTGTACCCATACGTACATGCACCTATACCCTCCCCCCTATGTACATGAAGAAGACAAAAGAAACACTCCTTTTTAAAAGGTGTGTGTGTGGGTTTATCCATGGAGGCCAGAAGTCAGATCCTCAGAACTGTAATCACAGGCAGTTGTGAGCCGACTCATGTGGATGCTGGTGACCAAATTAGCTCCTCTGCAAGAGCAGCAAGCGCTCTTAACTGCTGAGCCATCTCTGCAGCTCTCCTAACTACTATTTTTTGTTATTCAAGCATGGAACTGGGGATCCCTGGTCAAATGATTTCCCTGTGCCACAGCCCCACCCAGGATCACAGAAAATAATGACAGCAGCCTAATGAAGGCATTCCTTGGGATTGGGATCAGTGTTGTAAAGAGAATAAAGAGAATACTTTCAGTTGGGTGTTGCAGAAGGGGCCCATCAGGCAAGACAAGGCCATAGGAAGCGTCGGTCAAGTCTTACCATCTTCCTCTCCTTTCCTCCTAGTGGCAATGGGAAGCTGGCATCCTGGGCCTCCATCCTGGGATTCGTGGTGATGATGTCCCTGGACGTGGGTCTCGGCTAGCTCTGACAACACTCGGGACCCCAGGAAGGAAAGTGCCGGGCTTCTGCGGGACCATGAGCCTCTTTCTTCACATTAAAACCCCGTTCCTTTCTCTCCTCTCCATCTCGTTACCCAGATCAGCTCTGATTACACTTTGACTTTTTATTTTGCTTTGGAAGGAGAAGCTGGTTTTCTTTGTAATCGCAAGGCGTCATAAAACTGTACATTTGTGTTTTGGCCACTGAGCAGAAGGAATCTTTCTCCAGTGGGATTGTCAAGGCACCCCCTACCATCCCACCTCCAGTCTCCCTCACTAGACTCAACTTCAACTCCTCAGGGTCACCTCCAGAAGTCAGCTCTTGGGACGCAAGTCCCTGAGCATGTTGGCCTAGGGACTTAGAGCAGGAGGCCAGAGCCTCTGTGCTCTTTTCACTGTGGACCGTCTGTCCACCTATAATGCAAGAACAGAAGCAGCGTGAACACAGGCGCCTGCTCTCCAAGGCTGAGCCGGCTCAAGCAGGGTCTTCCTCCAGGGAAGCACACGTGGGAGTTCCCACAGGCAAGGGGAAGGGAGTCAGCTACCGAGTCCTAAGGCAAAGATTGGCATTAGAGGAATTTGGAAATCAGAGTGACCGTGAACCAGCCTGCAGTAGTGTGCTCTGTGGAAGGCAGTGTGGAGTGTGTTTTTGAGCTGAGGCCTCTGCTCTTTGTAGATCACAAGAACAGAGCGCTTAGTCATGGTAGATCCCCTAGCTTTTAATCTCGATGTGTTTACAGCCTTTGTTTTTCTGAGAGACTTGCAGCTATCAGCAAGTTGCAAATACTCAAACCCCGCTTTCACAAATGGAGTTACTTCAGTTAGCTCTAGCGAATGAGCAACATTTGGAGTGTCTTCCAAGGCTCCCTCTCCACTGGCCATTTGGAAACTTAAAACCCCACCGAGAGCCCCTGAGCTTCAGCAGCAGGCTTTGCCAGGATCTGGCCAGAGGGCTCCGAATAGGAAAGGAAAGGAGGTAGGAAGAGCTATTTCTCCTTTTCCTTTCTTAGAAACTTAAGATTCTGAGAGGACCCGAAGAATGACTGGACCTAGACTCTATGCTAACCTACTCCATCATACACGAGGCTCTGCCGTCAGCTCTCCCAACGCGTCTTAGGCCTGAGCCCTCCATGGTCAGAGGAGTGTGTGGGACTCAGAGCAGGCTCT
Organism: Cricetomys ansorgei; assembly: GCA_026225945.1. Classification (NCBI taxonomy): domain Eukaryota; kingdom Metazoa; phylum Chordata; class Mammalia; order Rodentia; family Nesomyidae; genus Cricetomys; species Cricetomys ansorgei. The sequence goes on from JAMJFZ010001881.1 coordinate 1,628,317, forward strand.
ACCTGGGAGCCAGGCACTCAGATACTGGGTTATCAGTGTCTGCTCTCCGTGTTTACGTGTTCTATCCCTCCAAGGGGGAATATTATAGTCTGTGAATGCTCAAGACCTCAGCTGGGTGTGTGTCCGTTCTTCTGAAACACTGGTGATCAAAAAGGAAGACACATTCAGAGATCTGATTGGTGGAGGTTAGCGGGTTTGGTGATTGGCACGTGTGTTTATTTTATTCTTACGTCTTTTTGTGTAGTTCTGTTGCAAATCGTCCTTTCTGCTGGATGAGACCTCGTAACTGTGATTAATATCAATAAAGGGAATTTTGTTGTGCATAAGCTGTCTTACATTCGGTCCTCAATATGGCTTCTTTCCAGAGCTGGTGAGACCACTTTACCACCCAACAGAAACAAGAGTAAAGAGATGCTCACAGCAGAGTGACTAGTGAGCTTCGAGACTACAAAACAAAACAACAACAACAAACAGCACCCAACTTGGGAATGGGGTGAATCTAAGACAGCTAGAGGTCTGGGCTGTAGCCCAATGGCATTGGATAACAGCTGCATTTGATGCCATGACTCCTGCTGGTGACTAAATACTGTGCACTGTACTGAAACTCCCACTCCCTGATGCCTCCAGCAGCGTCCAGACAATTGGGTTGTATTGGTCCAATCTTTCATGTTCTGGTTCCTCCTTCCAGGTCAGAAGGGAGAGATAAGTCATACAGCAGAGGTTATGATCTGAACTTCACATGCATACAGATACAGATCCACATGTACCACACACACAAGTGCACCTTCACCCAAACTTCACACACACACACACACACACACACACACACACACACACACACAGTAGTATGCTGCTGTGTGGGCTCAGCAAACAGGACAAGGAGGCATTTTTCGTATGTGTAAACCCTGCCAGACCTCGGCAGAGGGAACCACCATCCTGGCCAGCACCATACTCAATTGAGAGTGGAACCAAGATCGTCTCAGCTCAGGTGTTTTATTGATTCAGAACGCCGCAGGTGTTCTACTGATACCACATGCAGACCATAAGCAATTAAACATCCCCCACATAAACCCAACACCTGCAGACATTTCAAAACACCAAGACCTAGGGTAGCCCCTCACCCAACAGTGCATAAAAACATTTTAAACATAACTAAAAGTAAACTTCCCAAACACACAAATACACACACACACACACACACACACACACACACACACTGTGCTGGCCAAACATCCATCTAGGATGCTGAGCCATAAACTGACTGTTCTTACCCCTGACCAGGACACCCATGACAATGACAGTAGATTCTCCTGGTTTGGGAATAGGTTCAGATGGAGCTTCTCAGTTGTAGATTTTTAGCCTCCCAAACTATATGTAAACTCTTTCCTTTATACAGTCCTCAGTCTCAGGTACTTTATGGTAGCAGTAGTAAACTGACCAAAACACTCTCTTCTGAAGCAGACAAGGCCAGAACTCCATCAGCCTTGCAGATTACTAAGGAAGGTACACATGGAGAACGTTTGTTTTCTGCCAAGATGCTGTCTGTACAAGAAGCAAAGGAATGACAGTGTCTTTGTAGTCCTTCAGAAGACAGGAGAAGTTCCCGGGGAAGAGAGGGGGCTCTTTGAAGAGCTATAATCCAGAGAACTTCCAAGTTTGCACATCCTCCTGTGTCCTGATTTTCTCTGACTCCTTCCTGGCCGATGTTTTCAATTCTCTTTGGGAAGGCTAGGACTTAACCAGCTCGCTCCGAGGACCCAGTATCACCTATGGTATTTGATCACATGGGTAAAGGAGCCAAGAGACTATTGAAGAACCAGCCTAAGGCTGGGGAGATGGATGAGACAGTAAAGTGCTTGCTGCACAATCACAGGGACCTGAGTTCAGATCTCCAGCACCTACATTAAAAACAGGGCAATGTAGTGGGCATTGTGAAATAATTCCAATCCTGGGTGGGGCGCCATGGGGATAGGCAAATCCTGAAGCTCATTGGCCAGCCAGTCTAGCTAATTGGTGAGCTCCAGGTTCAATGAGAGACCCTGTCTCAAAAAATCAGGTGAAGAGGACACCTGGCACCAACCTCTGGCCTTCGCATATACACTTACAGGCAGGTACATCTGCGCATGCCATGTACACAATATACTTACACAGAGAGAGAGAGACAGAAGAGAAGGAGTGAGAGAGAAAGAAGAGAGGGGAGAGAGAGGTGAAATCACCTTAGGAATGTCGAGTATCAGACTCCTCCCCCTGCTCAGGATTGGAGGGCTTTCTGACGCCTTCTGTAGAGTTGCCAGCAGTGCTTACAGACATCATGCCCCAGTGTGTCTGGTGATAGGCGGAGCCTGTTCCAGGTGGAGCCGCTGATAGACCCTCATCCAGGTGACAGTATGTCCTGTACTGGGTGGGGTTGATAATGGCTCCGCCTCTTCCCTAGGCTCCTCACAGAAGGTTGTCTCACCCTGCCACACCCAGGGCAAGGGGGAGGAAGACAGAGGACAATGAAAAGATTCTGTGACCCCCCGTTGCTCCAGGCTGGACCCTGTACCTCTCACCGTTTCCTTTGATCCCCCTGAGCTGTGTATAATTGTCAGCTTGACCATAGGAGGAAGATGAGCCACAGGAAGTGATGCTGGCAGAGGCAGTGCCAGGTGGGTGCAGTTTTTTCACAGAAGCAGCAGAATCAGGACCAGACTTCCTGTCCCTCTTAATGCTCAGGAAGCCATGTGAAGGATAAGTTTGATTATCAAGATGACTGGATTAAGAGAGAGCCCCCCATTAGTGAGACACAACTCTGGGTATATCTGTGAGGGGGTCCAAGATCAATAAAAGTGGTGGGGAAAGCAAAGGCAGCTGAGGACTAGCATGCCTTTGTAAAATGCCTCCTGGCGGGCCATATGTGACAGGTCCCAGTCACACAGATCCCCACTACCATGAGATGGGCACCACTCTCTCAAACAGAAAGCCAAGATAAATACTACAGACTGTAGCCTTCAGACTACCCCACTCCTAATGCATGTTGGAGGGGCATGAAAGCCAGAAGCTAATGGGCCCCAGGAGGGGAGTGGTTTTTCCCTTTTCTTTTACGTGGAGGTATGCCATCCGTGCAGCAGAGATACAAAAGTTTAGAGTGTTACATGCTTATATGGATTTTACCCATGATTCCCTGGGACATACCTTGCCTGAGGAGTGAGGGCAGTCATCCCAAGCCATAGGCATTGTGGTTCCCGAAGTTTGGGATCTTCTTTCTGGCTAAGGTCCTAAGGGAGCCCAGTCAGGCTTCAGGTGTGGTCAGACTCCACCCCGCCCACCTCAAGCCAGGTGGTGCGGACTGCCTGTACCTATACAAGTTCCGGGAGCCCTGCTCTGAACATCCTTGGCATGGCTGTGACGGGGAATGATGGCTGGGTGCAGAAAACCAGGTGCAGGGAAAGCCACAGGCATGCCCTTGGGCCCTTCTCCTCTGACCTGCCCACCTGCTGAAAGATGTACTGTGCCAGCCAGCTGTCACCTGCTTGGCTATAGTGGGACAGGTCAGATGCCCCTGAGTGACCTCACCTCCCAGGATCCCTGGAAGGCCCAGTATGTTGTCATTCCCTGCATATCTTTTCCAAGGGTGAGCCTGGGGAGCCCCAGAGGTAGAGAGTGCACAAGGTAGAGAGTACTCCTTGAGAAATACAGAGGTGCCAACAAAATTAAGCTCAGGGTCCCGAGTGCACACCTCTGAGGTCAAGTGTCCATTAGTTTCTGGGTGACCTGATTTCTATCACGGGACAGGAAGGCCAGAGGTGCTTGGGAACACTTAACAAACTGACTTTTCTGACATCTTTCTATACAGATCAGAGGTTATAAGAAGGGCTGTGTCCACAGGTGGAAAGAACATCGCTCAACAGGCTCCCCTCTCCGACCCTCCCCTGTAAGAGGAAGAATCAGACCTATCTCCCTCTCTTCTTTCTGTTCAGCTGGGCAGGCAGAAGTGACCATGGGAAACAGCAGCCTCGACCTTCTGGTTTCTCCCAGTGCCCGGGTTCTGATAGTGGCTCGAAGGTAAATGGATCCTGCATGGCCACAGTCTGTCCCTGGATCTACCACCCAGACCATCAGACTCCTAGGAAACCTCAGGGAGCTAGGCTACTGCCTTCTGCTCCAGGTTAGAAACGATGTTGGTGGGTGAGGCTAAGGGGCAATTGGCTGATGCCAGCCCCCAAGGAATGCAGGTAACTCTGTGTGGGTAAGCCTCTGGACATGTGTTCTGGCATCCCACGATCCCCCTGAAAATCCAAAGATGAGATTGGAAATCGAGGAGGCTCTTTGCAAATGAAGCCACCGATCCTCAGTGGACAATGAGCCATGGTGTGAGGTTTCTCCCTGGTTATTGTCACCTAGCAAGGATGGATTATGGGGTATTAGCTTGTCTGGAGTTCCCGAGGGCTTAACCTGAGGTTTTTCAGACCAGACAATTTCCCTTTGCTAATCACAGGAGAGGTGACTTCTAGAAGGCCTAAGAGGCAGGAAAGTGGAAGTGGAGGTATGGTGGTTTAAATATCCTCCAAAGGCTTGTGTAAGGGCTTAGTCTGTTGCACTATGGGAAATGGTGAGACCTATAGAAGTTCAGGACTTGGTGGAAGGTAGTTAGATCATTGTGGGTGTTTCTTTAAAGAGGATATCCTACTTAGTTTTAACTGTCAGCTCAACACAGCCTAGAGTTATCTGAGAAGGGAATCTCAGTTGAGGGATTGCCCAGATTAGATTAGCTTTTGAGCATGTCCGCAGGAAATTGTCTTGATGTACAGGATGCAGTCCACTGTGGGTAGTGCCATTCCCTGAGCTGGTGGTCCTGAACTGTATAAGAAAGGTGAGTATAATCTAGCTTGTGAGTTAGCTACCAAGCAGCACTCTCCATGGTTCCTGCCGTACTTCCTGGTTATGAAATGAGTTCCTTGGTCAGAGATGATGCTGTATGGAATATCAAGTTGATCTGCACTGAGCCCCTGCCTTGACTTCCCTCAGTGAACCATGACTTGGAAGATTAAACCAAACAGATCCTTTCTTTCCTAAGTTGCCTTTGGTAATGGTGTTTGTCATAGCAATAAAAGGAAGCTAGAGAAGAGGTTGTTGGGGGTGACAGTTTCTTCCTCTTTGCCCCCTCTTCTGCTCCCCACTGTTGTGGAAGTTTATTTTTACTTGTGTTTAGAATAATTGTTTTTGGGCACTGTTGGAAAAAGGGACATATAGACTTTGGCATTTTGCATTGTCTGCAGGTGTTGGATTTCTGTGGGGGATGTTTGATTGCTCATGATCTGCACGTGGTATCAGTAGAATACCTAAGGGGATATGAATCAATAAAACACCCGAGCACAGATGCTTGGGGTTCCACTGTCCAGTTAGCCACTTGCCATGATGGTGTTTCCCTCTGCTGAAGTCTGGCAGAGTTTGCAGATATGAATATGCCTCCTTGTCCTGTTTTCTGAGTACTACTACACCCCACCATGTTCTTCTTCCTCAGCACAGGCTCAAAGCAACCATGATTGAACCCTCTGAAACATGAGCAAAAAGAAACCTTTTCCTCCATATGAGTTAATTGTCCCAGAGACGAAAATCAGATACAGTTGGGGGACCGTGCAAACAGAAGGAGCCCCTCAGCCAAAATCCAGGTTCTACTGTGGCTGCATAGTAAGGGTTTTAGGAATGTACCCCTTTCTCTGACATTGGCCTTTCAGGGAGAGGCCTGGATGCACAGTATTGTCTGTAGCTTGCCTGTCTCCCAGCATGTCCTGAAGAGTGTCCCATGGAAATTTACGGCGAACTGATGTAAGATCAATAAGGATTATGTAAATTTTTCAAAGGATCTCTTCAGCGGGAGTCTGCATCCTACCACTCTTTCAGCAAAGTTGAATCCTGAACTGGGTATGTGAGATTACAGGAAGGGAAAAGTCTCTGTTTGTTTCCTACTTTGTTTCCTTCATAGCATGAGTTGGAAATAAAAGATAGACTTCTCTTGAATAAGTGATATATGAATATGTAGATGGTGCGTGTATGGACAGCAGTCATATTTGATAATTTTCTGAGAAATGCTCTATTGTGTATGACAAAGTACCACACATTTAGCATATTAAAGGCGCTCACACCACTGTTGCATTGGGCCAGGTCAGGTGCCAGGATGCAGATTAGCTGGGACTCTGCTCCCGGTCTGCACTCACAGTGTCAACTGAGCTATGTTCTCATCTGGATCTTGACTCCGCACCTGTGTTCCCTCACACTGTTGTCCGAAGTCCACCCCTAACTGTAGGGCCATGGCCGGTTGGGGAGGTGTTTCTCGTAGGTGACTTCTTCAGACACATAGAGAACGTACAAAGCAGTGGTTCTCAACCTTCCTATTGCTGAGACCCTTTAATACAGTTCCTCATGTAATAGTGACCCCCAATGGTAAAGTTGCTTTCATTGCTACTTCTTAACTGAAATTTTGCTACTATTACGAATGGTGATGTATATATCTGATATGTAGATGGTCTTAGGCAACCTCTGTGAAAGGATTGTTCCACAAAGGGGTCTCGACCCACAGGATGAAGACTCTTGCTAGAGACTTCGTTGAGTTCCTTGACTCATGGGCTTTTCCAACATGTCTGCTCAGGGCATCAGACCAGCAGGGAGTTTCTAGGGTGTGTTGGCTACCAAGAGACGTATGGACTGTCACATGACCACAGAGTGCCATTCTATCCCTGTTGCCCGTAAACCCAGGTCATGAAATTTGATTTCAAAGGTTGCGATGGCCACTCGTGGTTGTCAGCTTGACTGTACCTGGAATGAACTGCAACCCAGAAACGGAGGGCACACCTGTGAGAGATTGTCAGCTTGGTTTAAAATGGGCAAATCCACTTCTAGGCCTGACCTTTCAGGTAGGAAGACACATACCTTTAATCCTGATCTTGAGACAGGAAGACACACCCTTAATCTGGGCATTACCTTTTGCTGGAGGTTTATATAAGGAAATAAAAGAAGGAAGCTTTATTCTTTGTCTGCTGGCCCTCGCCTTGCTAGCAAGTCTATTCCTGAAGACCAGCTAAGACATCAGCCTTGTGGATTGAGCAACTACTGGGTTCTTGGACTTTCTGTTCATAGTCTGTCATTGTTGAATTAGTTGGATTGCAGCCTGTACGTCAATCCAATAAATTGTGTGTGTGTATGTGTGTGTGTGTGTGTGTACATTCATTCTATAAGTTCTGTTACTCTAGAGAACCCTGACTAATACAAGGCTCAGGGTCATCACTTTTACCCCTCATTGTAAACGTGACACCACCAAGTACACGTGGTTAGGACAGGGTTCTCTTCTCTTTGGTGCAGACACTCGAAAGTGGTATGGTGAATGGCGACAGAGACGCCTTGGCAGGAGAGGATTGGAATCAAGGCTGCCCCTGGGAAGGATCGCTCTGCTCCGTGAGCCTGAGCCTGATTTTTCTGCCTTCCTTTTTGAGGGCTTTCCACAGGCCAGTCTCCAAAACTGTGGGTCAGGGGCGTGGCCGACTCTAGGTTCTCTGGGGGATGCTGAGAACTCTGAGAGCGTTGTCTGCGCAGACACTTCCCTCCCTCCATCTTCTCCTGCCTTCTCTGTGAGCACATTGGTGCCGAGTACAAAAGAGCTTCCGATTCAAGTTGCTATATCCACAGAGACAAACTTGGGGTGCTGCAAGGATGTCTTAGTTGACAGAAGTAAACAAGCCAGCACAAAGGATGTAGACATAGCATCTCCCAAGGGTTTAAGAAATATGCATACTACTTGATCAAAGCTTGCCTAATAGAAGCAACAGAAATCTCATAGGTCAAGATGAAGCCTGAACTTTCTTGCTTTGGGGGCCAGTCTTTTGTAGTAAGAAAAACTGGGACAGAACTGGCTTTCGGGTCCTCTGCTCTGGAAGCCCCAAAGCCATGAGCTCACATCGTCTTGCTGGTTGGAAGCTGGTTCCTTAACGCAGTAGGGAGGAAGGGTCACGTGTGTGTGTGTGTGTGTGTGTGTGTGTGTGTGTGTGTGTGTGTAATGCAGAATTCTTGACAAACCTATCCAGTTGGCAAGTGCTGACAAATCAAATCCTTCTCTTTTCCGAACCAGAAAAATAATTCTGGTGCCATTTCCTCATCATCATCCTCCCAGCCCCACCAGATGAAGACTTCTTTTTGGTGTACCTAGACACTAGCAATAGTGACCGTCTCTGGCTGAGTGCTTCAGCCCTCAAGGTTAAAAATGGTTTTGATGTTTTCTCCTTCACGTCGCTATCGGTTGGAATCTTCCCTGCCCAGCTGTGCAAAGCAAATGTTTTATTTACTTTCATCATCATGGTGACCAAATACCTAACAAGAGCAAGTTGAGGCCCATCTCCCAGATGATTCTAGATGCTGACAAATTAACAGTTACAACAGAGATGGAAACAGGTTGGTGGTCTACCCACAATTTAAGGTTTTAGATTGGGGTAGTAGAGATGGGCAGAGCAAGGAGAAGGATGGATGCTGACTGCGAGATGTAGACCAGCATCATGGGAATCCCTGTGGAAGTGAGCCTGGAGTAGGAATGCTGAGTCTAGCATCGTGGGCAGTCCTATAGAGGCTTGCCTGGATGCAGATAAGCATCATGGGCATCTCTATGGAAATGTACCTGGACCAAGTATGTTGAAGCCACCATTGGAGTATCTCTATAGACACGTGCCTGGATGCAGATAAGCATCATGGGCATCTCTATGGAAATGTACCTGGACCAAGTATGTTGAGACCACCATTGTGAGTAGTCCTGCAGAAGTGTGCCTGCATCGCGAACATTCCTGTGAAAATATACTTGGACCGAGGCTGCTGAGACCAGCTTTGCAGGCATTCTTGAGGAAGTGTGCCTGGATGAGCAGGTAACATAGCTTTGGGAAAAGGCAAAACCCCTCAAGGGTTCATCCTGAGAACGCACAGCATCCAGCGCATGTCTGTGTAGAAGATGACAATGCTGATAACATGGGAGATTGGGATCAGCTTGGCAGGAGCCTCCAGAGGAGCTTTGTGGTTTGGAAACTTGCAGCAACAGCCAGGGCACCGGCTGCCTCTCAAACACACCTTTCCCTGATCAGGGCAGCCACCCGCCTACACCCAGGCTTCTCCCACCGGGAGTTCAGCTTCCATGTCCTACCTCCTTTGACTGGAGGAGGATAATAATACCCTGGGGGTATTGTCCACAACCACCTGGTCCCCTGCCTCTTGTGGGAGTATGGACTTCCTGTGCTGCACATGGCCCATGGATATGTTTATATGATTATCCATCTGGGATCACTTGGCAAGAGGGTTTAAGCCATCCCAGGGTATTCTAAGCTTGAGTTGAGGAGGAGGTTAGTTTGCTCATCAAAGGAAAGAATTCTTAAGCAGGTGGATGTGACTGCAAGGCTTTCGGTGTTAACTGGGTGCTTTGTATATTACCTCTCTGATCCTAACCTCCTTCCTCTAGCCCGGATTTGCTCATAACAAAACAACAAGAAAGAATAGAGCAGTGCGCTGAGCCTTGGCAATGCACCAGTTAAATGTAGGATAACATTCTCTCAGACAACAAAGGTAATAAATACAGCATCCTTTCGACTGTGTAGCTGCTTTGCTCCAGGGCAGTAGAGGACTACACACAACGGTAAGCCATTGTCCAGGACACTCTCCTTCTGCCGTCTAAGACTCTGTCCCAATCCTCTTTGAAATAATAGCTAATGCAGAGGCTGGAGAGATGGCCCAACAGTTAAGAGCCCTGGTTGCTCTTCCAGGGGATCCAGGTTCAATTCCCAGCATCCACATGGTAGCTCCCAACCATTTGTAATTCTAGTTCCAGGGAATTTGAAGCTCTCTTCTGGCTTCCACAGCCACCAGGCATACAGATGGTGCATAGCAATACATGCAGGCAAAATATCCATACACGTGAGGGAGAGAAATTACAGTAAGAACAGTAGCGGTGATGAAGTGCAGCCCGTGTTTAGTAACCACCTAGAAGTCAGAGGTTTGCCTTATCTCTAACTTTGTGACAGATGTCTGTCAATACCACTCCAGTATTTTGAGAAAATTTTATCACGTTCTGCTTTGGAACCTCATCAAAAATTGTGACTGGTTCACCACCCAATGCTGGCTGGAACTTACTAGTATTTTAAACAATTGAGTTGATGTGTGCGTGTGTACACATGTGTGGGGTATGTGAGCGTGCATGTAGAGGCCTTGGGTGTTGTTTGTCAGGAGCTGACAAACTTATTTGGCTGTGAATTTTTTGTTTGTTTGTTTTTTAAGCATTTATTCAAGTCAGGCAGTAGTGCAGGCCTGTAATCCCAGCACTCAGGAGGCAGAGGCAGGAGGATCTCTGTGAGTTCAAGGCCAGCCTGGTCTACAGAGTGAGTTCCAGGACAGCCAGAGTTACAACAGAGAAATCCTGTCTCAAAAAACCAAAACCAAAAAAACATTTATTCATTTGTGTGTATGTGTGTGTGTGAGTGTGTATGTGTGTGTATGTATATGTGCATGTGTGTATGTGTGTGTGTATGTGTGTGTATGTGTGTAGTGTGTATCTGTGAGTGTGTATGTGTGTGTATGTGTATATTTATGTATGTGTGTATGTGTGTGTATGTGTGTGAGTGTGTATCTGTGAGTGTGTATGTGTGTGTATGTGTATATTTATGTATGTGTGTATGTGTGTGTATGTGTGTGCATGTGTGTGTATGTGTGTGTGTGTGTATGTCATGGCATGTATGTAGAGGTCAGAGAATACCTTGCAGGAGTTGGTTCTCTCCTTCCACTATGTGGGTTCCCAGACTAAACTCAGGTCGTCAGGCTCGATAGCAAGAGCCTCTCCCTGCTGAGCTTCCTACCAGCCCCACTTTGTTCCTGAGACAGTCTCACTGGCCTGGAGCTCACCAAATAGGCCTAGGCTGCTCACCTAGCAAACCCTGGGCTCTGTCTCTGCCTTCCCAGCACTGGGGTGCTAAGTGCATGCCACGATGCCCAGCTGTTTCACAGACGGGTTCTGAGGACCAGACTGAAGTTTTCAGTGTGTGGCGAGAACCTTGCTCATCTTCTTATTGCCTGGTTATAAAACACAAAACCAAGTCTCTCTTAGCTGCTGCAGTTTAAAAGCACGGCCGAGTCTGATCAATTACCTTATAAAGTTCACATGAACTCATCATGTATATTACTTTATTTTTTTATTCCACTTTGCTCTTAAAATTTTGTTTTTGTTCAACTTTTTATTATCAAGGATTTCAAGCCTTCGCTCAAGAAAACAGAGTGGCGTCATGAGCCTTCATAGACCCATCACCCATGAACCTGTCACTCATCAGTCATGGACCTTTACCCATCAGTCATGGGTCCTCATGAGCTCATCAGCCTGGTCCAGTGACCATCTACCCCAGCTACATCCCAGCTCCTCCTTCTGCCTTCCTATGATTATCTAAGGAGATGGTTCAATGGGACAGGCCTTCGCTACACCAACATTAAGACCTGAGTTTGGATCCACAAGACTAGTGTGGAAAGCTAGACGTGGCGATACATGCCTATAACCCCAGCTCTGGAGGGACAAAGATAGGTGGGACTCGGGGGGCTCACTGGCCAGACACTGTAGTGGAAAACAAATGGTGAGCTCCAGGATCAGGGAGACACCCTGTGCCAATCAACTTCTGGACTCCGCATACACAACTTCAGTGAACACACACACACACACACACACACACTCACTCACACTAATTAAAAAGACATAGTGTCACTTTCTTGATAAACAGACCACTATGAATGTCAAAAAGAAAGCTCCGAGACTTTACTGTTCCCCCAAATTTTGTGTGATGAAAACTTAACCTGCAGTTGTAAGTTACTTGTATTTAGAGGTGGGATCTTGGGGGTAATCTTTAGTCTTTAAGGCTATGCCCTTTCGGATACATGGTGTTTTAATGGGTTATCGCAGTAATGGCTTGATTACAAGGCAGGCCATCTCTGGTTTGCTCATTTTCCCACACCACATCGTGTCTGCTATTGTGTTAGGACACAGCATGGAGGCCTGCACCAGGAACCCCAGGAATGCTGGCTCCACATTCTTGAGCTTCCCAGCCTCCAAAACCGTATCTGCCCAAACCTTTATTCTTTATAAATCCCATGATCTCTGATGTTCTGTTAAAGCAACAGAGAATAGAATCAGACTATAAATGATCTCTCTTTGCCGTGACTCTGAAGCCATTACCACTTGCAAAGTGACATTACATAATTTTCTATATGACTATAATTTGCTATATAAATTTACCATAAAAATAACTATAATTTATAGAAGTTACATATCATATATGTTTTATTGCCTTCCTTTTAGCTAAGTACTGGCTCTGGGCTAAACGCAATAAAATTTTAAATTTAGGTTTGTTTTTTTTTTTTTGGCTCAAGTAGTGTATATTTCTAAGGGAATTTGTGCTTCTTCTCAAAACTCATTCATTAGCTCGTTCCATGAATAAGCCTGTGAGTTTGGTCTAGGAATAGTTCTAGAGAGAATGGTTTAATCATTGCTAATCTCTGAACCTGCCTTGCCACATGGCCTAAGTGAATCAAATCAAACCAGGGGCCCCTACTCCAGGGTCCTGCAGACTTTGACCACACCCTCCTCTTCTGCCCCCTCCCCTATTCAGTGTTGAGTACCAAGAACAACGTAAGTGTGAGCAGAGGGAAGGCTTTGTTTGCTCAAAGAAAACACTTGTAATATTCACGGCCTATTGGCTGGCAGTCACATGACTAGAGGGAGGGAAGGAAGGAGGGCCTGACCACTAAAGGACACCGAGAGATCCACAGACTAGAGTCTGGGGCGCTCCTCAGTAGGGTATTTCTAGCCTATACAATGCTAAGGTTCAACTCCCAGCATCACGTAAATGGGGTATGGTGGCTTATTCTTGTCATCTAAGGGCCCTGGAGGGAGAGGCTGGAAGATCAGGGGTTCAAGGTCATCTTCAACTGTACAGCAAGTGTGAAGCCAGCCTGGGCTACATGAGCACCTGTTTCTATCAAAAGAGAGAGGAAGGATGGAATGAAGGAGAAAAAGAAAAAAGTGTGAGAGAGAGAGGCGGGGGGAGTGGAGGAGGGAGAGGAGAAGGGAGGGACTGGAGGGCAGGGAGGAGGAAGGGCAAAGGGGAAATGCATAGAACAATATGGATGCCCTCCGCGGATTCTACTCTTGGTTTCTGTTTGGCCTCCACACCTTCAAACTCCTACAGAACCTCCATGTTGTAAGGGAGTTCTCGTTTTCTGACTGGGGCAGGTTGGTAGGACATAACATTTAGGAATGAACTTCCACCGCCCCCCATCCTGGTCTACACTCCAGGCTTGGGGTCACATGAGTTGAGTGTGTGCACCCCCACTCCCACCCAGGCCCACACACTAGCTCACTAGTCCAGAGAGCCTCTCCCAGTGTGGGGAAATGGTTTTCCTTCACATAGCCTTCTGTTGGGCTGTTTTTAAGAAAGGATGTGTCAGGGTTTCAATAGTACTTTCTTTGGCCCCAGTTGGCTTCTGGGAAGGACAACCCAGTCTCCTGCCTACCACTCCCCCTCTCTTGGCCGGTCCCCACCCTTAGCTCTGAGAAGGTGACTGACAAGTTGCGTGTCAGTCAGAGCTGCCTGGGGCTTGGCTGGGGAACGGGGATCACAGCTTGCATTGTGTACATCAAGGGCTCTGACAGGTGCTGATGGATTTGGCTTCCTTGAGGCTCCCTAGCCCTGGGAAAGGGACAAAGAGGAGCATTGTTTGGCAGGGCAGGCCTCTGCCTGTGAACCTACTCATTTGCCTGGTGCTGGGGACAGGTGTATCACGCTGAGTGTGCCAGAACTATGTTGGATGATAAAGATCTCAGCTGCATTCCTCAGGGCCAGCTTCATGCCCGAGATGCTGCATGGGGTACAGACCATGGACCCTCTCTTCCTGAGAGCCAGTCTGCTTTTTCGTTTCCTGGTTCACAATTCTGAGCTATGCTCCTAAAAATGAGGGCTTGTCAGAGACGGGGAGAGGAATTCTGCCTCCACATCCCACTCTGGTGGCCTGGGGCACAGGGCATGTTCACTAGGGAAGGTACATTTGCACCATTGTCGAGCAAGGACTATAAGGTCAACTCCTAGCCACACTCTATACAATACCTAGCATATTCTTAGAGATTCATCCAGCCTGATGCATGCCAGCCAAGGGTACCCTGCAGTCTGGCATTTTCATTGTCCCTTCTGGGAGGTTGCTATAGACACCCCAATCATGTGCATCATTTTTAAATTAAAAATGAATTTCTTGGCCTATGGGCTCAGTGGCCAAATGCTTGCCTAGCAAGTCTGAGGTCCTGAGCTCAATTCCCAGCAAACCTCCCTCCACCCCCGCTGCCCAATGTATGTCTTCTAAAAAAAATCATATTTTTTATTATGTGTATGCATGTGTAGGAGGGTATATGCATGTGAGTACAGGTGCCTGTGGAAGCCAGAAGAGGGCGCCAGATCCCCTTGAGCTGAAGTTAGAGGTGATTGTGAGCTGCCCAGTGTGGAGTGCTGGGAACCAACTCTGGTCATCTGCAAAGCAGTACACACTTTTAATCATCTCTCCAGCCCACAACGTGTACTTCTTATTAAATACAAGGCTGCGTAAGTTGAACACCGTGGTGGTAATCTTAGAGAAAGCCACACTCTGCCATCCTGAATCTCCTCTCCCATCACCTCTCTAAATTTCAATTATTATATTTTGATTGGGACTTATCTCTGATATCCCAATACAGTTTTTGTCCTGGCATTCTTCCTTATTTTGGTATAAGAGAATGGCCTTTTTACTTCTTAGCTGGAAAGCATAAGCCTCCTTAGGTTTGCATTTGTCTTTTGGCAATAAAAGCCTCCCTCAGCTGTACCTGATCAGGATCTGTATCTCTGGTGAACTTGGAGTACAATATAGGGCTGGCCTGAGATTGGGGCAGCCACCATATGCTACCACAGGAGCCCCCTGCCCCTGCCCCTGCCCCCTTCCCCCTGCCCTCTGCCTCCTACCTCTCTGACCCCTGCTCCCTGCATCCTTCCCCAGCCTCCTGCCCCCTGCCTCCTACCTCTCTGCCTCCTGCTCCCTGCATCCTGCCCCGGCCTCCTGCTCCCTGCCTCCTACCTCTCTGCCCCCTGTTCCCTGCATCCTGCCCCGGCCTCTTGTCCCCTGCCTCCTACCTCTCTTCCCCCTGCTCCCTGCATCCTGCCCTGGCCTCCTGCTCCCTGCCTCCTACCTCCTACTCCTACTCCCTGGCCCCTGCCCCCTGCCTCCTGTCTCCTGCCTCCTGCCCCTGCCCCCGGCCCTTGCCCCTGCCCCTGTCCCCCGGCCCTGCCCCTGCCCCCGGCCCTGCCCCTGCCCCCTGCCCCCTGCCCTTGCCCCTGACCCCTGCCCTTGCCCCCAGCCCCCTGCCTCCTGCCTCCTGCCTCCCTATCTCCTGCCCCTAGCCCCTCCCCTGCCCCCTGCCCCTGCCCCCTCTCTCTACTCCATAGTCCTCAGCCTACATGCCTAGCACCACTCTTTTACCCTAAGTAAAGCCACCCAGATTTTGCACAGGTTGTAACGGAACTGGGGATTGAACTCTTGTCCTTACTGTGTGCAGTAAGCCCCTGACCCACGGAGTCCCCTCCTGTGGAGCTCTCATTATTGGTTTGACTAGTTTGATCCTCTTTCTTCCCATTCCTCTTCACCTCTCTTTCATCCTCATGACCTGCTTAGCCTTGTGCCCCAACTTTACCCCCAACTTTTTCTTTTTAATTTCTGCTCTCACGTTGTTAGTTTCTAAGATCTCTTAACTGTCATAAACTCGCTTCTCAGGACCTCCTGCACTCCTTCCTTCCGTCTCTCCGAGGAGAGCAGCGAAAGGAATGGATATACTTTGGTTTTGATTTTGGTTTCTTCCGTTCCCTGCACTGTCTCCCCTGGGTCAATTCCTCCTCCTCTTCTTCTTCCTCCTCCTCTCTCTTCTTCCTCTTTCTCGTCATCTTGGTGTGTTATGACGTATGTCTACATGATGTGTGTGTTGGGGGAGTCATGCACGTGCCATGACGCTCCCGCAGAAGTCAACCCTGTGTTGACTCATCCTCCTCATCTTCCACCTTATTTGAAGCAGGGTCTCTCTTTGCTGCCGGGCCAGCTGCCCTGTGAGATTCCGAGGATTCACCCACCTCTGCCTCTCGTCTCACTGTAGGAGTGCTGAGATTAAAGACACAAGCTACCACACCCACTTATATACGTGGGCTCTGGGGATTGGAACTCAGGTCTTCACGCGGACACAGCAAGAACTTTACTGAACCATCTTCCCAGTCCCTCAGCCAAGTCTCTGTCTTTTTAGCTCCACTCCAATGTTTCATAATTTGGGTCTCCATCTTTCCTAGGAGGAACTTTCCCCAAATGCCCACTGAATACCCTGAAAGTAGGGATACAAGGAACGTTCTGATACTCGGAAACCAGTGCCCAACATAATTGTAGGGTTCAGAGACAATGGACTCGGATGTTTTAATGAGCACCTCTAAATATAACTTTTTTGTTATTTTCTGTTTTGTTTTTTGAAACAAGCTGACCTTGAACCTGGGACATAGGGGAGTTTGACCTTGAACTTTGGATCCTCCTACCTCCACCTCCCAAGTGCTAGGATTACAAATATAAACTATCCACGTGCTAGGATTACAGGTATAGGCTACCTCGTTCTCTGGTTCTGGGGATTGAACACGGAGCTTCATGGATGTTTGGCAAGCTCTCTACCCTCTGAGCTACGACACTAGTCTTCCCAGATATCACTCTGTGGGGCTTTTATCCCCGGCGACCTATTTTACGTAGAGAAATAAGACGGTTCCTGTTTGGCATGGAAAACTAGTTACTAACATTTAAAGAGCCAAGTAGATGAGCAGTTATGTAGGCATGGCTCTAATGCCTCTGACTCTGTCCCTGTCTCCTTAATTTACCTTTGACCGCTACCTTCCCGGGTCTGAATGCCTTCACATCTATCCCGTGACTTCACCGTGGCACTCTGGCAAACTGTCACCTAAATAAGACTCGATAACTAAAGTATAAGAATGGCCTCTGGCACGTAGATAAGGGCAGGCTTACTGTGCTATGCCACCGGACACACCTCTATATGACCCCCGAGTCCTACATCCTCTCCTATGCCTCTCCTTCATGGGGCTCCCTGCTATTCCCAGCTCTGCAGGGTCTGGTCTTGTTTTATTGCCAGTCCATTTCCCAGCCGCACAAAGGGGGCCATTGTCATCGCTCCCTCCAGATGTTGCATGTTCAGAGGACACTCCAATCGGAAGGTACTTGTCCTCTGGATGCCCTTAGAAGAGGGAAAACATCCGGGAACGGGATGAGGAAACGGTGGTCCTCTGTCTCAGAGGTTCCCCAAGGGAACTGAGGGAAGTCATGGGTACCCAGAAGTCTCATTGCCACCATGACTGTCACCCCCGTCTCCATCATTTTCTCAGCACCACCTCCCTGGTGTCCAGGAAAAGGCTGCTCTCCCTCGGCCTTCCCTTATAGAGTCCCATGCACGCATGGGTGGGCTGGGCTTGGTCACCTCCCGTCTGATTGGATTCTCTTGAGAACAAATGAGATGTTTAAATCAAGAATGATAATTCACACTCAAGTGAGACGGTGGCTTAAAAGAAATATGGGTCACATCAACTTTCTTTCTCATGAGTTTATGGTACGTAAATTACATAGCCATTTAAAATGTACAAAAAGTTTGTTTTTCTCCCTCATCGATTAGGGTTTTTTTTTTTTTGATAATTTTGTATAATGTATTTTGCCCATATTCACCCTCCCCAAACTCCTCCCATATCTATCCCTCAATCCCTTTCCTAAACAGTCAACTTGTGTGTGTGTGTGTGTGCATGTGTATGTGTGTGTGTGTGTTTAATCTTATAGCCCGCCAAGTCCAATTTGTATTGTCCGTAGGCTCTTCAATGTACAGTCGTCCACTTGACACGGTAGGCCTACCACATTGCACCCCTCTGCTCAAGGCTCACCCTTGTACTCACCTCTTGGGGAGCTGGTGAGGAAGTCAGTCTAACTGTGTGAGTGGAGAACCAGAGGCCACATAGAAGAGCGCTTACACTCATAGTAAGTGTGTAGTACCAGCAACTGTGGAACAGGTGACCAAGGTTATTAGGACTTGAGCCATAGGAGTGAGCCCAGGTGAGACAAGCAGAGAGTATCCCAGCGAACCCAAAGAGTCATGAGAAATCAGTCGTTGATTTGAAGCGATTGAGTTCTGGATCCAGTGTTGCTTCAGCTACAGGCAACAGCAAGCCACGGGGCCTGGTTGAGAGCCATCCTGGATTGCAAAACCCGGGCAGCCAGAGTGGAACTGGAAATGTAAGAATGAATGCTGCTATTGTAAGCCGAAGAGTGTATGGGCGGTTTGTTTGCGGTGCTGTCCAATAGCTGATTAATGCAGGGGATTCAAATCTGCCTCCAAAGCTCATTCGGGGTGTGGGTGTGTGTGTCTGTGTGTGTGGGGGGGAGGAAGGACCTATCCACCACATGGAGTCCAGAGGAGTACACCAGGAGTCCCATTCTGTACCTTGTTCCATTGAGATACAATCTTCCATTGAACCTGGAGCTAGGCTGGTAGCCATTAAAGCCCCAGTCATCCCCCTGCCTCTTCCCAATAGCACTGGGTTTACAGCCATGCACAGCTTCTTATGTGAGTGCTGAGGATTTGAACTCAGGTCCTCATGCATGCGAGTGACGCTCCCCTACCACCCCAGCCACTTCCCATCCCCCACTGCTCACTCATCCCCTCGTTATAACACTATGCTGTTATCCCGTAAAACATACAAGAAATCTGAATCTCCGTGCCCAAATCAGGCTTCTCAGAAATGCCCATAACCTGTGCCGAACGCGGGTCTCATTTTAATAGATTTTCAGAGTGTTAGAAAAAGAAAAGATTGTTAGAAAAGAGGGGGATCTGTGTTAGAACAAGATGGTGGGTGAGGTTGGTTTTGTAAACTCTGAAACACTTCACAAATAACTTATTGTTAAATGTAAATTAAAGCAGCTTGGATTATACCCAGGAATGCTGTGGCGGAACAGAAGCTCTACATTAGAAGGGCAGAGAGGAAAACATAAGAAGATACATTCGTGTCTTTGGAGAAGAGACTATGCAGACTACAGGTGACACAAGGTCATTTATGTGATGTGCAAATCTTTAACTGTGCAAAGTGCTATTAGGGAGGCAAGTCACAATGAAAATAAAGAGGATAATGAACCAAATCCACCATGCTTACCCTCCCAGGGAAGAGAAAAGTTGACTGACTGTAGAGGAATACCCAAGATCCCCGAGACTGGTCTTGTCCAAGATCTGACATTGATGGACAGAGGTGTAGCTCAGTTGGTAGAATTGCCTGAATAGAACAAAGGGTTCATCCCTAGCACCTTGTAAACCAGACATGGTCATCCACGCCTGTGACCCCAGCACTTGGAAGGTGGAGGCGGGGGAATCACAAGTCCGTGGTTATCAGCCTATGTAGCAAGTTTGAGGCCAGCCTAGGCTATCTGAGCTGCTACCTCAAATAATCAGGCTGAAGACATGTGCTGAATTCAAATTTGGGTTTGCCACATATGAGGACCCCGTAGTTTCAACTCTCTGAACTTTAGTTTCCCTGTTTGTAGACTAGTAACAGAGAGGACTTGCTTAGAGCAATGCCTGAAACCTAAGAGCAGTAAGTACCAAGCGCTGTCTCCCCAGTGTCATTACGTGGATATGTTACAAGGGTTACTTCTATAGCAGCGATGATGCAATCACACAGATGGAGTCGGGAGAGGGCGCGGACCTGCGATCCTTCACTAACTCCACGTTGATCAAGCATGTTTCTGGCCAGGCACGGCTGCTTATAAGACACAGTGCGTTAGGCAGTGACTAACTACCACTGATCAGAGTGGCACGGAGTGGTCACATTGTTATAAAGACCTTCTTTGGCTGGTGTCAAGGACGGAGGGTGGGAGCTGCTTCTTGGGAAGCAGAAGAAGGTTTTACTTGCCTGCTTCGGGTCCCTCTGGGTGTGGATAGAATGCAGTCTCTAGGCTGGGTACTCCCTTCCCTGCCGACTCGAGTCTGCCCAGATGGCGGTCCCGCCCGGGCTCTGTGAATGGAAGGGATTGTCGTGTGCATGGGAGGAGCCGGCTGCGGAGATCAATAATTTATTTGCCACAATTAAACTAGAGACTTCTGTCTCCAGCAGCAGATAAGCAAGTGGAGAGCTAACAAGGAGGAAGGGAGGGGCGGCTCTGGCAAACTGGTTGTGGAGGGCAGGCCCGGCTGACTGAGTGCCTGCCATTGTTTTATGGTGGCAATAGCACTGGCAGGCATCTGAGGGACCTAGGAAGGAAGAAGCCAGCTGTAGGCGCAAGGCAGACACCACCAGCAAGGCTCCTTCAATCTACTGGAGTCACCAGGAAGGGCTTGGGCTCCGCAGGTCCTGTAGGAAGCAGCGCATTGATAACCAGATCACTGTCTCTTCCCTTTCTGGATCAGAAGAACCAGGGACTGTTGGAGCGTGATGTCCAGGAATGGGTAGAAAAATAGCTGAAGTCCAGAAGACACCTCACCCTAAGATGGGGGTGGACTCCTGGAGAACAGCTGCCCTTGGAGGGCAGAGAAGGAAACAGGCAGCAGTAGCTAGGCTCCAGGAAGAACTTCCTCAGACAGCGCGACAGTCTGGAGAACTGTCTGGCAAGTGCTTGCTCTTTGCCACGGTGCTTTACAAGAGTTTGCTGATTCCTGTGACCCACAAAGT
Organism: Cricetomys ansorgei; assembly: GCA_026225945.1. Taxonomy (NCBI): domain Eukaryota; kingdom Metazoa; phylum Chordata; class Mammalia; order Rodentia; family Nesomyidae; genus Cricetomys; species Cricetomys ansorgei. Next base: position 1,649,100 of record JAMJFZ010001881.1, read on the forward strand.
ACGCAACTGGGTTCTCCAGAAGTTAAATGCCTTGTCCAAGGTCACACAGTTCCTGAGTAGCAGAGACAGCCTGTTCTAGTTAGTATATTCTCTGTTAAAGATGACCTCATCCGTCAGATGTTGTGGGATGGTCTCTCCTGGTCATCTTGCTGTGTCACTGATCAGATAATACAGCCATACATACATGTGCCACATACAAACATGTACATACTACATAAATATCCATGCACGTTTATGTATGTGCACACACAATGGACATATAACAGTGTGTATAGACCGCATACATATGTGAAGCCAACACACAGTGCATACATACTTTCATGCCCTGGTCACACATTTGTATACCACACACAATGCACACACAACATGAAGCATGGATCACATACAAAGCACAAGTTACATCCCTGCAATCTACACACAATACACATATAACAGGCACAATCACACACATGCACATCACACACAATGTGTGCATAATATCCACACGCAGGTCACACACATGCACAACCACACAACACACAAAGTCACATCCATGGACATCTACAAATAAGACATACTTAAGTACAGATCACATATGCACATCCCCACGTAGAATGCAAAAAAATATGTATCACAAGTGCATGTAGCATGTATACCCACATGCATATGCCATATATTTGCATGGCATCGCATACAAACACATAATCACAACACACATCTGATCTGGTAAAATCATGCATATACACAATGTCCTCCCCAACCACCCGCAACTGGTGTGACTGGACTAGCCATTGGCCTGATTTTCCCTCCCTTGATCACCTGAGGAATGAATGGATTGAGAGAACTGTAAGGACTGGTTTTTGTCTGCCTAATTAGATAGAGTCTGGCCTGCTGCCTGGACCTCTTGACTTGCAAGACATGACTCCAAGGCAAGGCATCGCTGTCTCAGTAACGATGTCATTTGGGGCCAGTTCATTCTGTCTAACAGGACACTGTCCCGTGCGCAGTAGAATACTCACCAGTGTCCCAGCCTCTAGTGCCAGCACCATCGTGACGTGACAGCTAAAATTCTCTTCAGACTTTATCCTCTGTCTCCTGGTTGGAGTACTGATGTGCAAAATTGCCCAGGCTCAGACCCTTCATATGGATTACTTTAAAATTCTGGACTGTGGAGCTTGGAGCATAGGTCAGTCGGTAGAGCGACCGCTTAGCACGTGTGAAGCCCTGGGTTCTGTCTCTAGCGCCACATAAAACTGGGCATATTGGTGAATGCCCGTAACCCCAGTACTCAGAAGGAGAAAGCAGAATGATCCAACATACGAGGTCATCCCTGGCTACACAGTAAGTTCAAGGCCAGCTGACTGCATGGGACTCTCTCTCTATAATGTACACATATATGTGTACATATAATGCTTATAATATTAGATACAGATAGCCTGGCCCCGTCTCAGCAGTCTTCCACACCTCGGTCCCCTGCTTACGCATCCACCCCTACTGTCCCTGTCGGTTTATGGGAGCCAAGACAGCTGCGGGCAGGACTGTGTTTTGTGAGTGAGGAGGAAGGAGAGACACGGGACCCTCTATCATTGATTCTAGAGTCAACACTTGAGGCTTTCGAGAAGCAAGCCAGGCTTCCGAAAGTTGGGGCACAACAGCTGGAAAAACAAGAGCCTTTCTCTCCATCCCCCTCAACGTCCTAGTTGTCTGCCCAGTCGGTCCCCACATGGCTATCTGAGACTCCAGTCCACTCTTCAGGCAGGGACAAGCACAAACACCCCTCTGTGTTTTCTCCAGTGGAAGTTTACCTCCCTCTCTTCTTCCTCTCCTTTAGAAATGCTTAGACTTCTTATTTTTCCCATTAATTCACTTGCTGAGCCACCGCCACCCCCTACCCCCTCCTGCGCAGTGCCCTCCCCTTCCCCTGGTACACCTGACTTATTTATTTATTTATGGCCAGAATATTTGAGCCGGGGGGGGGGGGTTAGTTCGGTCTATTAAGCTTGCTCCTTTTCCTGCCTGGGAACCCCGGGTAATGAGTAACCATAGCGTGCTACAGGCAGCTGTCTCGGACAACCCAAGAGACTCCGTGGAGCCGCATAAGGGAGCGTTTGTTTTGTCCCAGCTCAATAGTTCCTTGTGCGGGAGGCAGCGATGGGAGGGAGGGAGGCAGGGAGGCAGAAAAGAGACAGACACTAAATCACTGCGTTCGGACAATTCCTCTCTTTTCTCCCACCCCTTCCCTCCCCCACCTGCCCTGGTGACCATGCACTTGGGACTTTCCAGCTCCTGTGTCTGAGGATGTGGACCTGACCAGAAGCTCATGCATATCCCAAAGGAAGAGTTCTTTGGCTAGTTTAGATTATGTGGAGCCTGAGGGCTGATTTTTCATGGGGAGAGGGGGTTAGACTTGGTGGCCTGGATCTCGCACTGTACTGAGGAATACAATGCCCATTGTCCCCGAGGTCATTTTGTGATCCAATAAATCTCCAGCCATTGGCCCCCAACCTTGTGTGCCTGGATATGCCATAAAGCTGTTTGAAAAGTGCTTTCATGAAGTCGTTCAAGTGTATTATGGGATTAGTTATATGCTCCACAATCAACATGGGACTCGTTAGGACCTTGCTTGATCTGTGTTGTTCTGGAGACAGGGGAGTCAGACAGAGACAGATATTGTACATATGGCATTAGAACACCCCCCGCCACCCCAACTACAGTCACACCTACACATTCCAAGCACGGGGATGGGACACCTCCACTGAGCCATGCTTGGCCAGGTCCTGGGAATAGCTATCAAAACAAGAAGGGTGTGACTGTACAATGTGGTAAGGAAGACCTATCAGAACCAAATTGAGTTATGTAAGGTGAGCCGGGCTATCCAATGCAGGTGGGTAAGCCACGCACTAAATAGTTGGGGGGGGGGCGGGTGGAGAGGAGAAAAGATTAAAATCTGAGTAATCACCAAGGAAGATTCCAGAAGGCAGCCCCTCCTCCAGGCACAGGGCATGTTTTGTGGGGAGTCTGAGGTATTAAGCATGGGGTACATTGAGAAAAAAGATGGACAGTGAGGGCATAGGTAACCCAGTCACAGTTTTTAGTAGGCTCTGGGCCATTCCTCTGGGTATAACGTGTAAAGTACCTGGGCTCGCTGGGAAGAGATGACAACATGAAAACCACTTAGAAGCGGATGCCATTGGTTTTGAGCAAAAGAACACGACAAAAGACAGGGTGGATAAGGGAAAGACACCACGGCCATCAGATGAAGGACCTGGCAGTACTGTGTGCAACTGTGTGCCGCAGAGAGCTCACCTTCCACTAGTCTGCAGGAAGGGAGCCTACGATATCTGAGACTGCCTCTTTTCTTGTTCCCAAAGGAGAGGAAAATCCCTTAGGCATGCAGAAAAAGATTCTCACACAATTTATATGCAAAGTCACCCAAAACTTAGCGGCTCAAAGCCACAAACACCACATGTCACAAATAGTCAAATAAGGAATTTGGGGGAAATTCAGCCAGCCTTCTATCTTATATGACATCCGTTGGAGCTAGTTGCTGATACCCTGCAGATGAGTAGCTGGGACCCATGGTTCAGGATGAATTCAGTCACGTCTCTGATACATCTTTGGAGATCTCAATGGTGGATGAACAAGAATCTTTGTCTAACAAACCCAGAGCTGTAGTAATTAGCCTACTTTGTGGGCTCAGCCAGGAAGACGAGGAAAAATTTTCATATGTGGAAGCCCTGCCAGACCTCAGCAGAGGGAACCACCATCCTGGCCAGCGCTATTCTTGATCAACAGTGGAACCTTGAGCCTTTGAGCTCAAGTGTTTTTATTCTTTCAGAACTCCTCATGTATTCTATCGATAGCACATGCAGATCATTAGCAATTAGACAACACCCTCAGAAACCCAACACCTTCAGACAATACAAAATGCCCTCACCCAACAATGCATAAAACTATTATTTTATAGTTTAACTAAAAATAAACTTCTACAACAGAAGTTTGTAGTGTGCTTATGATCTGCAGACTTTTCCGTAATGGCTCAAGGGTGTTAAAGAGGCGTACCAAGATGCTGAACAACTTACGACTTAGCTTTAGAAGTCAGAGGTCACTTCTAGCATGTCCTGTCAGTCAGTAAGCCATTAAAGCCAATCAAACCTCACAGAGAGAAGAGTTGACTCTACTCCTCAGTGAGAGGAGGTGTCATTGGTTGGTTGCCATCTTTGAGCTGCCTTAGAATGGAACAATCAGTCTTAGTGAATGTGATGGTTAATAGTGTCAACCCTAGATCAGCTAGAATCACCATAGAAACAAGACTCTGGCCATATATGTACCTAGATTAGGCTAAATGCTCATCCTAAGTGGGTGGTTTAAGCTGCTTTTGCTGGTTATTTGATCACAGAAATGATAGAAGGAATGAGTACACTGAGCCATTGTGTGCCGTGTTCAGTCATCCCTTTCACCAAAGCAGTGACAGTTGCCAGGGGAACCCCAAGGATGATTGGCAGGGGTGAGTTAGGATCTTCTCTAGAGTTGGCACGAAGTAAGTCTGGACAAAATCAAGACTCCATTGAGAAGGAAGAAGAAAGTATGGAATGCTTGGTAAAAAAAAAAAAAAAATCAAGAAGTCTGAGAAATAATAAACTATATTCTTTATCATCTTGTTCCAACTCAGAAACTCCATCTATACACATTCATTTCTGCAACAGCCCAACAGTATTTGGGATAATTAAAGGGCACAGCAAATAAAGTGTAGAGAATACAAGAAATGAATTCGTGCCTGAATACATCATTATGAGAAGCCTAAGAAAGGCAGGCATCTCATATTAGGCATATAGATATCATACAGATATCTCATATCAAGGCATATCTCATATGCCTTGAAAATGTCTTCCCAGTCCGAAGGATGCACTCCTAATAGCCTTGGGGGATAACACAGGGACATCTTTAGTGTTCAGGAAGAGGTGCTGGGGTCAAAGTCTCTTTGGTGCCGTGTGTTTGGGGCTCAGCACTAGGCGGGCTCTTAGCCGGCCTCTGGTCTCTCCTCCCCTTGCCTTGGCAGCCGTGCCAGAAGTGAATAAGGCACCAGCTGCCTTCTTTAGAGTTGGCACTTGGCTTGGATTGATTCCAGAATGTTCTGTCTTGGCCGTATCAGAAGCTTTATTTGTGCTCATCCTCATATACATCCTGTCTCCCAGTTTAACCAAGATTTGCTGAGTCCTTCTTCCTCTGCCACTAGTGTGCCTTTCTTCCCTTCCCCTCTCCTCTCTGCATCCTTCCTTCCTTCCTTCCTTCCTTCCTTCCTTCCTTCCTTCCTTCCTTCCTTCCTTCCTTCCTTCCTCCCATTCCTTCCTTCCTTCCTTCCTTCCTCCCATTCCTTCCTTCCTTCCTTCCTCCCATTCCTTCCTTCCTTCCTCCCATTCTTCCTTCCTTCCTCCCATTCCTTCCTTCCTCTCATACTATTAGCTAACATTTAGTAAGCACATGCTTTACTATAGACAACATGGTGACTATGTTACATGCCTTCTCTTCATCTAATTGTACACCCACGCCAATAGCACAAGATCAGTTCTATTCTATGCCTATTTAAATAGGTAGGGAAAGTTACAGGCTTACAGGTGACACAACTGGGGACTTGGAGAAGCTAGTGGGTAAAGTGCTTGCTGAATAAGCCTGAGGACCTGAGTTTGGATCCCCAGAACCCACATAAAAGCCAGGTCTGGCGGTGCATGCCTATAACCTGAGGAGTCCGGGAGTCAGGGACAGGCAGGTCTCAGCGGCTTGCTGGCCAGTCAGTCTAGGCAAAATGGTGAACTTCAGACTTAGTGAAGAGACCTTGTCTCAAATACTAAAGAGAAGTGCACAGAGGAAGTTATCCCTGGCCTCCACATGCTCATAACCAGACAAATGCACACATCTCCTAAACACACACACACACACACACACACACATGCAAATGCATGTGCACACACGCACACACACATGCACATGCATGTGCACACACGCACACACACATGCACATGCATGTGCACACACGCACACACACATGCACATGCATGTGCACACACGCACACACAGAACAGAATGAGATGCTGACTCAGGTGAGGTGGATTCACAGTTTTGTCACTTCGATACATCTTCCTCCATCCCTGTCCCAGGTACAAAGGTATCATATCCCTTATGTTCCTTTATATAAAATGTCATACTATTTCTATCCAATCCTTGTACATCCTCCAGCCGACTTTAGATCCTCTCTGGATTACGTCTAATGGCAAACGCTATGGAAATAATGTATACATCACTGTTGCAGCCGTTCCTCTGCAGTTCGTAGGGAGTGATCACAAGAAAACACATCTGTGTATATTCTATGCAAGCACGGTAATTTTCTTTAGAATAATTTTGACCACAGTGGATTGAATCCAGGCATGCAGAACTCATGGGAATGGAGGGTCTGCTTGATATCTTTTTACACTAATTACACACATGCTGATATGCAGTTGACATGAATTTCAGTAAAAATACTGCTTTTACAGTAACAACCAAAAAAAAAAAAAAAAAAAAAGTAGAGCCATGTTTCATTCATTCAATTATTTCAACAAATTTGTAGTTAGTGTCTAGTTTGGGCCAGGCACAGTACTAAGTTCATAGACAGATCAAATAGCATCAAAATAATAGTAATAACATTGATGATAATAATAAAATATGAAAAATTAGAAAATGGTATCACCCAGTAGGACTATAGAAAGAGTGAAGGAGAACCACATAGAGAGAATCTCCAGCTTACAAATAAAGGCCCAGGGCTCTTTAACAAATGGGGACCAGGGGTTGGAGAGATGGCTCAGCAGTCAAGCATAAATGCTACATAGTCATAAGGACCCAGAACCCATATAAATAAACCAGGCATGCCTGTAATTTTAGTTTGTGGGGGAGCAGAGACAGTAGGATCTCTGGGGCATGTTAACGTCCAGCTTGGCAGAGAAAACACAAGTCTCAGATTCAAGCCTCGGGCTCAGGGAGAGACCCCACCTCAAAAGGAGTCGGCAGATACCTGTTGAATAGGATACCAACTACTTTCTTCAGGCCTCTACCTGTGCACACCTTTGCATGCACATGCCCGAACATACACTCATACACATAGGCACATATGCCTACAAATAAATACATCTTTAACAATTCCAAAACCAACAACGATTTAAGATGGAGACCTTTGAGCAAATACTTCAGGATGTGACATCTTCCTTTTTGCCTTTTGCTTAGCCCTGCTGCTCAATTTCAGTGTGCTCTTTCCTTAGATAGGAGGTGTGAAATATGTACCATTTTATGATGACATGACCCATTATTTCTGACTTCTAGTCTGTGGCCACTAAAAGAAATATAAGCCATTTAAGGACACACAGAGAGATACTTTTCATGCTTCATTTACTCTGGATTGCCTGGGTTGGACCAAGTCATAAGTCTTAGAACAGGAAAGGACGTTGTCCCACCCTTTCATTTTATAGGTGAGTTTAGAATGACTGGCTACAAGCCATACTGCGGACTAGAAAGGTAATTGGCGACCAACGTGAAATCTGGTGCCTGTCAGGAAGTATGCTTTAACACCAAATTAGATGGTGAGACAGGAGGACATATGGTTACTTCTTGGTTCCCTGCCTTGTGATAGAAATCTCTTGATCACTTGCCATTAAGCATTATGGCCCAGCCATTTAGAATGTATTGTTGATATTGGCGCTGTACTATTCCTGCAGGGCTTCGTGGAGCAGTGAGATGACACTGTGTTCCAACTTCATCTCAGTTGCCACTATAACTTGACAAAAAGCTACTGAAGGGAGAAAGAAGTTTAGTTCGGTTTATAAATCCAGATTACAATCCATCACTGTGGGGCAATCAAGGCAGGAACTTCAAACAGCTGGTTATGTCGCAGCCATAGTCAAGAACAGAGAGCAATAAAAGCAGGCATGCTCGCTTGCTCGCTTGTTTGCTTGTCCTCAGCTTGATTTCTCCATTCTTACACAACACAGAATTCCCCTCTGCCTAGGGGATGGTGCCACCCATTGTGGGCTGAGATTTCCTGCAGAAATTAACTTTAATAATCCACCACATACAGAACCATGGACCAACTCAATGTAGACAATCCCTCATTGATCATCCTTCTCAGGTGATCCTACATTGTCGAATTGGCAAAACTAAACATCACTCTGCGTCTCGTCGTTTTCCTAAGGTCCTTTCCTTCTCGATTCGGTAGGGAAAACGTCAGAATACAGAGATAGCCTTCAACCAGACACGTCTCCTCTTCACCTCTCTTAATTCTTATCTCTACTTGTGCTGTATGTTATTGTAATTTATAATGTGTTCTTCTGAGAGCCCTCATATCTTAAATTGTAGCTATGCTAAGGTAGTCTGAGCATTTCATAGGGTTCATGTCTTTAAAATTTACAACTCAATAATTGTTGTGCATTGATCAACATCACCTAATTTCAAAATATTTTCACCATGCCCCATTCACATCCTTAAGTAGTCATATCTTAATACCCCCATCCTCTAAGCTACAACACCCTTAAATCTATTTCCTGTCTCTATGGGTTTATTTGAATATTTCATACAAATGGAACCATATCATAGGTAGTCTTTGTGCTTGACTTACTTATTTAGCATCGTGTTTTCAAAGTTCATTCAATACTGCATTCTGTTCTATGGGTATATAACAGTCCATGGTTTTTCTACACAGTGCCATATTTTCGTTATCTTTTTTGATATTTCGGTATTTTTAATATAATTTATTTTCTGTTTGTTTTATATGCATTATGTATATTATTTTATGTGCATTGGTGTGAGGGTGTGAGATTCCCCGAACTGGAGTTACAGACAGTTGTGAGCTACCATGTAGATGCTGGGAATTGAACTCAGGTCCTCTGGAAGAGTAACCAGTGCTCTTAACCACTGAGCTATCTCTCCAGCACCATAAAGTGCCATATTTTATTTATCCATTCGTTCATCCGATGACGGATGCTTGGGTTGTTTCTGTCTTTTGACTGTGATCAGTACTGCTGTGAGCATTTGTGTTCAAGTTTTCTGCGCAGATGTGCGTCTTCAGTTCTTTTGAGTATGTGGCAGTAACTCTGGTCACCTGGGGATGCCTGTGCTGTTTTCCAAGGATGTGTGCCATTTTACATTGCCACTGAGCAGTTCATGAGGGTTCCAGCTTCTCACGCTCACTAATACTTGTTTTCCTTCATCTTCAAGTATCTTCCCAATCTGATGGTTTTAATTAATTTCTTTGTCAAATCGCTTTGGCTAAGTCCTTCAGTACAAGGGTCAGTTTAAGGGATGATAGTGGGTATCCCCACTTTATTACTGACCAGAAGACACCCACCTTTCACTCACTCGGTCCTCACTGGGGTTTTTTTTTTTTATTTTTTTCAGAGATCCACATGTCAGATCCAGAGAATGTTTTTATTCTTCGCTGATGATGGTGCTTGGTCAATTGCTTTCCCCATATCAATCAGTACAGCGATGACCCAGTAGTTTTTCCCTTCATTTGATAGTATGTCACATTGACTTCATGTGTTAAGCCATTTTTGCATGCCTGGAATAAATCTGATTTGCCTCTGGTGTCTGATCTTTTTATTTTGATGATTGGTTTAGCCAGCATTTTGTTAAGAGTTTTAGCCTCTATATCAGAGGGTTGCTGGTCTGCAGTTTCCTTTTTCTCCTGAAATTCTTGTCTTGTTTCCTATCAGGATAATATTAGCCTCATAAAATGAGCTATGAAGTGTTCTTTTATTTTTTTCCGAAAGGCTTAAGAAGGATTAGTGTTAATTCCTCTTTAAACGTTGGACAGCATTCATCCATGAAGCCATCTGGCTTCCCTTTGTAAGGTTTTTTTTTTCCCCCTCCTTTGTAAAACTCTTTACTTGTTGTAAGTCTATTTAGATATTCTATTGCTTCTTGACTCAGTTTAGAAAGCAGATAAGTTAAAGACCAGTTCGTCACATGATTTGAGTTGTCCTTCGCGTCAGAGAGAGATGCTGTTGACAGTGTAGAGGTGTCAGTGTGCTGTTTCAAATGGTGAAACTGTGACACAGGCTCCTTCAGTCCCTCCAGTCCCTCCCTGGCTGTGCTCAGCCTCATCTGCTCCTGTGCCTCAACTCAGTTTCCCTAGCTGCAAAGGAGGCTCTCCCGACATCCTTACTTGAGTTACCATTCTATACTGTCGCTGTGACGAAAACACCTGACAGAATCAACGTGAAGAAGGGTGTCTTGGTTAGTTTTTATCACCTTGACCCAAGCTAGTGTTATTTGAGAAGAGGGAAGCCCCCAACCGAGAAAACCCCCCCTCAGTAGATTGACCCTGATTAATGACTGCGTGGGAGGACCCAGCTCGTGTGGGTGGGGCCACCCCTGGGTTGTATGAGAAAGCGGGCTGAGCAAGCCGTGGGAAGCAAGCCAGTGAGCAGTGATCTCTCATGGTCTCTGCCTTGAGTTCCTGCCTTGGCTTCCCTCAATGGGTCTGCGGCCAAGGATATGTAAGCCAAACAAATCCTCTCCCTCCCCGAATTGCTTTCAGTCATGGTGTTTCATGGCAGCAGAAATCCCAGCGAAGACAGAGTTTATTTCATCTCACAGCTCAGTCAGGGTACAGTTGATCATGATGGGGGAAGCAGGACTGCAGGGACATGAGACAGTCTTCAGTCAAGAAGTAGAGGGAGAGATGTTCTTTAAGAAGTTTACATTTACTATTTATTTATTTATTTATTTATGTATTTATGTGTTTATTTATTTATTTATTTACGTGTGGGGAACATGTGGATGTCAGAGGACAACTTTCAAGACTTGATTTTCTCCTACTCTATGGGTCCAGGGATTGACTCGGGACATCAAGCAGTACACACCATCTTGCTGGCCCATTGGTGTCTTCTTCTATTTGAGCTGGAATTCTTGCTCATGGGGTGGTATGTTCTGTATTCAGGATGGGTCTCCCCACTTCAGTTAATCTTCTCTGAAGTCACTGCCATAGACGTACTCAGAGGAGTGTCTCCTACGTTGACTGTAATGACATCAAGTTGACTGCTAAGACTGACCGTCTCCGTCCTTCAGTGTGAGAGAATCCAACCCATCTTGTGCTTAGCACAGTATATGCTTACATAAGGGTTTGTCTGTGTGCTCTGTAAGTGGCTGATAAGTATCTACTAGGTGCTGGGGGTACCTCCAAGACCAGAGCTACAAAGTAGAGTAAAGCCAAAGACTCTGGAGATTCCGTTCTACTGGAGGTGGGGAGGGGAGAAACCTAAACAGATGGGTTCTGTTGAAGGGCTGAAGAAGGGCTCTGCCTCACTAAACTACCTGAGGGGTGGACTCTGCCACCGGACAGACGGGGCTCTAGATATAGATCGCTAGTTATCGGAGCACGATTACAGCATCTGACTAGGGTGGGGCTAAGAGGTGGGGGAGGCCTGAGCTTTCTGCCCTCACCCCATTTCCAGCCTAGTTCTTGGGACAATCTCCTTGGGGGGGAAGTTTGTATGTGCAGAGTGAGATGCTTCTGAGACCCAATGCTGGATCCTTCCAGCCTTTAATGTATCAGCTGCTCCACCTGGAGAAAGCTGAGCTTGTGGCTCTTGACCTCCAGTCAGTTGTAAGGACAAGGAAGAGAAAGGGGCTCAGTGTGGCCTTCATATTCATCAGGGTCTCTTATCACAGACACAGGAGGAGTCAAAGGTGTCCGAGCTCCCTCCTACTCACAGTCTTAGGAGGCACCCTGAGAGTGGATGCACGGTGCTTCTCCAGCAAGATAGCCTTCCCTTTGGGAAGAGATTGGAAAGACAGGAAGGAGCTGGATGCAAAGATGGGGCCAGACAATGGTCCAACCAGAAGCAAGTGCACCATGGGCATGTATGAGGATCATAAATACCCCTTTGAAGTCTCTTTTTTTCTCCTCCTCTCTCCTTGCACGGCATCTTTGTGTGCCGCGTGCAGATTCTATCTTCATCCAAGTTCTATGGGCTTTTGAGAAGGCGGACAGGCTCTCCCCTCCAGCTTGTAGCTTGTCATAGTCTTGTCTGTAGTACACAGGTTACATGAGGCTTTTGCGCCCGCCTCCCGGTATGTTTATGGCTGGACTCTTGTCTTCCTAAGGGTAACAACTGAGCTGAAAAGGAATCAATCAAGACTTCTATTTAAACCCACTGTTGGGTGACATATATCTACCATGGGTGCTCAAGGATGCTACCCAGCATTCCTTGCAACAGGTGCCCTGGCTCCTGTGTCTGCTGAAACCATTGGATGCATCTTATCCTTAGCTTCCAGGGAAGGGAAGCAAGTGTCTGCCAGGCCTTGGCATGTCCTGATCCCCTTGATATTCCGGGTTTCTCCCCTGGCAGTTTCATGTCCAGGGTACTTGCCAGCAGCTAGGAGCAGGTGGGGGAGGGGGGGAGTCTGTGAGCTGAGGGAATGAGTTCTTGATACCCCTCCTCCATCCTGTTCTTAGGTAACCAGACCGACGTCTTTAGATAGAAGACCTCACCCATCAGGTGACAGATTATCCTGAAGATCTGTTGGTGTTCAGCTTCCTGTCGTCAAGACTTTAGATGTTGATGACTTAGGAGAGAGTCATCATCAGCACTGGGCATGGAGCCCAGCGCTGGGCAGGAAGTTCATCGACAACCTGGGGCTCACTGTTTCTATGGGGCATCTACAGAGCAGCTGGCTTCTGCCGAAAGGCCAGGGGCTGACTTCTTACCCCAGGGAGACCAGCAGTGGGGCCATACAAGCAGACTCCAGCTTGCTGGCTTAGCTAAATTAGCCCAGGACTATCAGGTTGAACTGAAGGGCACCATTTCCTACCTCTAGAGAATCAGGGTGTCAGAGTGACCCTACTATCAGTTGAGCTGCTTCCAGGTTGCTGCTGCCCGCCTTTCTGACCTTGGGCGAGTCATTTGCCCTGTCCCATGCATGAATGTCCCAAGAACGTGCCTTCTGTTTCTAGATAAAGGTCCTATTTAAAGTGCTTCTCACTGCTCTGGGCTTGAATTGAATGAATGAATGAATGAGTGAGTGGGTGAATGAATGAATTGTGCCAGTTCGTTTTCTGTCTTACCAGCTGTGACTTTTCTCCAGAACTCATGGAAGAGACTTACAGCCTCTTTGCAGATTTGTGCACTAGGCTAGCTCCTTATTTTCCCACAGGGAACCCAGATTCTGTTCTGTAAGCGTTGACCCAGAACTTCCATCTGGTCTTCTCCTCCTTCTTCCCTGGACTTGCATTTGCAGAGAGTCATCTCTCCAGCCTGGTTGTGGTCTGACTCTTGGAGAGGCAGATGAAATTGTTTCACATTTGTTGGAACCAAAGTTAAAGGCTGGTTCAGGCTTCTCCCCCCATGTATAGAGTTGAGTCTCTCCAAATGACTCACCCAAGGTCGGAGAGGGAGGCAGCAGCAACCTGGAAGCAGCTGAGCTGCATGGTAGGGTCATTCTGACACCTTGATTCTCTAGAGGTAGGAAATGGTGCCCTTCAGTTCAACCTGATAGTCCTGGGCTAACTTAGCTAAGTCAGCAAGCTGGAGTCTATTATAGAAGTTTATTTTTAGTTATATATAAAATAATTAATTGTTTTATGCACTGTTGGGTAAGGGGATGTCTAGGGCATTTTGTATTGTCTGCAGGTGTTGGATTTATATGGGGGCTGTTTAATTGCTAATGATCTGCATGTGATATCAGTAGATCACTTGAGGATTTCTGAATCAATAAAACACCTGAGCTCAGATGCTTGGAGTTCCACTGTAAGCGTGGCACTGGCCATGACAGTGGTTCCCTCTGCTGAGGGCTGGCAGGGGTTTGTAGTTATGAAATATGCCTCCTTGTCTTCCTGGCTGAGCCCACACAGTAGGCTAACTACTACAGGAGTCTGCTTGTATGGCCCCACTGCTGGCCTCCCTCTCTCCAAGCCAGTGTGTTCCTCTGTGGGGAGGTAGGGTGGAAGGGTAGGTAGATAGGCATGGCTATGTTGGCCAGTGTCAGCTGTGCTTCCTTCTGCGACTCTGCCCTCTTCTCTCTTCTAGTCCCATGAGTTCAATGGTGAAAGAGAGATAACACTTCTGATGTTCGATGAGATGAATGGGGTGGTTGATCTCAAACCTCCAAAAAAAAAAAAACAAAGCCTGAGTATTCCAGTCTTCTAAGGGGAGTGTTTATATGCGCCTCCTCCTTTGGGAGTAGGAGGTGGCAGGGGTGGAGTGGGGCCCAGGTATTACCCCAGCTCTGCTCAGTCACATCTGTACATTGAGCTGCACCTTGGAGGGGGGAGGGAATGCACTTAAGGAGAAAGGAGGTCACCTGAGGTCAATGACCCAACTTCCATCGCTGATAATGTTTGCATTATGAAGCTTCTTGCAACATCTGGGTTAGGCCTCCATAGGCATCAGCATACTCGATGTAGCTCATCTGTGAAAGGAAGAAGGTGTAGGTCCCATGTCCTTCATCCTGGGTACCATATGTAATATTCTCAGGAGATAATGTGAGTCTCAGGGACTTGGCTGCTGCACTCCAAGATAAGAGGTTTGTTTCAACGCCTGTGTCCAGCTTCCTCTAGCATCACCTGCCTCCCATCATCCCCCAAGGTGTGTCATTCCTTCCCTAATCTTCCTCCTTCCACCCAGTCATTTCGACATCATCTTTTAACCAAACGTCTCTATCTTCTTTTTAAGATAAAGGCTGACTGGCTCCGGAAGTCTTCTCCGACTAGACGACTCGCTCAAGTCCCCAAATCAGATGTAAGACAATGTGTATGTACCTGCTGTGGGTTTATCTGGTGTTTATCTACTTGGTAACTTATCTCTTCCCGGGGGAAACCTTTCTAAGCCAGAGCTTCTTTTCCCACTGTATGGTGGTTTGAATGAGAAATGTCCCCTGTAGACTCAGGCCTATGAACACTTAGACCCCAGCTGGTGGCACTGTTCGGGGAGGTTTAGGGGTGTGGCTCTGTTGGAGGTGGTGTGTCATTGGGGGTGGGCTTTGAGAGTATATGGCCTCACTCTACTTTCAGTTTGTTCTCTGCTTCCTGCTTGCAAGTTGAAGATGTGATCTGTTCTAGAAGTTTATTTTTAGTTATGTTAAAATAATTGTTTTGAGCCGGGCGGTGGTGGCACACATCTTTAGTCCCAGCACTCGGGAGGCAGAGGCAGGTGAATTGTTGTGAATTTGAGGCCAACCTGGTCTACAGAGTGAGTTCCAGGACAGCCAGAGTTACAACAGAGAAACCCTGTCTCAAAAAAACAAAAAAAAATATTTTTTATTATTTATTATAATATTGTAAAATATATATATATTTATAAAATAATAATAATAATAATAACGATTATTATTATTATTACTATCATTCTGTGCACTGTTGGGAAAAGGGGCTGCCTAGGCCTTGGCATTTTGTATGGTCTGCAGGTGTTGGCTTTATGTAAATTCCTCATGATCTGCACATGCTATCAGTAGAACACCTGAAGCGTTCTGTATCAGTAAAAACACCTGAGTTCAGATGCTCGAGGCTCCATTGTCCAGTATGGTACTTGCCATGACGGTGGTTCCTTCTGCTGAGGTCTGAAAGGATTTGTACTTATGAAAGCACCTCCATGTCTTCCTTGGGGAGCCTCCACAGTAGGCCTACTATTACAGTGATCTCTCAGCTTCCTTCCTCGGCTTCCTGTTGCTATGGCTTCCCTGTCATTATGGACGCTCCTTTTGGTTCTCTAATAAACTCTTTGATCAGCTTCCTTGGTCCTGGTATTTCATCACAGCATCAACAAAGTAAACAATGCATATTTGTAAGCTAGGCTTAAATATTTTCTTGTCCTTATTGTACTGCACGGTTATTTAATTAATTAATTTAATTTAGTTCTAATTAATATCCGATTAATTATAATTAATTGCATTATATAATTAATTATATATTATAATTATACAATTATAAGTATATAATAAATATAATGTAATAATAACATACTAATATAATAATTATGATATATAATATGTATAATATAATATAAAATGATATAGTAATAAATAATATAATTAATAATATAATTAGAATTTAATTATAAATTAATTGATTTAGTTAACTAATTCACATTCACCTATGGGAGTGTGAACTGTGTGTGAACTCTCTCACAAAGAAAGAGGACATACATACCTTCATCGTTACATCCCCAGTGATGAGCATAGTCCCAAAGGGCCGTGTAGACGTTTG
This sequence comes from Cricetomys ansorgei, assembly GCA_026225945.1. NCBI lineage: Eukaryota > Metazoa > Chordata > Mammalia > Rodentia > Nesomyidae > Cricetomys > Cricetomys ansorgei. The sequence continues at coordinate 1,665,304 of JAMJFZ010001881.1, forward strand.
TTGAGTGAACTCATGATCACCGTTTCTGATTTTCACACAGAAAGGTCCCACTCCCATTTTTGCATATACCCTCTCAGAAATACAATCTCTTTTTCATATGTAGCAATGCAAACAACTTTATCCTCCATGATTCTACAAACCACCCCAGATGTTAACTGGTCCGAGGATGCTAGCACATAGGCACAGGGTAATAATCTCTTCCAGTTTGTGCAATTTGCTGTGAGATCTGGCTTTGAGAAGGAGATTTGTGGACAAGACACCTGGAGCTTCTGTACAATGAGGGGACAAGTGAATTTGTCTACTTCAGAAGCGCAGTTAATCTGTGCTTACAGTCTTCATTATGTAGTCTTGTCAGTCAAGTTAAACCAGAAGAATGCTGACTGAATCTCTTTGGAGGACATTGTCAAAAGCAAGCAAACCTACGATCCAAGTGCACTTAGCATCCATTAGAGGAGCCATCAATGCACATCTACCTAAGCAATGGTGTAAGACGGGACATTCTAAGCGTCCAAAGGATGTCCTGAGAAAAAGAGCCATCACTGGGATAGAGTAGTGACAGACAGGCCTTATCCGGAGAGCCTGAGAAGTCTAATGAAGTCCGAAGAACATTCCTGAGAGATAGCATGGTGTGAGCTATAAGGGGCCATAAGAGGCCATCAGAAGACCAAAGGGTGAGGACTTAACCCGTGGGTGGGAATCAGGGATGGGCGCATGGAACCAGCACCCCAGACATCTCAGAATGTGCTTCATAAAGACTTTGTGGGGTGAAAGAGAAAGGGCGAAGGAGTGAAAAATGTTTCTAAGCTTCCAGCCCTGATTTGGGAATATATATATCTATATATATATCTATATATATATATCTATATATAGATATATAATATATAGATATATAGATACATAGATATGTCTTGACCTAGCAAGGGAAGAGGATTCACTCCGGACCAGAAAACCGAGCAGTGAGCATTTCTAAGTGCTTAGCAAAGGCTTTGGAAGACCTCCTGAGCTTCTGTGGTGCCTGAATGAGAGCTAAACATGTTGGAAAGAGATGAGAAGAGGCTAGAGGGCACTGTGTCATGTGTGACAGGAAACGTCTAGGTTCCGAAGATCCCCTCACAGGATCACGGCTCTCAAAGGTGGGACGACTCGCTTCAGAAAGGCTGGGCCCATCTGAAACTTGATAGTTCCGGAATACTAGAAATATCTCTGCATCTGCTTGTTTTTCAGTTATTTGAATCTCTGCACCCGACATGCAAAACCCAGCAACTGACTTCCACAGGCTCGCCCCTTCACCGGGCTCACCTGCCAGGCTGTTTTACTTGCTCTTTCCTTGTGCAATTCTCCCTTTGATCTTTTTTTTTTTGACACCAGTGCCAAGTTCATCTGCATATTTTAACCAGCTAATATTCATATCCTGTGATCTGAGAGATTCATTCAACGTGTGGCTTCGGGCCAGCCATGGATGGCTGATGTTGAGTTTCCTCCATGGCAACCTGTTTCTGAATGCGCTGCCTCTTTTGCTAGTCAGGAAGATTCTCTGGGACATGCTCCTGGCAGAAAGAACCCACATGGAGGAGAGAAGGAGACCCCACTTGGTTAAAGCAAACACTCTGCCCGAGAGGTTTTGATTTGCAAAAGGTTTTGATTAGAGCTATGTATGTATTTATGCCTACTTGCAAAGGCAAAATAAATAAAATCCCATGTGCATCGGAAGATGTAGATTCTGATGCTTGGAGTTTAGTGAAATGATGTTCTCTTTTCTTCCCCTTCCATCACCTTCCCTCCCCTCCCTTCCTCTCTCCTCTCCTCCATTCCCCTCCTCTTTCTCTTTCTCTTCCTTCCCCATCTCTTCCCTTTCCCCTTCCTTTCCCCATCTACCCTCTCTCCCCTCCCCTCCCAGTCTCTTTCCTTTATTCTTCCCATTTCTCTCTCCGTTTCCCCTTCCATTCTCTTCCTTCTTCTTCTCTATCTCTCCTCTCACCCTCTTCTGGCCCTCTCCTCCCTGGTTGCTAGCTGGCACGCACATTCTCCCTCCCCCTCCTCCTCCTTGTCCTCCTCTTCTGCACCCTCGCCCCTCCCTTTTCTCTTTGTAGTACTAGGGATTGTACCTGGAGTCTTGTGTACAGCAGGCAAACACTCCATCACTGAGCTATATGCCCAGCTCTCTTGAGTTTTCATTTTTAAGATGGGGTCTCATCAAGTTGTTCAGGCTGGTCTTGAACTCACTCTTTAGTCCACATTGGCCTTGAATCTTTGATCTCTCTCTGCCTCAGCCTCTCGAGTAGCTAGAGCAATAGGCCTATACCACATGACCTGGCTCGAGTTGGTGTCTGTGTCCCTTTGTCGTATATGTATTGTTAATGGTTGCCTGTGGTATTTGTGTACATTTTAGCACTTTCTTATTTTCTAGCCCTATAGGATGGCCAAGGCTCTTCCTATATATTTCTGGCCCTTGCCCCAGATTCATCCATTTTTCCAAGTCTCCCTGGTACATTACATAGGACAGTAGTATTAGAAACCCCCCATGGGTCTGGAACTTCTTGGCCCTGGGGTGTTATTGCATCCTGTCCTTCATAGTGGAGTGAGCAGGGAGACGTATGTGTGCAGTAATCCATTATAAACTTGTATTACATGTGTTTGTCCGTATCTATCTGAATCCTTAGCTGCACTAGCTCCTATTGTTACACCTGGGAGTTTTGAAACAAGGACTGCGTAACTCCAGCTTTGCCTGAATACAATCTATTTCACAGCAATGAGGAGTCAACATGAACTTCACTCTGTTTTCCTGAATTCTTCAAGTGGCCTGATGCTGTTGAAGAGAAAATTTAAAGCATCGAGGAGTGGAATGAATAGAACCAGTGGCCAAGCAAATCCACCCTTGGGCTCGGGTACAAGTTTTTGAGGACAGCAATCCTTTCCTTGCTGTGGCTATGTGGCTCTCTATTTTTGGGAAGACCTGGAGAAACTGGGCAGGTCCTCATGACCATGCTGAGGTCCTCTCCCTGGGATTATGTGCTACAGACCTTGGGAGGGCAGCTGTCTGCACCTTTGGTCTCCACCTTTGTCTGAGTTGTCCTGTAAGCAAGGGAGAGGACAATTGAAACTGAAATGGAAACAGTGACTTAGCCTCTCTGCTCTGCTCCTGTCAATCTATGGATGTCAATCAGCACCAGATAGAAGCCGGGTAGCCAGGGCCAACTTAGAGCTTGCCTGCAGTCTGTAATTTCCATGGGGGGGGGGATGTTGTAGAAGTATATTTTTAGTTATGTATAAAATATTGTTTTATGAACTTTTGGGTGAAGGGCTGCCTAGGTCTTGGCGTTTTGTACTGTCTGCAGGTGTTGGATTTCTGTGGGGGATGTTTGATTGCTTATGATCTGCACCTGAGGAGTTCTGAATTAATAGAAACACCTGAGCTCGGATGCGCTGGGTTCCACTGTCCAATTAGGCGCTGGCCAGGATGGTGGTTCCCTCTGCTGAGGTCCGACGGGGCTTCCACCTATGAAAGTGCCTCTGTCTCTTCCTTGCTGAGCCCACAGTGGCTAACTACAACAGGTGGAAGGTTAATTAGAGCACTGAGTGGACATTTGAAGACTCGGCTTAGGGAAGACCTAAGCACCACTCCTATTACCTCCTCTATCTCCGACTCCATGTGGAGTTTGAAAGGGAAATGTCCCCACAGGTTCATGTATTTGAACAACTGGTCCCCTGCTGGTGGTGCTGTCTGGAGGAGGTTATGGAAATTAGGAGGTGCAGCTTTGTTGGAGAAAGTGATATTTGGGGGGTTAGTAGCCCCATACCACTTCCTATTTTTTTTCCTCTCTCCTTCCTGTTTGTGGATGAAATGGGATTAGCCGGTTTCCTGCTCCAGTCTCCATGTCTGCTGCCGTGCCGTGTGCTCCTGACCACGAGGATGCTCTCCTTCTAGAACCATAAGCTAAAATAAACCTTTTTCTTCCTTCAGTCACTTTAGGTCTTGGTATTTTTTCGCAGCATCAGAACAGTAACCAATGCACTCCATTACTCTTAATCTGGAAGAGCATATTTAAGTGTGTCCAGTCACCGTATATTTGTGGGTATACATGTATGCATATAGTTATTGGTTGTTTAGACAAAGACTCACCCTGTAGCCCAGGCTGATTTTGAACTTGCACCAATCCCTCATTTTTAAGCCTCCCGGGTTTTAGGATTGCAGGTGAAAGCTGCCATACCTGGCTTTCTCATCACATTAAATATGCATATCTTGTCTCTGAGTATGGCGGTTAATCTAGAATTACCTGGGGCGTGGGGCTCTAGGCATCCTGTGGGGTTACCTTGACTGTGTTAATTGGAGTGGGAAGACCCATCCCAATGTGGGCAGGACCATTCCCTGGGCAGGGGTACTAAACGAGGAGAAAGGGGAGAGCAGCAGTGTGCATCTAGCCCTCTGTTCCCTGATTGTGAATGTAATGTGAGCAGTTGCCTAAAGCAGGTGTCTAAAGCACCTGCTGCCTTGCCTTGCCCAACACAATCGACTGTTGTTGTGGAAGTTTATTTTTAGTTATGTTTAAAATAATTGTTTTTGTGCACTGTTGGAAAAATGGATGCATAGGCCTTGGTAGTTTGTACTGTCTGCAGGTGTTGGATTTCTGTGGGGGATGTTTCATTGCTTACGATCTGCACCTGAGGTGTTCTGAATCAATAGAAACACCTGAGCTCAGATGCTTGGGGTTCCACTGTTGATTGAGTACGGCGCTGGCCCGGATGGTGGTTCCCTCTGCTGAGGTCTGGCAGGGCTTCTACCAATGAAAATGCCTCCTTGTCTCCTTGCTGAGACACCTCAGCAGCAAGAAACCCTTTCTTCAACTTGCTTAAAAAAAACGTTATTATAAAAAACCCTAAAAACTTAGAGACAGAAAACATTACACACTGAAATTAACCATTTCAATTTAGCATCAGTTACTGTTGGCAGTAGTTTATCACATATAAGAAAAGAAACTAAGGCAGCGAGGTAACTTCCTTCTTCAGAAGCTGAAATAAACTCCTTTCTCCCCTCAGTTGCAACAGAAATAAACTAGAATAGGATGGATTCTCAGCCTTGTCTGTGGAGAAACAATGCTAGGGAAGGTAGTAGGCAGACAGAACTACAACTCCCAGGATACCACTCGGTGAATCTATAGTCTTGCCCCGCCCCTAACTCCGCCTCCCCACAGACCTTCCGTATAAATAAGCCGGAATGGCCCAGCGGCGCGCAGAGCGCAGTGGCGGCGCGGAGTGCTCCAGTCCTCGCTGCTTCGGGTTGGGCGCTGAAGCTCTGCGCCTCCAGGGCTCTCCAGCTCGGCGAACGTCCTCCCTGTGCGATCCGGTCCCCGCGGACCTACAAACCCGAGGCCTCGGTGGGATATTCTGGATTCTCCGGAGGAGTTTCTCCTAGCGCGGGTTTGTGTGGTCGCGCTGGCGGTGCTCGTAGAAGAAAGGCGCAGAGCAGTGCGAGGAGGCGGGATGCGCCGGTCAGAGTCCTCGGGGACTCCCGCCAGCAGCTCTTGGCGCCGGTCCGCTCCTGGGGACCGCGCTGCAGCCGCTTGGGAGCCGGGGCGCGCGATCTCCCCGCTACCCACGCCGGTCCGCAGCAAGGTGGCGGCGCTTCGGCTTCGGGCGCTGGATGGACAGCCGGGAAAGAGGTGGGGGCGGCGGATCCCCTAACATGGATTACTTGGTGCTTATCAACTGGATTTAGGAGACCCGGGACCTCGACCCCATCATCCGTGGGTTGTCTTTCCACCTCCCAGCTGCTCTCCCACCTGGAGGTAAGTTCCCCCTGCGGTGCGGGACCGTGGATTTGATTTGCCGGCTCCCGTCTTCAGATGCTTTTTTAAAGGTTTCAGGATGGGCATTTTTGTTCTAGTTGACGTCTCCGCGGAGGTCACTTTTTAGCAACCCATTTGCGTTCAGGTGGAGCCTTCCGGCTCAGATCTCTGTAGTCAGTGGCCGTTCTGGGTCATCTGTCCTTCAGCCTCCGGCGTGGCCAACCCTTGGTTAGCCCGCGTGGGGACAGAGACTTAGCAGAGGAAGCGTCTGCCTTCTTGGCGCTTGCCTTTTCGCGGGGGTGGGTGGTCCTTCGGGACTCTTGGACTGGGTAGAGGTGGGGGCGCTTGGTGGATGCCTCATTATTTGGAAGACTGGGCTGCTGTGGAGCTGATGGAGCGGTGGGTATTGGCCGCCATGTAAGCAGGCTTTCTGAATGGGGGGCAGGACGGGGTGGTGGCAGGGATTTGATCCAGTGAGTACACCGGCCGCCTTCCTCCTCCTTTATGTACAGCTTGTATCGTGAAGAGGATTTTTGGCTCAGGTCTTGAGACGTAACTGTAAATGAAATGAATCTGTACCCCCTAGCTTTCTCCCCTCCTGTCCTTTTGTGATTGGCGTGGTCGTGGGGAGGTTGGTACCTGTCACCATGTGGCCTAAGAGTAGGTGTTTGTTGAATGAATGACTGAGCTACCCCACCCTAAATTACACCAGGTTCCTCTCTTTCCTTCTCTCTCTCTTAATTCTCACCCTTATTTCCAGAACCCCTGGAGGTGGTTTGGGGGGAGGGGGACGGGGACACGACACTTTCCCAGATGTGGGATTCTCTCTCCCCTCCTCCACCTACCAGCTTCAGCAGTCTTTAGGCTTTCTCTTGGAACCTGTGTGTGGTAAACTATTTCCCATCCAGAACTCCCTCCAACATAGAAAGTGACTAAGCCAGGGGTTGACTTTGGTTAAGTTCCCAGGGGTCCTGAGCTCTCAGTCAGCACCTGCCTAGGAAGGAGGCCCAGACAGTACAGGAAGGAAAAAAAATGCATTTTTTTCTTTTTTTTTTTTTAAAGAGGAGTTTGGTGAGTCCTGATTCTCTTGCAGAGCTGGGGTCCTGTTGCCTCTGGCTCCATCCAGGTCTTTACATACTGCCTAAACTGGTACAGTACAGTTTCCCAGTGGCCATCTTACCGTGCCCGGTTCTCTGCCTCAGTTCGACACTAGGAGAGGCACATTGGAAACTGTCTGGCTAATCAAGGATCCACAGCGTATCTCTTCCCCTTCTCAGTATTACAGGAAAGTACAGAAAAACATGCAGTTCCCATAACGCTGGGAACTAACTGCACACGCTTCCTTGATGCTGCAATCAACAATATTCATGACTTCGTTTCCTGCTCATGTGTCCCCCAGGTCATGACTTTTGCATGTTCTCTTGAATCCACCAAGTGACAGTTTGTTTGATAATGCAGCCGACTGTTGGGCCCTTAGGTATTTCCAAACTTACCCCCAGCGATCATAAGCTGGTGATGGTCTCCCAGTGAATATGGGTTTCTCTGCATCTGGGAAGATGTTCCTTGAGAAGTCTCTAGAAATTGTCCTCTTTATGTCAGTTGGTTGAGCACTGGAGGACGTTTCAGAGAGGGCTTGGAGGCAAAGGGCACCACTCACCTCTTATATTGCCTATCTCTTGGAGAGGAGACACAGGCACAGGGCTAAAACCTAAAAAATCTTTTTCCTTCTGAAGAGCCGCTCAACCCTGCCAGGACAGCTCACTTGAAATTCTCCTTAAAACTGTGGGGTCGCTTGCTTCAGTGACACTGTAAATTCATGTTTGCTAGGCAGCAAGATTTAAAATGCTGGCTTTTTAAAAGAAATGTAACTCTTGAATTCAGCACGGATCTGGGTTGATAGGAAAGTTGCAGGTGCAGTCCCTCCTGTCTCCTTTGCCCAGCTTATTAACATCTGCACACACCGTGCTGCAGTGATCAGGCCCCAGGACACCACCTGGAATCCAGGGCTCCTGACTCATCCACAGGCCTTGCACAGATTCCTCTGTTAGCCCACTGATGCTCCTCCTGGGGTCCAGTATCTCATCCTGTGTGCTACAAAGCCATCTGGTAAAAGTAGCAACCGAGGGAGCACAACAGGTGGCCTTTGTTCCTGAAATCCAGAGGTCATCTCCACCCCCTATGCATGTCCTCGCACCCATCCTGCCTGTCAACAACTGAGCAGGATCAGACACCCCGCCCCCTCCGAGGACCTCCCGGGAGGCCCTGACCCAAAATGGAAGAATCATCTTTCTCTGTCCCCCCCCCTTCACCAAACTTCTACCAGGCATGTTGCTGAGTAAAAATTGGGTTATTACCTGATCTTGTCCCAACATGTTTCTGGAGGCAGGAGATGGATAACATCCGGTGTGCGTGAGAGGAGCTGCTGAGCAACCTACTCCGTGCTTGAGAAGTACGTGGTGCAGTGCAGAGCGGGTGACTCACGACACAGGAGTGGCAGGTGTGTCAGGCCCTGGGTGTGCAAACCTAGCAGAGGCCCCGTTTCCTGGTCACCTGGGCAGAGCTAAAGGGACAAGGGATGGGCAGCCCCGCTCCCACCTGTGAATGAGCTGAGGGAGTTCTAGGTGACTGGAGTCCATCTTTCTGTAAGAGATTTCTTTCTGGGGTGAGGGGTGCTAGCGTGAAGCACTTGAGATGAAGGCTGACCAAAGGTCTTCACAGACAAGAGTGTGTATGAGAAGGTTGATTCTTGGCTAGCTGAAGCCTATGTGCAATCACCCACCCTCCCAAGCTCCTCCAGCGAGCAAACTCTTCTTCCAGAAAGCCTCCCTGGCTTTCTTGCCCCACCCGTCCCCTCCGCTCCTGGACAGGAGTCTAAGCCTCGAACTCACAACGTGTGTAGATCAGGGCTGCCTGCTTCCAGCACCACTCGGCCCTTTCCAATTGGAGCGGCTGTCTGCACAGAGCATAGATGGTATTTGTGTGAGGTTAAGCCATTTGGAGATGCCTCAGTCTCAGCAAAACACACTTCTGCAGAGGTCTGGATACCTAGACTTGATTTTTCTTGGAGCACTCTGTAGCCCAGGCAGGTCTTGACCTTGAAACAATCCTCCTGCCTCAGCCTTCCAAATGCTGAGACTAAGGATGTGAGCCACCGCTCCCAGTTACACTGTAGCTTGTAGTCTGAGGAATCATGCTGCTCTTGAAGTCCTCATGCAAGGGCCAAGCGTTTGCTGTTACCAGCCCGCTCACTCCGGGGAGGATCATCACAGGAAGTGTCTGGGGAGAGGGGCCCCAGGGTGTTGTGACCAAACAGCCCTGGGATGGGCAGTGAGTGCTCTCTGTATCTGCTTTGTGGTCTCCTCAGAGACTCATTCTTGAACCCCACCCCCACTCCACCCAAGAAGCCACCGCTCTTCCTGAATCTACCTGAGTCCAGTTCAGACTGGCCCTTGGCCCCCCTGTTCCTCTACAAACTGCCTTCAGATTGTGGCTTGCTTGAAAATGAATGGCCTGGAGAACTTGTTTAGCAATGTCCCCTCAACTTGGTTCTATTTTGATTTGTCTGGGGCTCCGGAGGCAGCTTGGGGGACCGCCTTTTCAATATGTTTAGTGGGTTATTGTACGGGAGTGGCTGACTCTTGGCCTGCTAAAGCCTAAATCCAGCCTCTTCCCTGTGGAAGCTTCCTGGCCACGAAGCCCCTTGGCTCCACCTCCTCCAGGCAGCCTGTCTGGCTTCCCTTCACTTATGCCAGCCTCGTTTGCTTGTGTCGGTCTTTTTGGTACACGTTTTTACAGAGATGTCTCAAATTCAGGTGCCCTTTGTCTCTGGTGAGATGTTTGTGCCGTGGTTGAGTAAATAACAAAGGAAGTGCTTTTGTGGGTAGTAGGAACACATTAGATCTGCAGTCCTCCCATGTCTGACGCCCTAGTAGCTCGGAAGGTGCCCCAGCGAGGCAGCTTCTGGCACATTTGCACAAGCGTGCACACAGACCACTGTGGCTTCTGGTTATAGGCAGTGTTAATCCTAGTCACGTCGGTGCCTTACGGAGCCAGTGGCATCTTCCATACCAAATTTTTCTTTTAATGTTGGGACAGGCCCTCACTGCCATAGCCCAGGCTGCCTTTGAGTAGACCTTGCTCTTGCCTCTGAGTGCTGAGATTACAGGCACGTGCTCCCACACTCAGCTGGCAGCCCCAGCTCCCCACGCGGATCAAGCATGAAGTTTCCTTCAAAGGAGGATGGGACTTGACCCCCTCATGAATTTCTTCCCTCCAGTTAGGCCACTGGCTAAGTATGCCCTGTTCAAGGCCCTCAAGCTCTATTGCCTTCTAGACTGAGTTTGTGATCCTGGGGGCTGGAGGGGGGCTTCCTATACAATACCATTCCTGTTTGATTACATGAAAGCCCCAAAGCCCAGAGGGATCCTGCAACCTGCAGGAATGCTGAAGTAGCAAGTTTCCATCCAAGAATTCTCTCTGCACTGTGAATCATCTCCCCTCCCGTGTTCGGTTTGTTGCTACAGGTTTTAGCATAGAAGTCTTGAGGCCAGGTGCCTTTGTGTGTGGTTAGATAGAAGTGGCTTTGTTTGGGGGGTGGGGGAGAGCATAGAAGGGGCTGTGCGTCTGCAAACCTAAGAATAGATCAAACTCCTTCAATCTGTGAGCCCACCTGGGTCCAAGAGCTAAGCAGAAGCTGATCTTGAGAGTTTCTGGCCTATCGGTTTCTTTTGCCTAACAAGTGGGCCCCTGATCTCATATAACTGATCAAGTTTTTCTTACCCCTTTTGCTTTCCCTGGACCGATGAGCCTGGGTAGGTCAGGATGGGAGGGCTAACCTTGTCTGCTCTCCAGTTCCATTTGGCATGCTCTGTGAGCATAGAGCATTCTCTTCCCATAACTGCAGACATATTTCCATGCATACAACTATGGGCTTCTTCTTCCTTTAGACTGCAAGTGCTGAGTGCCTGCTGGATGCTTCCTTAAACACCTGTGCCCCCGTTCCTGTGGTTCCCCTGTCTGTGGCTGCTCATGGTCTTTGGTGCCAGTCAGAGGGCAACTTGAAGATGTAACACTTCCTTGGAAGAAGGGATCTGTCCTGCTTTACTTACAGAAGCAAAGGCGCCTGAGATGCTGGCTTTTAGTGGCTTCTTCTGTATTCAGAGGGACCATTAGGTGCCAATCATTGTGTCTGCACTTGGGTCTAAGTAACTTGTAACAAAGTATCCAACCACTATTTCATTGTGGTAAAATGTGCACAAGGTAAAAACGACCATCACTGTCATTTCTCTGTGTACAGTTGTGGCATTGGGCCTTTATGTTGCACAACTGTCACCATCCCTCTACAGAAACTCCATATTCACGAAGCAATGACTCCCCATTTCCTGTCTTCCCGATCCCGGAAACCCCGTCTACCACGCTGTCAGTGACTCTGACTGTCTAGGGACCTGGTAGCAGCAGCCCTGTGCTGTTCATTTAGCGTGATGTCCCCAGGTTCATCTGTGCTGTCGTAGCGTGTGCAATTCCTTTCCTCCTGGAGCCCACTGTCACTCCATTCTGCTTCACCATATACCTGCCTTTTAGCCACAGTGAATAACGTTGTTACGGGTCTGAGTGTGTAGGTATTCATCCACGTTCCTGCTTTCAGTCCGTTGGGTCTGTAAGCAAAAGTAGAATTGCTGGATCACGCCGTAACTTTCTGTTTAAATTTTTTTTTCAAGATCCACCCTGCCTTCCCCTGCAGCTGCGCCCTTTTGTGTAGCTGGATGGTGTGCATTTCTGCCTACACTTGTATTTCCCTTTCTCTTTCCTTCCCCCTCCCTCACAACTGTCTTCCTTCCCTCCCCCCATGATCTGGGGTGCTTGTAGCCTTGAGGAAGAAAACCTCCATTAGGAATTTAGTTCCACAGGGAACCCAGGGACAACAGAGTTGCCATGGGTGGCCCCCAGCTGCAAGCGCAGTGCAGTTGCCCCTCTCTGAATGAAGAAGCTAGGTGGTCGTGTACTCCTGAGGTCTTATTATTTGAGCTGCAGTTGTCCAGTGCTTTTGTCCCCCCCCCCCACCTGACATTGTCGTCAGCCCAGTGAGACAATCAAGGTGTCATCCCACCTGACAGGGGAGGACCTTCAGACACAGGTAAGGACAGCCAGGGTCATTGACCTAGAGCCAGTAGAATTCACCGGTTAATCTAACTCCTAACCTGGCAAACCTGGCAAAGGAAGATGTTCTGAAAGTGCCGGTGTAGAGATTGGGACCGGGAGGATGGAGGTTGGTCTCACTGTTTGGGGGAACTCTTGGGTGAGTTCCCTGCTGGTCCTACGGTCTCAAATTTTCATGTAGGAGCGTTGCTGCAACTGAGCATTTTAATTTACTTTCTATTAGTGAGTCCTTTCCTGTACAGCTGAGTGGCACAAAGAATGGCTTTCAAGCCCTATAGCGAGAGGTCAGATTTTGTGGCGGATCCCGTGGAGAGCTAGGATCATGGCTGGGATCATAGCCTCGTTCCTAGTAGTGTTTTCTGATGTGAACCCTGAAGGTTCCGTCCGTCCTGGATTGTGGTCGGATATCCCATCCCTGCACCCGGCCTCCAGGTGGGATCGGGCGTCCTCAGTGAGTAGCTTTATTAGCACTGTGGGACAGGCCGTGCTTGTCTCTGCCGTGCTCCCAGCTCTCTGTGCTTTCTTCACTGGTGAGGAGGGGGAGACGTGGCCTTGTGCCCCTGGAGCCTCTGTAGATGTGGCACCTTGCCATTTTAATTAAAAGAAAGACATATTTCTTTTCACTTTAAGAATTAAGCATCAGGAAGCAAAGGGGCATCCCTGCAGCCACTTCGGAGTGATGGAGGAGTAGGGGTTCATGCCTCAGGGTTCACTCCCCTCAGTAGGGGAGCAGTGTCTCCCCATGGCCTCTCCCTAGGGAGACTCCACCCGTGACCTCTCCTCCTTGGCCTTTAGAGCACACTGGTTGGGGCATTGAGCTGAATCTCAGGGCATCTGTGGTTGCTGGCAAGCCTCCCTGGGAATTCAGGTATTTGAGTCTTAATTAGATTTCGGAGTGGAAACCAGGGATGTGGTTAACCAGAGACCTGAGCTGGTCCTGGATTCTCACTTCACTCTGACCACTGGGCTCTTTAGGCCTTTCCAGGGTTGCTTTTTCTTGTTACTTAAGTACCTTTCCTGTATCCTGGACCTCCCTTTTCCCGGTTGTTGTTGTGAAATAACCTGGCTCCCCTTGCCTCTTCCAAACCCTTTCTCTTGGCTCTTTTCTCCCCAGGGACATGCCTGCTTATAGGCCACAGCTTGGGAAAGATGTACCCGTGGCTGCGTGTGGGGTTCACGGGTCACACTGGCCATTTGATGATATCACTTGAACTTGTAAAGCCAGAGTCAGCCCTGGTTCTTTAACCACGTCATTGTTTTGTGATTCAATCATTACCCTTTTCCAGGTGGCATCCGCTGTCAATCACTGGGATTCTAGCAGGAAGAAGAATGAGCCAGCCTGTAGTCCGTGACTCCCCCACAGTCTTGGGGCTCTTTGAGGAATATTCCTAGGAATTCCAGCTTTGAAGATGGCTCCGTGGTTCAATTGTGTCCTGCCCACACCAGCGCCATCATTTATGTGACTGTGTCTATTTTGCTAGGCCTCTGGGCTCAAGTCCTCATCTGTAACAGGAGTCTGTTTACCTTGGTGACTGGCTTTTAGTTGCAGATTTCAGAGGAACTGGCTTGACCCAGCTTAAAATGATCCTAGGTTTCAAATAACTGAGGAGTCTGGAGGCTGTGCTTTGGGGGTATTTGTTGGTCTCCTCCTTCCTGATCTTTTACATCACCTGTATCCAGCTTCCTTCTTGAGTTTACTTCTGGTGGGGGATAGGGGGCAGGAAGAGCAGCATCTCAGGCCTCCTGACTGCAGATTAGGGCAGGTCCTGGGGCCACCCTCCACTCCCCATTGCAGCTGTGGCCGGGAGAAAGATCATGTGATTGGTTCTTTTCAGGTCTCAGGTACTTTATGGTCTATCTTCCCAACTCCACTAGGATTCTGAAAATGGAAGCACAAGCTCTCAGGAAGCAGGAGATGTGGGGAGATGCCCCTCAACACTTGATGGGAATAGCTTGGGCACCTGGGCACACCTGCGTTGTACTTCCTTTTGGGCAAGGAGCTGGGGTTTGCTTGTTGCGAACCTGGTGCCTAAGGGATTTCTGTGGCATCCTGAGCTCATGGAAAACTTACAGATGAATGCACCCTAAAATCATCATCCACCTCCACCTCCATGAACCTGAGAGTCTGATTTTGCACAGGGACAGTGCCTTGCTCCACCATGGAGCTAGGAGTTTGGCTCTTGGGTTGCTAAGTCCAGCCTCACCACAGGCCGCCCGTGACTGGCTTCTTGTTCCCCCACACATTGTCATACAGTAGCAAACTGGTGCTTTGGATGGCATCTCTTACCTGGGGTTTCTTCAAAGAAAAGAAACCAGTTCCCTAACTCAGAGCGTCCACGGGACCATGCTATTATTTCCTGTGTCCCTCAGGGGAGACACAGCCTGTCCTTTCCTGGCATGCACAGCCCGACGCCAGGAGCTGGGGGCAATGGATTTGGGCAGACTTCTTGCCAGACTCGTGTGTTTGGCAGCCTGCAGGGAAGTCGAGAGCCCAGGGAAGCCAGACATGGAGTCAGCGCAGGAGTCGCTGCACAAGTGGCTGTATTGAGATGGCTCTTTTTTGTTCACACGTTCCTGTGCCAACTTGGAAGGAGATCTCCCGGGTGCTCCGAGTCAGAGAGGCAGCTCTGATCCCCAGGCTCTGCAGCATGAGGTGGGGGACTCAATATTGGTCTCTTTGTTCCAGTGCTACACAGGTAGGCTTTGAGGAGCTATGACTCATGCTCATGGGTTGTGTGAGCCCTTGAAGGAAGCTATGCAGCCCTGGCAGGTGCTGTCAGCTGTCCTCATTTACCATGGTCAGGGGAGGAGACATCTCACCATCATGGATAGATTATTTCTGTCTGAAGTTTGAGTAGGGATTCCTTTGTGTAGGAGGTAAAGAGGGAAAAGAAAGGGTGACGCTTATGTATTGAAGTATTGAAGGGGTCCAGGAGGAAAGCAAGTCAGCATCATTGGGGTTGTTCCATTTGCCAGGTGGAGAAACTAAGGCTCCTAGAGCTTCCCTCTCCTCTGTAGATGAGACAGTATGGCCAGCGTTGAAGTAATATCCAAACCACAAGGTCCATTACTGGAGCCCCATAAGGAACTCTCATTAAGCACTCTGGAAGTTCAAGGCTCCCCTCCACACCTTTGCTCTTCTGTTTGCCACCCTCATATCCCTCCCTGGGGATGTGACACCACCTGGCTTAGAGAGCTATCAGTAACTGCATAGCATTTCCCAGCTCTCAGGTGGCAGAGTCTGGACCACATGTAGTAGACAGGTCTGTCTTCAAAACGAGTACATCCCCCCAATACTCCTGTCTCTGCTTTAGAACAGTGTACATGCCCAAAGCATGCCTCAGCATCATGGATTCTGTTGTGGAAATCCAGCGAATGGTGTTGAAGCCTGGGCTTGCTGAGTTGAACTGCTATCCTGTTTGGCATTTGTAATCATTGGCATTTAGAGTGCCGATCCTGGGGGCTGGGATTGGTGGGGTCTCGGCATCCCCTCTAAAGAAGGCTCGTGAGGATGAATTGATGTTTCTGCGGGATGATGGGGAAGCAGACAGATCCATCATCAAGGGGTTCTCATGCTTAGTTCACCGGAACAGTGATGTGTTGTTTATCCTGGAGCTCAAAGCTTCACTTACAGGGCAGACCCATGGCTGGGATCACTCTTTGGATTCTATGCCTGGAATTATGGAGAGCTTTCCACCACCACCTTCTGATGGGGTGCTGAGATGTCTGTTAGGGAGTTGTACTCCCTAACAGAGCACCCTTTAACTGACAGGGAGGGTGGAGAATGAAGGCCCTCATGTGACCCTGAGGGTGAGGGAGGATTGGGGTTAGAGTGTGTGTCCTTCACTTGAGTAGGTGAACTTACGTCTGTCCTCCTACCTATTTACCCATTTTTAAAGTTCTATTTTTCACTTCCTCTGTGTGTGTGTGTGTGCGCTTGCAAGTGTTTATGTGTGTGTGTGAATGTGTATGTGCATGTGTGTATGTGTGTGCACATGTATGTGTGTGTGCACACGTGTGTGAGTGTATGCATGAGCATGCATGTGTATGTATGTGTACACATGTGTGTGCATGTGCATGTGTATGCATGTGCGTGCATTTGTGTGCATGTGTATGTGTGCACAAGCATGTGTGTGCGTGTGCCTGTGTGTGTGCGAGTACACATGGAGGTCAGAGGACGACTTTCAGGAGTCTGTACTCTCCCCTTCCTTGAGTTTGAGGCGGGATCTCTCTGCACTGCTGGTGTGAGCATCCATCCCATTCCCCTGTCCCCTGCGTCCTGTCTCACTGTAGGAGTGCTGGGCTATAGATATGTATGCACCACAGAATCTGGTTTTTCACATGGCTTCCAGGAAGCAAACTCAGACCACCAGGCTGTGCGGCTAGTGCTCTTGCCAGCCGCATCATCTACCAGCCCCCCAGTCCCTCCACCTTAAACTTCCTGTGATTTGAAAAAGTCAGCTCAGTGGTTCTGTCTGCCTGGACTGAGACACGTCTGTGCTCTCATGTTGCTGGATTTAATTGGGGAAGGAAGTTTCCATTTTCTAACTAGAAGTCCAATTCCCTTTGGGGTTTTTTCCTAGGAAGTGTAGAATTTGGACTGTGGATTCCATCGGCTCATGTGAGGTGACTTGTGTGGGGCAGAGTGCAGACTTGAGCATGGAGAACCGTCTTAGCGGTGTTGGCTTGAGTGACAGGGTGAGATGTGTGGGGAGGAAGCTAAAGGGTGCCCTCTCGATCTTGTGTCCTGGGGTCGCTGGTGCCTGGTGTTAGCCTATTATACCCTGGGACTTCCCGGGCTCCCTCTTCCTCCTTCCCTTTGTCTCGTCTCTCAGTACAGTTGATGATTCTCAGCAGTGAATGTGAACTCGAGGCCGATATTTCATCCACTGGATAAACTTACCCAGGTTTTTGTTTGTTTGCTTGCTTGCTTGCTTTTCTATTTTTGCCAAGTTTTCTTTTGCACTCAGTAATCCTCTTCTCAGGCTTCTACAGTGTTGGTGTTCTGTAGCTCTGCGCACCACCGCCGCTTCACATACATTGGCCTCTCTCTCCAAGGGAAGCATGGGTGCATGTTCTCTGATTTCATTGCTGCTGGCCTGCTGCCGACCCCAGGTCAACCTTAATCTCTTCACAGTAAATCAGTAGGTAAGAGGCCCTCGGAGTTCTGATGTTGGGCTGGTGCAGTGGTTGTGTTGGAGGTGGGAGGTGGGATGAGATGGGAGTGTTCTTAATCCACATCCTACTGCTAAAGCAGCTCCACTGTACTTCCCAATGGCGCCACTGGTCTGTGTGGAGCAGTCCCAGGACCCTCAGGCTTCTGTCCTCCAAGTCTGTTTCTATCCACAGAGTCCTGGTCAGTCCTTGTCCCCAGCCTTGTCATCTGGTGTGAGGCTTGTGACACAGCACAGCATAGCCTAGTGGGGGCCCCAGTGGTGACCCCATGCCTCTTTAGTTAGTCTGAATACTGATGGTGTCTCTGCTTCCTTAGCTGCTTCCTGCAGCTGGCCATTGCAGGGAAGGCGGGTCACTGGGGCTGTCCTGAGGGGACAGGGTCCTCCTAGCCATTCCTGGGAGACCCCCTCAAGTTTCCAGAGATGTCCGCAGTCAGATGAATGGAGTTAAAATACAAAACAGCCTCACCTGGCAATCTTTCTAAACATCTGTGGTAGTTTGGGATGGCTTTAAAAAAAAAAAAAATGGTGACCTTGTACCAAAATAAGCAAATGAGCTGCACAAATGAGGGCTCTCCTCTGAGATTTGGCAGAACACTATCTATTTAAAGGTTTTGGGGGTACCACATCCATCCTTTTCCTGGGTAGATATTTGGATTCTTATGGCTTTTGGAGAATGGATGTTTAGGACGAGATAACCAAGGTCCTCCTCCTGGTGAGAAAGATTTCTTTTTGGTGTTCTGGTAGCTCACATCCTGGATCTGGGAGGCAGGTCTTGAGCTGATGCGGAGGCCCGGATGCCAGTAGAATTCTGCTCTGTGGGACTGCTAAGGCACAGCCATTCAGTCGCTTCTGCGGCATAGAGAGGCCTTGTTACAGCCTGGATTGTTCTGGCCATGAGAAGTACTGCCACCCCCCCCTTCCTTTCCCTCTAACTTCGCTCCCCTACCCTTAGGAAAAAAAATCTCCCCCCTTCGGCATCCTTGTCTTTAAGAATTCCCTCCATTGTAGCCCTGGGACAGAGACCCTTCTGTGAGCGTGCTGGAAGCCTGTCCTGGGGACACCCCGCCCCCCCTATTAAAAGACCATTGGAACAAGCTCCCCATTCTCCTCTGGAGAGGGTCCCTCTGTCCCAGGCCAAGGGACTCTTAAGGGAACGCTTATCCTGGGACATTCAGTTTACAAAGACTCCTGCAATGTCAGATAAACTCACTCAGCCAGCATGGGGAGGGGGGACAGAAGGAGGACAAAACCCCCTTTATTTTCACCCCTGCAGGGAGACCAATAAAGACTTTGTGCTGGAGAGCAGGGGTCTGAGCAAACAGAAGAAGGAGGTCTGCGTGGGCTTTGATGGGAAGAGCCTTGTGGGTTATCTTTGGGGGAAGTCTTGGCATGGGATGGTCAATTGCTACTTTCTCATCAGGTAACTGATCCTGATCCTAAAGTCTGCCCTCCCCCCCCCTCTCTGGGAAACCAGAAAGACCTTTGGCAAGTTGTCCTTGCTGGCACGGGAGAAATCCTGAGGTGGGGTGGTTTTATTTATTTATTTATTTATTCATGTATTTATTTATTTATTTATTTTTCCTGTTATTTGGATGGGGAAACCTCCCAGTTCAGTAGATTGGGCAACAGCTGTGTATGTATTTTAGAAGATTCATGGTCTCAGGGACTTTGGGTAGCTCAGCCTTGGGATAAGTGGCAATCTATGAGTGTCGTGTGTGTGTGTGTGTGTGTGTGTGTGTGTGTGTGTGTGTGTACGTGTGTGTGTGTGTACGCGTGCACAGGCACTCACTGCAGAGCTAGAGGCTGCACTCTCACAGCACTCTGGGATGTGGTAGGACTGAGAGGATGAAGATCCTAGCAAAGTGGTAGGTATTGCCAGGCTCGTGCCTTCCAGGAGCTGGGTCTGGGTTGGGCTTTCCCTGTGGCCTTCCTGCCACTTCCCAGCCTCTTAAGGCACTAGCTGAGCATTGACCATTTGGGTTCAAGAAGTGAAGGTGTATCCTGGAGGCCCTGCCTCTGGAGGGGTAAGCACACACCTGGGGTTGGAGAATGGTAGAGAGGCTTGAGCCAGCTCAGACCCCTGGGAGGGAGGTGCCTGGCTGCTTTGCCGTACAAGCTGGATTTAGGAACTTTGTTGTAATATTCTGGCCATGAGGGCATCTCCCTGCAGGCATTTCTAGAGGTGGACTCCTCTCCCCTCACCTGGGAGAGTCTCCGTGTATGTGGTCCTCTCTTTCTGCTGTTTCTTTTTTCCTCAAGAGGCGTGGTGGCCCTGATGTTGGTATATGTAAGTACATATATGCATATGCGTTGTATATATGCTTGTATGCACAACTTTCATGTATGTGTTTGTGCTGCAGAGGCACTGATCCTGAGTCCTGATCTATATGTCTCTACTCTTCCTCTCCTATCCCAGGAGGAAGCAGGGAGCAATGGCAGGAAGGTGTAAGGGCCTGGCCAGGTGGACTTCGTGGCTGAGTTCAGAGTCCTAGCCCATGTAAGATAGCCGTGAGACTGGATGGACTCACATCCTGCAGACACGAGGTCCTTACAGCATTCTCGTCTAGCCCAGCCCGCTCTACCCACTGTGGGACCTATAGTCCTAACACCAGAGGCTGCCTGGAGTGTGAACCAAGATCACCTTGGGGTGAGGTGGGTCCTGTATTGCCAGGCAGTGGTGGAGGAGGGTGTCGGTGGGACCATCCCCTCCTGCAGATGGCAGGGGTTCCTGGGCTTTGTAGGTGCATGTCCTGTAGGAGGTGGGGTTTGGCTGTCAGGACAGTGTGCTGCTGAGCACAGGACTTCCTGCTTGAACTCATGTCTACATGCAGAAGAGGTCAGATTCAAGTAGTTGGGGGATTCAGGATGCAGCTGATAACCTGCTCCATGAGAGATGGACCGTGCCTCATCCTGCAGCTGCGTGGGCAGGTCCATTCTAAGGCACTGCACATGGTAGTGAACCTGGATAGATGTTTGGTGCGGCAGAGCAGAAGTGGAAAACTAAGGCTGTTGTCTTGAGGGTCGGGGGTGGGGGGGTGTTGAGAATGGGTGAATGCTAGATTGGAGAGACATTAGGAACCTCATCTTGTACATGGAAGATGGGCTCCTACCTCCTTGATATTTTCCAGAACTGGATCTAGAAAATGAGGAGTGCTGTGTCTAGGCTTTTGCCCACTATGGACTGCAGAAGAGTCCCTGCGGACAGATGGGTTCAGTAGCAGCGGATGGGCGTGGATTGGCTCTCCTACCCACCCTGTCCTTCTTAGTCACCTGTGGCAGCCACTGCCTCTCCTAGGTTTCCTTGGTAACTTCCTCACCATGCTGAAAATGCCCACCTCTTGCATCTGGGTGTTCAGGGCCCACTCGCTGCCTTATAGAGAGGCCAGTTTCATCCCTCAGCTTGGTCAGGTGGAAGAGGAGGAGGAGAGTCCCATTGTGCCCATTGGGAGGGTCTGGGTCTCTCAGTCGTAATTCGTTTTCACCTGGTAGATGACTTTCTCTGCCTGTGCCCCTGCCCATTTCCAGGGCAGGATACCAGCCGTGAGTTCTCAGGTTCTGCCCACGACTCTATGTTTTGGGGTGTCACGTGTGCGAGGCGTGCTGGGGCTCATCATCTCCTGGTGTTTCTCTTGCATTTCTCTGGGGCTCAGATGCATCCCGTCCTGGCTCGACAGTCCCAAGACCCTCTTCTTGGAGGAGGGTGGAGTTCTTATATGCAGCGGGGAGGACGTAGAGGGTCCACTGCCCTGCACGGCCTTATCCAGGGAGTGTGGTGAGGGAGAGGTAGGGGATGAGGTGTCAGGATGCTGACCTGGTTGGTTACTGCACCAGCCCTTGGGGTGGCTGGTGAGTGTCAGAGCCAAGTGAGAGGTTGGAGCTTCGAGTGGCTGGCTACAGAACCTGGGTACCTGCTGTCTTCTTCATTCTTTACCTTGCTCTGCCGGGATAGAAGCTCTGGAGTTTTCTTTGCTGACTCCCGAATGCTACCAGGTTGGAACAGTCAGTGTGCCAGTCTGTGCTGGGCAGGCTGACATGTGTCTGAGTTTTGGCTCATTGCTCTTGTTTGCAGTTGTACCTCACCTTCTAGTAGCCTGGGAGAGCAGGCCTGTGGGTAGGAGGTCACACATGGGTGTGGGCAGTCTGCAAACACACCTAGGGAGCCCTCCTGACTTGACTTGACCTGTCGGGGAAGAGCATCAGCTGGTGTTTGGTTTCCTTCCTTTTCTACCCTTTTCATCATGGACTTTTTGAGGGGCCAGAGGAGCATACCCCAGTGAATACAAGATGTTTTGGAAAACTCACACATCTCTGTGTTGTATCATTGCTACCTGCCTGTGAACCAGAGGGAGGGGCTGGGTTAGATGGACCAAGGGACATCTCCAGTCTCTGGACAGCCTTTCCAGAAGAACACGAGGAAGGGGCCTGCTTTAACACCCCCCCTCCCCTGGCTTCTGACAGAAGACTCCTGTTCTTCATCCAGGGTAGGGGGATGCTTTGCACAAGAGACACTTCAGACAGAGCAAGGCTGGGAGGGTGAGGGAGTTAGTGGCAGGAGGTGAGGGGGACGGAGTCATTTATTAGGTCTATGGAAACAATACAGTGTTTGTCTCCTGGGGACGGTGGTGCTGGGGGAGGCAAGCCAAGATGGGCCCAGGCAGAAAGAAAACAAGCACAGGTCTGACGAAAATGTGGTGACCCCGAGGAGCAAGGAGAAAGGCGCCTTTGTCTTGGGAGGTCGGGGCAGGGGTGCAGGCAAGGAAGCCTGTAGTATGGGACAGTCGCTGCCTCTCTTCTGGGTCCTGTGTCCCCACAAGGGTCTCAGAGGGACCAAGGCACCTGGCTTGATGAGATTTTCAGGAGCGGCCAGTCCAAACACTTTCATTCTGGGGTGTGTTTGTGGGCTATGTTCTTTATCAGTCCCATCCTTTGAGTGTGCTGGGGAGGAGGAAGTTCCACACTGGAGCCCACCCCCCACACACCCAGGGTTGGAGGGGATGGAAGGTCTGCCCTGATGGGTATGTTCTTCATGGCATGTGTGGTTGGCATGCTGTGTGCCATGGCTGACTAATCTGGTGCCAGGACAGAGATGTCCTTGGAGCTTGGAGATCTGCCAGTGGGATCCAGGGAGAAGGTGTCGGTAGGGACTGTGTGCGCCTAGTGCTGCTTGAAGAAGCAGACCCCTTTCACAGACCACCCCCGGGAGACTGTTCTAGTTCACTTTTGGGCATCCCTGCAGTTGTGTGCTCTCTCACCCTACTGACTCAGTTTCCTGTCTCACGATCAATTCATTTCCCCCATGGAATTGTGGGTATAATGGTTCCCAGGCTGCCCTTGAACTCACTCTGTTGTCCAGACCAATCTCAGACTTATTTTCCTGGCTCAGCCTCCTAAGAACTGAGTTTATATTTTATTTTATTTTAAAGTTTACTTTATTTTTATTTTATTTTATTTTATTTTATTTTATTTTATTTTATTTTATTTTGTGTATGGGTGTTTTGCCTGCATGTGCATCTATGCACCACGTGTTCGGAGTGTGCCCATGGAGGCCAGTAGAGGATGTTGGACTCCCTGGTACTAGAGTTACAGATGGTTATGAGTGACCATATGGGTTCTGGGAATTGGACCTGTGTCCTCTTGGAGAGCAGCCGGTGCCCTTAACCACAGAGCCATCTCTGCAGCCCCTTGGTTTTGTTTCTCACTGAGAGGTTTCTAGACCCTGACACCTTAGCAGAAGCATCCCTCTCTGGTTCATCACTGGAACCCTTGCTGAATCTGTCCTTGTGACAAATAGCCATGGGTGCTCTGGAAGCCTCCGTGCTGCTGCCTGCCAGCAGGAGCCCTGCGGGACCGTGTGATGCTGGGTGTGGCCTCTCTGCTCTGACAGACTCAACACTGTGCAGTAGGGACCTCCTGGGGGCCTGGCCAGCCTCTGTGCTGCCTCTCACTGGAGAGAGACTAAACATATTCTGAGAACATTATGGAAAGATGGGCAAGGTTGCTAGGATCTGGGCTGTGGTTACCAGCTATTGTCAGCACAGCAGCACATACATATACATGCTCAAACATGCATGGATGCACACATATGTGTATGTACATATGTGTCCATGTGCTCTTCACAAGGAATTTAGGAAGTAGACACTGTTGTGACCTCTCTTTGCCTGATGGGGAGACAAAGGCACAGAGAGGGCAAATAAGTTGCTGCCAATCACA
The DNA here is from genome assembly GCA_026225945.1 of Cricetomys ansorgei. NCBI lineage: Eukaryota > Metazoa > Chordata > Mammalia > Rodentia > Nesomyidae > Cricetomys > Cricetomys ansorgei. The sequence continues at coordinate 1,688,630 of JAMJFZ010001881.1, forward strand.
CAGCTCTTTAAGTGGTGCCACCTGGCCCCAAACCAAGCCCTCTGGCTGCAGAGACTGCGTTCCAAGTGTTAAACAGCGTTGCCTGCCCTGCCGGAGGCTGCTTGTGAGCCAGGCGGCCTCACAGTCACGTCAGCGCTGCTGACAGCTCTGTGCAGGGAGCTGGTCTTTATCCTCGCTTCACAGTGGCAGATCCCATGGGTGACTGGTCATACTCAGCCCAAGGACTCAAGGTCACCTGCTCTCAGCGAGACTCCATCCCCGGTCAAGTGGCTTGGACCTTCTGACCCATGGACACAGTGGAGTCTTTGGGTCATCAGAGAAGCCAGAAGGTGCTGCTGGGTGGGAGAAGGGAGAGGGCTCCTTCCCCTGTGTGGGGAGGATGCTGTCTCTGCCTCTCCCCTACAGGGCCCCCCAACCCCCCAGCTCAGGTTCCCAGCTGGTCCCGTTGGCTCTGGCTGTCTGCCAGTGCCTCCTTGTGGGCTCCGCACTATGGGGTGATGCCGGTTTCCCTTTGTGCTGCAGGTTCACCTCATTTTTCATTGACGGGCCCAGGAAGCTTGCTTTTCACATCAGCCTAGTGGGGACATTCACCTGGGTGATGACAGAGGCCGGACAGCATCTGCTGTTCCCCCAAGGAAATGGTTCCTATTTCCCCTTTAACTGTTTTGAGGTCATGCCTGCTAGGGGCCTCATTCATTGTTGGCATGGGGGAACCCCCCCGAGCCAAGATGGAGGCAAACAGCAGATGGTGCCCAAGCAGGAATGGAGGTTATTGAGCCCTGTTTTGTAAGACCAGACCCTGCATGCACCTTGCCTTTCCACTCCATTGCTTTCTCTGGGTCCTATCTTTCCTTCTGACCGCTTTTGCAGAAGACACTTAATCATTCCCAAGTGCCCATCATGTACCAGCCTCTGCGACATTCTGAGAGAGAGAGACAGGGACACACACACAGAGAGACAGACAGACATTGAGGGTAGTCCCTGTTTTCGATCTGGCATTGCTGGTACAGCCCGAGGTGCAAGCGTCCTACCTAGCCTGTGTCCCAGTTGGGGACATTGATTCTCTGGTTTGCTTATTACGTGTGCACTTGTGTGAATACGTGCACGTGCAAGTGTGTGTATGTTCTTAGAAGGAGGCCAGAGGTCAGCCTTACGCGTCGTCCACATGAACAGTCCACGCTGTGTTTTGGGACAGGGTCTCTTCCTGTGACCTGAGGTGTGCTGATTCAGCCAGCCTGACTACCCAGAAAACTCCAGGGGCATGCTCCTCTCTGCCTCCCCTGATCTGGGATTACACGTGCCTGCCTCCTGCTTTGTCTTTTTACACGGGCGCTGGGCAGGAAACGCAGACCCTTGGTGCACGCGCCAAGCGCTTGCTCCTCTGAGCCATTGTCCCAGCTTGAAGACAGCCAGGATTAGCAATGGATCTCTTGACTGGGAAACCTGCGTCTTTCCTAGACATCCATCTCTCTTCAATGTGGCTCACCCTTCCCTGCCACCCCATTAGGTACCGCCTCTGAACTCCCACCCTGCCTCTGGTCCACCTTGGGCTTTTCTATTTCTCAGAGCCTAACTGCAAGGGCCCCGCTACCTCGAGTTGCTTTTAAAGTCTGCATGCAAAGAACAAGGAAACTGGCACTGGACGATGGCTGCTTTGCTTTGGACTCAGAGTGCCCTTCTGAGGCACTCCTAAGACAGTGCTGTCCCTGTCGTTCATGTCTGGCTCCCTTTGCTCATTTTAGGAGCCTGGAGGGAGAGGGCACTGACCTCTCACAGAGTCTCCCTGCATCCAGCCTCTTGGGCCCTTAGCAGCCAGTGCGCTAATGGGAACCAAGGATGATCTGGAAGGCTGGGGGCTGCCCTCAGGGGTCAGAGCCTTGTCTCTCATGCGCTTCCCACCTTGCCTGCCAGTGTTAGAGACTAAGGTGACCTCCTCCTCCTTCCAGGCTGCTGGGGCTTAATTAAGTCAGAATGGCAGAGGGAGAAGGGCTGTTTCCTGGCAATTAGGGTAAGTGGAGATTGGAGCACAGTCCAGCCCTGCTTTCAGACAGGAAAGACTGGACTCCCCCATGCATTGTTCCTGCCTGCCCTTCCAAAGGGGGTCTGGACAGGGGTGGGGCGGTGATGCAGCCCCTTCCTCCCCAGGCTTACCAGGCAGAAGGCTCTGACTCCTCTCTCTCCCAGGTGACTTTTAAGGCTTTTATGTGAAAACAAAGTGCCATCTGCTCCAGCCTCTTCCTCCTCTTCCTCCCCACGCTGGCCCGAGGACATGGTGTGAGGAACCCTGGCCTAAGCAAAGGACTGTGCAGCACCCAGAACCCCAGACTGCCCAGAGCCTCCAACCAGAATTCAGAAAGGGAACCGGGCGGTGAGTCTAGGCTGTGCATAAGGACAGGATGAACCAGACCACCGGCCTCCATGTGTTCTCGGAGTGGTCCACTCTGGGTATGAAGGTCAATCATTGTTGTCAGCTTAACTGGATTCAGAGTCACCTAGGAAACACACATGTGGATGTAGTTCTGTGAGAGTTTTTCCAGTGGTTTAAAGCAGGAGGCGCCACCTGCCTTCCTATCGGCTGGGGGCCTGACTGTATCCTCAGGAGAAAGTGAGCTGCGTGCATCTCTCTCTGCTTCTTCTCGGATGCAATGCAGCCCGTTGTCTCTCACACTCCTGCTCACCCTCGAACTGTGATTCAAAACCAGCATTTTCTTCAAGTTGATTCTTATCACAACAATGAATAAATCATTAACACAACGGAGGAGGGAGCGAAGGATGAGTGATTTGCAGGAGGTCTTGTTTGGGGGTTGGGGCACCACACAGGGCTGCTGGCCTCTGTGAGGAGTCACATGATCACAGTGTGCTGTCGTGACTGGTATGGTAGGAAAAGGTGGGAAAATTTGTTCCCAGGTAGATTGCTCATCAAGAGGCCATGGGGAGAGGGGATGGGTGGCTGTCCACAACCTGAAGTCAGGGGCAGGAGGGAGGTAGATGGAGATGTGGAGCTCGGGGTCATTTTCATGCATTTTCCTGGGCGTCTCTTTTCCTCCTGGTCCATGTGTGGGCTCTGCAGAATTGTGGAGCGTGGCACTCGAGTCCCCATTTTTCTGCCCGTCATTTCCACACTTGTATGCCCTTCTCCCCGTTTGTCACTGTTGGGGGACACAGTGCTTTTACTTTATTTTGTTTCGGTCTTTGCCCCAGCCACCCTCCTGTCTCCGCATCCCCCGTCCCAAGGTTCCAGACACGTACAGTCACACGGGGCTTGTGAGACGGTGCTGGGGTCTGAACTCAGGCCCTCACGCTATTGCAGCAAACCCTCTCACTCACCGAGCCTTCGCCACAGCACCCACATTCTCATTTACTTTTACCGTGTTACTGAGCTATGGCATCTTTCCCTTTCTATTTTACCCTTTGACCCGACCAGGCCTTTTGGTACCTGGATAGAAGCCACACAGGCAGCTGTGTGCAGGGTATGTGTTTACAGCAGGTGAGCGGCTCCGGTGAAGGGGTTTCCAGTGAGGCAGCCAGGCACGGCTGGGAAGCATTGTCCAGCAACTAGCCTGGGGCCGGGCAGGCACATCCTGGCCTGCACCTTCTCTTTGCTCTCTACTTTCCAGCTCATGTCTTTTGAGCCTCTCAGAACGTCCTGGCACACAGCCGTAGCTTAAGGGCCGTTTGTTCCTGCAGGTGGATTTTCAGGCTGTGCCTCTGGGGACCCTTTCTCCATGTTGGTTGTACTCCTGCATCTTCCTGCCCTCTGCTCAGGCCTCCTGTCCTGCAGAGCCCCCTGGGAGGTTGGCTTTGGGGTTCCTCCCAGGTGCAGAACCTATGTCCTCCCTTCACAGCCCAGCTCCGGGCCTTCAGAGGGCGGAATGCTAAGCAAACACCCCCTTCTGCAGAGACAAGCTGTATCGTCCTCCCCTAAGCTCGTGGCTGGGCCTCAAGAGCCACCGGTTAACCTCGCTTTACGGATTGCTAAGTGGAACTGCAGTGTGTGTGTGTGTGTGCGCATATGTATGTACACATGTATGTGTGCATGCAAACTCAGGGTGGAGCTCTAGCACTCTTAACCCTAAGGATCCATCTAAGGGATTACTTTTGCAGCAGGAGCTGCAGCCGAGACGTGGTGAGCAGCTGCCTGTGGGTAGTGCTAGGGCTGTTGGTGTGGACCATGGGAGGGAGAGTAGGAAAGTGGCCAGTGGCCTGAGCCGAAACCCACCCAGTGTCTCCTTGCGAGTCTTGGCAGATGTCCCTGTCACACTACTATGACGGATACAGAGTTCATTCTACACGTTCCCATTTTGATACAGGAGTGAGTTTTCTGCCCCACAGGCTTGATAACAAGCTGTTTTTCTCAGGCTATGCCAGTGCCTGGATATTAGGTTTCTAAGGTTTTAATGATTATTCTTTTTTTTTCAGTTTAACACAGACTGGAATGAAAAGCACTGTGTGCGTGCGTATGTTTTTTACTCTTTTAAAATGTAAATAGCAGGAGCCTGTGATCTGTCTCCCACCTGGCACTTCTAGGTAACCCTTACACAGTTCCCTGAGACCTCGGGAGGCTGGGGAGAGGGAACATGGTCCTCTCAGCCAGGCGTGTCAGCAGTGCCTAGGTGGGAGACAAGGAAGCCATGGAGTCGGGCATTGGCTTCCCTCTCATTCTCCGAGCCTCACAGCCTTCCTTGGTGCGTTTCCCTGAATGCAGACAGAAGCTGTCATTTTTTTTCTAAGCAGTCCTCTGTGTCTTGGGCTTGGGGACCCAGGTCCAAGAAGGTCATCTTTTCCCTCTTACTACCTCCCAGCCCTGCATCTTGACCCCTCCTTCATCCACAGGCAACTGTTCTCTTCATCTTTCCTGTTCCTGCCTTCCTCTGGTTGGGGTTTTCCAGTTACTCTTCCCGCCTTAGAAACAAAGCCCATGGGCAGAGTCTGTCAGAGGTCCAGGTGAGGGGATGGCGTTGCCACCAATCAGGCTCTTACATTGGCCACAGAGGCTCCGACTTTTCCTTGCAAGGGCTTTCATGCCCATTAAAGCTCATTTCATGCCCATTAAAGCAAGGAGAGAAAATACGGATAGCATGCAATGGCAGATTATCCAGCCATGGAGAACAAAATCCTGACATGCTCATGAGCTGCAGAGATGTCGGCCACCTGCTGCAGGGCTCTGTTTCTGTGAATTGCCCAGAAGTGGTGACTCCGTAGGGAAAGTAGGATAGTGTTGTAGAGTTTATTTTCCGTTGTGTTTGAAATATTGTTTTGTGTGCTGTTGGGTGAGGGGCTACCCTAGGTCTTGGCGTTTTGTATTGTCTGCGGGTGTTGGATTCTGTGGGGGATGTTTGATTGCTCATGCTCTGCACCTGATGATGAACCATTCGAGCTCAGACGCTCGTGGTTCCACTGTGGAGGATGGCGCTGGCCATGACAGTGGTTCCCTCTGCTGAGGTCTGGCAGGGTTTGCACCTATGATTATGCCTCCATGTCTCCTTGCTGAGCCACCCAGCAGTGTGTTACTATAGGATAGTACTTGCTGGGGCCAGAGATGGGGGTGGCCGGTGACTGACCAGTGGCTGCAGGAGTTCCTTCCATTAGATGACAGTTTTCTGGAAGTAGGCAGTGACAGTCTCTACACAACAGTGTGGATACACTCGCACCATTGTTCTGCCTGCTTTGCAATGGCTATAACAGCAGGATTCAGGGCTAGGGAGATGGCTTAGAGCCTAAGCTGGCTCACTGCTCTTGCAAAGGACCTGGGTTCAGTTCCCAGCACCCACAGCAGGCAGCTCACAACCACCTGTAACTCTAGCACCAGAGGATCTGACGCCCTCTCCTGGTCTCTGCATGCACACACATATACATTAAGCACATAGTGATGTGTGTGGTATGACTATTGGCCCTGGGGATCTTAAACTGGGTGGCTGTGCAAGCTTTGTGATGGGCTTTGTTTAAAGAGCCTCAGCGATCACTTCCCATGTGATCCTTGACTTCTTATCCCCCTCCCACAACGACTGGGTACTTACCCCAGGGTAAATACTCAACAAGCTGTCTTCCACTGTACTGTGTCCCCAGCCTGCCTAAGTGTTTGACCTTACTATGGTAAGGTCTCTGGGGGTAATGGGGTTCCATCCCCAGTCTCCTCTCATAACAGGAGACTCTCAGGCAGAGGCAGCCATCTACAGCCCCCAGCTAGCCGTGTGAGCCAAGGGGGTCTGTGCCCCTAAGTTGGGGCGTTTGGCAAGCTAGCCGAATTAAATGCCTTTTTGATGTTTGGTTTCCATTGTGTTCTGGGGTGTAGCTCTGTCATAAGTTGAGAGACACCTGCACTTGGCTTTCTGTCTTTCCTAGTCCTCCAGGCCCTTGTATGACCTTGGCTTCAAGACACCTTTGAAGGGTCCCCTGACAGCAAGAAGCTTCCAGATACCATGTTGCCAGGGCTAGTGAGACCAGCAGTGCTAGCCTTAGGATCAGGAAGATGCCAGCGGGGGTGATCTCCAGTGCTGTCTTACTCCAGGGCCTGGACTCTTTCCTAGGCAGCCCATGCTGCTTGGATTTGATCATCCTGTTTGCTTTTGCATTTTGGGGTCCTCACTAAAAACAAGATCAAAGTTCCATTTTGTAATCCTGTTATTCACACGAGTATATTAACACAACAGAGTAAAACATTTTCTTTAGTTGAGAAGTGCGATCTTTTTTTGAGTTTAAATAAAACTAGACATTTTTATGGGTCCTCGCTGGTGCTGCGGGCCATGGCATGTGCCTCAGGACCACACAGGATTGTCAGCCTGGCCTGGCAGTAGCTCCCTGCTACTCACCCCCCACCCCCTGCTGTGGCTTCTTACCTATGACTTCATTGTAGCCTTTACAGTCCCTTGTGGAGGGGCAGCTGTAGTGTCCCCCTGCTGTGGTTCCTGAGATGGAGCACTTGCTCGGAGACAAGGTCCCCCAGGAGGACCTAGCATTCAGTACTGGGACCATGAGGACTTGGGTGGTTGTGGCACAGGCTGTTCCAAGCAGGAGCTCTGGTTGTCCATTTTCAGAATGGCCACACACTGGATCTTTGGGTGGGTGTTCTCTGGAGCAGAGGGTGTGGCTTTCTATCCTGTCTCCGCTCTTTCTGGCTCACCTGGGCTTTGACCAGACCTCTTCTTGTGGTTGACACTGTGTCACTCTCTGCTAGGGAGTCCTTGGGGGCGATTGTTTTTGAGGAAAAAGACTTAATAGGGTATAAAGGGTTAGGTTAAGTCCGGGATATTGGAGAAGGGGCTTTTGGTCCTAAAGTTCAGTTACCCCCCCCCACACACAAATGATGGCTTTTCTGTTGCAGGGCAGGCTCAGGCTGGTGGCTTGCCTAGGTGAGTGGGAGAGGGTCCTGGCTTCCCTAACCCAGGGGCTCTGCCTGGGGCTTCCTCCCTGTTTCCTCCTCTGCTTGCAAGTCAGTGTAGACTTGTGGCAATGTGGCTTGTTTCTCTGTGGTGCTGGGGTTGGAACTCAGAGCACACGGGAGAGGAGAGCATGGCCTGTGAGCTGCATTCCCAGTGGTGCATCGCCTCACCAACGTTGGTGGTCAGGGAACCGCCCATTGGATTGGCAATGGATTGGCCACTGGTGGAGGGAGGGATAGGCAGATAGTGGCATCGTATCTGGGGGGTGGGGTGGGGTGGGGCCATACATGCAGAACACATACACACACATGTAGGCACTTGTGCAAATGGGCACTATCTTGTGGATTATACACACACTGAAGACTGCCCCTTACAGGTCATAAGCAAGAAGAGCCGGCAGCAGGATCAGGGTGGGGATCAGCTGGTGGGGCTTCGGACCTCAGGGTGGGGCTTCCTAGGTGAGCATGAGCAGGGCACCCTGAGGCCCACCCTCAGTCAGGCCAGCAGCACTGGCTCTGCATTCAGCCCAGCTCTGGGTTGCCATAGGCAGTGCTCCTAAAAACAGGCTCCTGTTGTGTTTACCTTCTGGGAGGTGCTCACCGGGACTGAAACTGCCCTGGTCCCAGATAGCCCGCCCCATCTGTGGACAAATGGCCACAAGAAGCCTCCTCCTAGTCTCTTGGGGCTCGCTTTCTAAAGTGTGTGTGTGTGTGAGTGCATGCATGTGCACCTGTGTGTGCATGTGGCTGCATGTAAGTGGCTATATGGAGCCTGGGGATGCTGCAAAGAAGTGTGTGTAAGAAAATATTTGGTAAGTGATTGGCATACGTAGGAGCCTGCAGAGCGGATGATGCAGGCCCATGACTGCTTTGTAGGCCTCCAGGCACCTGCTTATTGGTCACACAGACAGCTGGGTGCTCAGATATGTGGCCTGAGAGTACTACATCCTGTAGATCTTGCAGCTAGGATAGCTGGGGTCAGTCTATCCAGTTAAGCTCTGTGCTTCCTCAGGTGGAGCCCGTTCAGGACCAGGGCCCGCGCAGCCAGACTCTTGGGCTATGGTGCCCTCTAGTGTCCAGGTAGCATTATTGCAAATGCATCTATAAATCGACCAGTCCGCAGTCCTGAAAACCTGAAAATCTGGGCCTTCCCTCTCTCACTGGAGTTGAACCTTGCTTTAGAAAAGTTTCTTGCCTTTGGAAGAAAGCATACATAGCTATGTATACCTACCGTATCACTCAGAGTGCTTAAGACAGTTGAAAACAATGTTATGTTTATGAGCAAAGGATAAGGGTAGAGGTGGGGAGTGTATGAGGGTAGGAGTGGGGTGTATAGAAGATAGGGGTAGGATGTGTTTGAGGGTAGGAGTGGGGGTGTATGAGGGTAGGGGTGGGGTGTGTTGAGGGTAGGGGTAGGGTGTGTTGAGGGTAGAGGTGGGGGTGTATAAGGGTAGGGGTGGGGTGTATAGAAGATAGGGGTAGGATGTGTTTGAGGGTAGGAGTGGGGGTGTATGAGGGTAGGGGTGGGGTGTGTTGAGGGTAGGGGTAGGGTGTGTTGAGGGTAGAGGTGGGGGTGTATGAGGGTAGGGGTGGGGTGTATAGAAGATAGGGGTAGGGTGTATAGAAGATAGGGGTAGGGTGTGTTGAGGGTAGGGGTAGTGTGTGTTGAGGGTAGGGGTGGGGTGTATTGAGGGTAGGGGTTGGATGTGTTGAGGGGAGGGGTGGGGTGTATTGAGGGTAGGGGTGGGGTGTATTGAGGGTAGGGGTGGGGTATGGCTCAGTGTTAAAGCACTTACCTGGCATGTGCAAAGCCCAGAGCTTATCCTCAGAACAATAAGTCAATCAATCAACTAAAAAACAGAGATAGAAAATATAAGATAAAGCCACCGAAACAGCTAGGATGGATTTTTTTGCTGCAGCCTCTGTGTGATGGCTGGACTGAACAGGATGTGTTTTGGTATCCTCTAGAACTTTCTAGATCTATCATCCTTAGATAAATAAACGGTCCGCGTGGCCACCACTGCTGTAGATGGGCATCCGGGGATCCCAAACTCCCCAAGATGCCCCGTGGTTGAGGCAGCATCACTTTTTTACAGATAATGATGAACTTCAATGAACGTCACTGATGTGTGGCGGACACAATGAAGAACAAGTCCGTATTGGTGGCTAGTGGGGGGGCGCTGGTTACCAGCAGACGTGTGGACGAGGCAGGCGTCCTGTTCTCCAGATCCCTGGAAGGCAGCCGCCATTCTCTCCTGAACGGCAATGGCTGGTACCCTTGTGAGAAAACCGAGAGACCCCAGGGCTCGTCCTTGGTCAGGGGCTCCTTATCTTTGCTCTGCCCCAGTGCGACTTTTACCAGAAGGCAGCTGAGCCCGACCTACAAAGGAGCAGTACTCTCTATTTAGTCATTTGTTCGAGCCTTTGGTCGCTTTTACCATGCTGTGTGGTATGTTAGCGCAGAAAGGATTGAAAGTGCTTGAGCAGAAACATCCAGTTGACTGTAGGAAAAAAGCCCAGGCCAGAGTGGTGATTGTGCCTGTCCAGCCCCGTGGCTTCTTGGGTACAGATGTCTGTATGTTCGCCCTGATGACCCACTACTGGGAGTTCCTGAGACCAGTTATAGGTTGGGGGGCACTTTCCAGGACCGAAGTTCAGTTTTGAGTGGGCTGTAGCCTTTTCTTTCAGACCCCGGCTGCAGCACCCAGCAGCGGATCATGAAGACTTCTGTGGTTGCCATGGTGAGCAGCAAAGCGTCTTCTGGTTCAGGAATCATAAGCTGTTGGCTTAGGCCTGTGGGGTTAGGCAAGGAGACATACCCAACATTCTTTAAGTGACTTTCACTCATTAGTCCACTCTGCTCCAGGCTCCAGGTTCTCCACAGGGAGGTGAGGTCACTTGAACAGCAGGAGAAGAAGCTGGGCTTAACATCTGGGTAGTTGGGTTCTGAAGCTGGAGCATTTGAGGTTTAAAAGATGGGGGTCCTAGAACCTGTCTGTCATCCATCTATTCGGTGTTGGCATGTTCTCAAGACAAATCTAGTAAACTGTGTCTGTCCAGGGGGTTTATCTCAGTGTGTGGTGGGGTTGGGGTGAGGCAGGTAAGTTGGGGCAGGAGCTCAAAGCTATTTGCCAGTTTCTTGTTGTAGAATTTTACTTTTAGTTGTGTTTAAAGTAATTCTTTTTGTGCACTGCTGGAAAAAGGGATGCATAGGCCTTGGCATTTTGTATTGTCTACAGGTGTTGGATTTCTGTGGGGAATGTTTGATTGCTCATTGTCTGCACCTGAGGAGTTCTGAATGAATAAAAACATCTGAGCTCAGACACTCGGGGTTCCACTGTTGAGGATGGTGCTTGTGTGATGGTGGTTCCTTCTGCTGAGGTCTGGAAGAGTTTGCAGATAAGGAAATGCCTCCTTGTCTTCCTTCGTGACCCTCCCGATAGGTGTGCAGCTACAGTTTCTGCCAAAAGTCTGCAGATGAACAGCTTGCTCATTCCTACGAGGTGGACCCCAGGATTCCCACTGCAGAGATCCAGGAAGGTCTGTTCCTTCAATGCCCACAAATATCTGGGCTAAGGTAAAGGCATTGGGCAGCGCCTAAGAAGTCTAGCTGGCAGGGAAGGCTTGTTAAAGGAAACCCAGGACTTCTGTTGTCATTCACAGCCGGGCCCCTGACCACCACAGCTGCAGGCTCTGTTGCCACCTAGTGGCGCTAGTATGTATCAGCCTCACAGGAACTCCATCCTGTGTCTGTCCCAGAGGTCTCTGCCCAGGGCTTGTCCCTTATGGGAGTTCCATAGGCACATGGGTGTCTTCTGTGGGCCCAGTCTGAGAAAGGGCTCAGGGAGTGTTTGTCAATGCACATGAGCTTCTGAGCCAGCGCTGAATCACATGTACTCTTGAAAGTAAGGTGCTTTGCCAACTTAGCTTTTCTCATGAGAGACTGATAGTCACAGTACAGGTGAACGTGTGTGCATGTGTGTGTGTGTTGTGTGTGTGTGTTTGGGGTGTTATGGATAGTAAAGGACCTAGCCTCTCATTATTGTTGTTAGTCTAAACATTAGCCAATGGACCTGGCTTCCTTTCCTGCTGGTCCACTGAACTATCTGACATAAGCTTATTTAGACTTTTTTGATGCCCACTGCTGTTAGACCAGGTGTGTGTGTGTGTGTGTGTGTGTGTGTAGATTTCTCTCTTCCTCTTCCTCTTTCTTAGTTTGCCTTTATTTTGAGATAAAGTTTCCATGTGTGTAGCAAGCTGGCTTTGAACTCATTATATAGTCCAGGCTATACACACACATACACACACACACACACACACACATGCATTCATACACACACATATACATACAAACACACACACAGACACACACATACTCACACACACATACAAACACACATATACACTCACACACACATACACACACAGACACATACACTCATACACACACACACACATACATACACACACACATACACACAGACATACATACACTCACTCTCACACACATACACATACTCACATACACACTCTCATGCACACATGCACACTCATACACACATACACACACACACACAGAGGTATTGCTATTTTTCCATCTCCGTATTCTGGACAATAGAAGAGATTCTCCCTGGTCCTCATCAGGAGAGTGAGCCCCATTTTCTGAGGAGGGTGGGGGTGTATCCACAGACAGTCTGCAGTTCTTCTGTAAGGGAGGTTGTTCCTCCCATCCCTTATTGACTCAGCCATCGAATCCTGTACTGGGTCCATGTGGACATGTGGTAAAGCCCATCGTGTCATGTCTTGGCCCTGGACAGGTTCCTCTCAGGCTGGGAGTGATAGTTGCTGTCAGCGTGGGGGGTGGGGGTTGTGAGTTTGCCATTTCTTTAAGCTCACTCATTGGCATTGGGGCCTGTGAGGTCTGTGATGAGTGCGAGGGTTCCTGAAGGTGTCACACTGGGGTTTTATGTACAGTAGTTCAAGGTGATATCCCTGGCAGTAGCTAAGGACTTCGAATTAGCAGCAGTGGGGGCCCAGCCTGGCCCTGGACAGGAAGCTTGAGCGTTCCCTTGATGGGGTCACCACCCCCAGTAACTGCAGCTTTGTCTTCTACAAAAGCACTGGTGAGGTGGAGGCTAGCACTGCAGGTCCTGTGTGCAGGTCACCTACCTGATGCCTGGGACTGTAATACATGTAACACCCAGGGGCGAGGTGACGGTGTTCTCATCTCGCTGTCTTCCAGGCCATGGGTAAGCTGTGGTTTGGACCCCTGAGTAGTACACACATCAGCCTCAATGGCTCCAGGGTAGCAGCTCCTTATGGGGACTGTTGACCTCAGATACTCACAGCTACACCCACTTCTACCCCCTACTCCTTCCCCTGGATCCCTGCACCCCCATGGTTCTGTAGAGGTCAGGCAGAGGCAGGAGACACCGGGGGCTAAGACACTCAGAGGGCTCAGAGACCTCACCCCATGACTTCAGTAACTTGCTCTTTTTAGGTCTGAGAATTGATCTGAAAGTGTTCATTGGTGGATGATTCTAGAGTGAATGCAGGGTGGTTGGGTAGGTTAGATGCTGCCTCATGAATAAAGAAGAGGGGACATTGGGTGACTTTAGAAGGCTGCCTGTCGCACTCGTATTAATCTACCGAGTCTTTAAAGCAACTTTAAAAGCAGGTGAGGCCACCGCCAGTTTGACAGATGAGGAGACTGACATAGAGCAGAATTAGCCACGTTCCCGAGCTGTTACAGGGGCCAGGCAAACTCAGGCCAGCAGGCTCCAGGATTCCTGTTTCCATTGTGACAGGAGCCCTGTGTGTCAGCCCTCTGAGTCATGCTATGGCTCTGTGTTCTGGACCGGAGCTGATTACACGGTGACATTTAGTACCTGTATTCTTGGACTGTGGTGTACCAGGCCTGCTCCGGAACATGAATCTTACCTCACGTCTGTTTTCAAATAAGAATAATTAATGTTTGCTGTGCAGTAATGAATGTGCTTTGAAAGCAGGATCTGTTTTCCGAGTGACCTTAGGTGAATTCTGGAAGTCTGGATTCCAGGAAGTCGAGAGAACTCAGGGAGGGTCAAAGCCAAAGTTCTCAGGATGCTGAGATGCTGTGGTTCTCAGCTGGTTCCCCGGCTACTCCCAGGAAGGGTAATGGAGGAACAGAGACCTACACTTACTGTGCAGCGTGGTATAGCTCATCTCTAGAGCCAGCCATGTGCTGGGCACTGGGATAGGAGAACAGAGCTCTGGACTTAGGCTTGGACGTGCCAGTGTGGGATACGCCACACTGCATCCATTGTACTGAGGCTTGGCTTTGCACAGGGACGGAAGAATCTTCTAGAATGAAGGCATTGTCCTTTGGACTGACTTAAATAGTCCTGGAAAACCCTGAGTGGGCAGGTAGATGCATTCTCAGCCTGAAGAGTAGGGCTGGGCCCTCTATAGGACATAGCTTTCCCCGGGGCTTGTGGCTTTCTGCTTTGGGAACGAAGAAGACACAGTTGAAAAGCATGTTTTCCTAAGATAAAATTTATCACCTTTCTCACAGGTCACAACCCTATGGTCCCCCATCCAGGCATGGCTTATCCTCACAGTGCCTAGGGTCTGGGAACATGTTTCCGTTTCAGTTGGCCCCAAGGGACCACTCTGGGTCCCTTTTATTAGGGTGCTCATCTCATTCCCAAGGACTGCTCCCTTTAACCACCTCCTCCCAATACTGTCACCATGGGTGTCTGGAGTTCCACATGTGAATCTCAGGGAACACAGATGCAGTGTAGTACGGGCCTCACCGTGGGCTACACCTGTCATGACAGCAGAGAGGAGCAACTTCTGGGGGTCAGCACCTTATCACCTGAAATATGTTAACCAGACATGTGCTTTCTGCTGTATCTGAGCCAAGTAAAATAGTGTTGTGCATGGGTATGTGTGTACATATATGCATGTGCATGTGTATGCTATGTACATACATGCATCTGTCTGTGCATACATGCATGTGAATACATATGTGTGTGTGTGTGTGTGTGTTACCCTGGTTGCAGGATGCCTATATTCTAGATAGGTCTCAGAACTTCCTACAAGGACTGAGAGAGGGCACTGACCTGACATCTGTCTTCACCAAAGCTGGAGAAAACCTTGCATTGAGCATCCCTGAAGTCAAGGTTCCTGGCAGGCTGTGATTGATTCCAGTAACAGGATATGAAGTGGGTTGGTAGAGTGTTTGTCTAGCATGCACAGGGTCCTGGGTTTGAGTCTCAGCACCACATGAAATCCAGGGTAGTGACGATCTCAGAGTTTTACAGGTAGAAGCAGAAGGATCAGAAGTTCAAGGTCAAGTTGATTGACAAAAAAAATGGGGATTTAAATTTCAGATAGTACAACATGGTATCATGCACATAGGCGTGGGAAAGGGAAAGGGTGCTTGGTGCTCTGTTTGGGGAGTTGGGGTGTTTTGGATGACTTTGAGGGATTTTGCAGAGGGCTTTTAAGGTAGATGAAGTGGATACAGGGTCTGATGATCTCAACCTCTGTGGCAGGGCTTGAACTACAAACCGGGAGGTGGGGTGGGGGGAGAAACACAGAGAGACACAGAGACAGAGACACACAGAGACAGAGAGCCCTTCTCTCCCTCGAGAGTCTCTCCCCCTCGAGAGACGTAGTTAGGGATACACACAAACACACACACACACACACACACACACACACACACACACACAGAGAGAGAGAGAAGACTGTGTCAGGTTTTGAGCAGGAAGTGTTGAGATCTGAGATGTTTGAGGTGGGGTCAACAGAGAGAGCCATTCTAGAGAGGCTGATCAGAGGTCCACAGGCTAGACTAGAACCCTATTGGGGCAGGGAGGGGGATTCTGGTGCTTTTTGTGGGGTCCAGGAAGGTGGCTGGATTTCTTGTCTGGATGCCCACTTAGTTGGTGGTACCATTCAGAGGCTATCGGGAAGAGAGCAGCTGGTGTGGGCAGGAAGGTCAGCTTTAGGGACGATGCATTCCAAATGCTCTCATTCCACGGGGAACCCAGTGCCTAGGACCGAGAGATGGATCCAACGAACCCTGCTCTGCATCTGGCATCCTGCTAAACCTTGACATCGCATGTGTGGGCCCATTCAGTTCCTCAAATTACTCCTGCCATGTGTGATCCCAGTTGTACTGAGGGGGAGTGGCCAGAGAGAGTGCCTGGGCAGTAGAAGCTCACAGGCCCTTCTCAGGGGCTTGGTTGAAGCCTAGCTTGTAGCTGTTGCCATCACTGTAACTCAGCTGCTGCACACTGGAAGTTTAAAGAGCAGAGGGAGCCAAGAAAATGTTATGATGCTTCCAGGTCACAGCTGTTTCTAGGAGGCTGGGGAGATGGATCCCTAAGACCCCCTTAAAAGCTAGGCAAGGCTGGGCTGTGTGCTTTGCTGCTGTAATCCCAGCTCTGAGGAGGCAGAGACTGCATGCATGTGCACTGTGGGCTGCAGGTTCAGTGAGCTCAGCAGAAGAAGATGCTCAAAGTGGACTTCGGTTACCCCCCCCCCACACACACAGAGGCACATATTGCAAGTGTGTTTCTGTAAGTGGGATGTCAGGGCTGCAAACCTGCAGAGGAGGGAGGGCTCAGAACAGCTTCTTTGTATAGGCAGTCAGGGTATTATTGAGTAACCTTGAGTCCTGGTAGCTTCAAGGGCAGGCTGAGAGAACTGGCCTGGAAGTCAGTTGCAGAAGCCAGAGCAGTAGCTGGGAGGGCTCCAGGCAGAAGGTGCTTCCTGAAGGCCTGGTGATAAGGTGGGGCTGGGGGTGGGGGCTGTAGAGGGCAGAGGTAGGTCTACCCTGGAGATAAGGAGGCCCCAGCCCCTCACCTGCACAGACCTAGCCAGGCGTTTACAGCCTGCTCTGTCCCTAAAGGTGCCCCTCCCTCTAGAAAAATGTGGACTCTCTGTCTGATAAAACCTGGATCCACCTGGAGGGACACAAGCACCAAGGTGGAAGGAAGCCATATGGAGGCAGCGAGCACGGGGATCTGCTCCAGTCAGCCACGGGATCCAGGCCTGGCTTTGCCCCTATCCGGCTGGCCGCCAGCGTTGGGGTGTTTCATTTCTGGGCCCTGCCTTTCCTATAAAACCAAAATCATAAAAGATCCCATCTCCTAAGGTTGCGGTGAAGGTTAAACAAGATCACATGTGCGATGGAGTTAGCGGAGAACGCGCCACTGTAGCGTCCTGTTATCAGTTTTGCCCCTCTGCGTCTCGCTCCGCCACCCCCATGTCTGCAACCTCATTTTCTGCTGGAAATTGTGGTCAGAATATATTATGTGGAAAATTCCAAAAATAAAGAATTTGTAAATGTTGAGTGGTTTTTTTTTTTTTAAACCACAGCATATTATTATAATTGTTCTGGTTGATTAATAATTACTGATAATCACTTAATTGCTTAATTTGCTTTTCAGATTAAATTCTATCACAGGTGTGAACTTGTACAAAAGTAGTGTAAGTGATCAAGCCTTTGGATATGCCCTGGTCTGGAACATTCCTCCGTTTGCGAGACGTGTGCTTTTATTTTTGTGTTTTGAGTCCTTCTTGGTCTACGAATGGAGCTCGCACATCTTCCTCTCCAGTTACTCTGTAATTTGTACCGGAGGTCCAGATCTGTCCCAGGAGGCACGGCCCTGTGAGGGCTATAGGCAGCAGCTACTGCTGAGACTCAGTCCCATAGCCTGGTCTCACAGCAGACTGCCTTACAGTTTCTGTCGTGGCCCTGTCCCCTGCAAGATGCTGGTAGGCTGGTAGGCTGCTACTGTCGCCTCTGCCCCCCACCTCTTAAGAACCCTATGGCTCTGAGCACATTGCTGGAGGACAGGGTGGTCCCTGGATTATGACCTCTCCCAGAATTGGAACAGTATCTCTGAACAACCTCCAGGACAGATTCTAGGCCAGCCCTGGAGGGTGTAGCATGCCTGGACAGATGGTGTCCATCTGCAGGCTCCTGCCCCAGGGCCCGGAGTGACAGCTTGGCAGCCCTATTTTATCCAGGGATAGTTGAGGCTGGGAATCCTGGACATGGTCCCCAAGTCAGGCTCACTTGTGTTGTGACCATTCGCAAAGCAGCCACTTGATGGCGCTGTGGCTCCACCACGTGCCTGCTTTCGCTTTCAGCCCCAGGCTGGGCTGCAGTGGTCACCCAGGTGCCTGACTGTGCCCTGGCTGCTGTTGGGGCACAGAGCCCAACGCCTGCCTGTTCTGCTTGAGCACAAATGCAGTGCTCAGAGCTGGTTTCTCCTGCAGTGAAGGAAGTTTGAGGCGTTGGCACTGTGCTCTGTGCTCTGACCCTGCAGTTTTCCCAGCAGCTCCTTGGAGGCCCCAGTGTGCTCAAGAGCCGTTTTAGTACCATCTGCACCCCAACCTAGGTGATCGCTTTCTTTGGGGGAGAATTGATTGGCTAGCCTGAACTCTTGTCAGGAGTTTGTACTTGGGAGTGAAACTGAACACTGGCTGGCTAAACACGGAATGCAGGAGGAGGAGGAAGAGGAGGAGGAAGGAGGAGAGATTGGAAACTCCCTAGATGAACTTCCTCTGCAGTCATAGTCATTCTGTGTAAAACTTGAAAGTGCAAAAGAGACAAAGAGCCTCCGAGAGTTTGCGCTAGAAGTAGCTGGCATTCTCGCGGAGGTCTATTCTGGTTGCACGAATGTGTGCTCCTTCCGTCCAGCGGGGTCACTCCATTCATTCCGTTTTACTGTCCTGCTGTTCTGCTCACAGCAGAGTGAAGGTTTTCCCTCACAAGCTGGTTGGTAGAAGCTGCTTTAAGCAAGCCCTTCTTTGGGGTTTCCTCATGCAGTGGCAGGGGTTTGGGGGTCACGGTGATCTCATTGAAGCTGTGGTTTGGGAACATTTGGAAGAAGGTGATGGGGTTACAGCTCACAGGGAGAGTTGAGTGGGGAGCTGCCTGCTTTTTTCATTTTGTAAAGTGAGTGTCTCCGTCTAAGATGGGCTGTTCTCAATAAAACACAGAACAGGGGGTCCTGAGGTTGGGTCTCTCCTTTGGGGGCTCCCCTCACAGAAGTCAAGCTCTCTGTGGAGATCAGAGCCTTTCCAGGCTACCTGGGCCAGTGACTGAGAGGCAGGTCCTAGGGGTCACCACCCCAGACCCTTGCCCCCCTGAAAGACCCTGGGACAAATGCAGAAGGCTGGTAGGTGGGGTTGGGGTGGGGGCTAGGCTGCTCCTCCTAAATGTGTCTGCCTCCCCCCCCCCCAGGACCAGGCGCAGTGTGGGGCCTGAGCTGGCCTTGCCTAGGACAGCACAGTGTCCAGGGGCAGAGCTGAGGAAGGTTGTGACCCTGTCCCAGCTGAGGAGGGCAGCGGGGAGGGGAGAACCAGGACAAGCTGTCCTCACCCTGCAGCCTAACTCCCAGCTTCTGGGCCAGCGGGCCTCCAAAAGCCTGGAAAAAGACACTTTATACTCTCCTTCTTATGCTATTCTGTGGCTCGCTCACCCCTGAGCATGCGACTTGGTGTCCCCTGGCGGCTCAGGAGTTGTGTGGCTTCTCAAGACTCTGGAAAGAGAGTGGACAAAAAGGATAGCGCCATCAGTCACTGCTGCTGTGGCCCCCAAGGAAGCCCAGGAAAGTCCAGCGTGTTGGCTTCTGCTGTGCCCACCAGCCCTGAGCAGCTCAGTGGGAATGTGGCTCTTCAGCCACACCACTGAACTCTTGACTCTGGCTTCAGGGACTCAGAAACACGCCACTGTTGAGTTTCCTCGTCCATAAGATGGACCAAGTCCTGATCTATAGGGTGTGTGTGAATAGCCCCGGAGTTGATGGATAGTCTTTGCCTTTTATCATAGTCCTTTCATCCATTTCTAGTTGATTTTTCTCTACTGGATAGACAATGGTTTAAATTAAAAAGCCAGTAGCTATTAACACGCTACTCGTGAGCTAAGAGCTTTGCTTAGGTCTTTCTATTTAATCCTCTAAGACCCCAGCGACGCCTGTGTGGTCACATCTGGATGGTGTGGAACTGAGGCCCAGACAGGGTTTAGTTCTCTGCCTGATCACCCAGATGTGTGACCCCTGAGAGCCAGCATCTGAGCCCCAGAATGTGGCCTATCACCTTTGGTGCTTTCCTCACAGCGCCCTACCTCACGTGTCTGATCCAGTGTGAGGCTCTGTCATGCCTTAAGACTCTGATTTGCAGCTCTTTGGCTCTTTCTCCTCTAGTCATGGGGTGGACCTCCCCACTCAGACCGTGCAAGACATACCCTGGATATTTGAACAGAGGATATTCCAGGGGAATTTACTAGTGACATCTCAAAGTTGGGGATATATGATATGTGTGCGGGGGGTGGGGGTGGGGATGGGGGTTGGAGGTGGTGGTCGAGTCTCTACTGTGTCTTAACTGTGCTAGCGAAGACATTTTTTTTTCAGGTGCGTGTATGTTTTGTGGGTGGTATGCACGTGCATGCGTGTGTGTGTGTGTGTGTGTTTAGAACCCTTATTCTGGGAGTTGGAAGCCAGGGCCTATGGCCTAGGCCGTCGGTGGGCCAGGCAGAGGGTAGAGCACTTTTCCTGGGTGGGTGGAGGAGAAGAGGCACCGCTAGGTCAGGACAGGGCAGATGCAGGTCTGGAGTGGCTTCTGGGGCATCCTGCCTGACTGCCCTTGTCTGCCAAGGCTCCTCAAACTCTTTTCAAGAAGAAAAAGCCCTTTCATTGGAGAGGCTTCACGGGGCAATGCCTGAGGTGACACCCCGGTGTGAATGAGCTTCCATTGAAGTGCCATCCATCAGGGGAATGGGAGTGACTCAGCCCCTTCTGTGATGGGACGATGGGGACTGGTGACTATGGGTGGGCAGTGAGAGGAAGCCATGCTGGCCATGCAGCCAGCAGCCACTGTGGGGCCTGCTTCGGAAGCGTGGTGACAGCCTTTGCTCTCTTCTGGGCCGGGTGTCCATGGGGAAGGACTCTTGGTTGACTGCTGTCAGTCACAGTTGTCACTGGTACTGTCCCTCTTGCAGGATTTGCTAACTGAGGTGTCTTTTCGCTCTGTGTGATAAAGCACGGGAGAGGGAGAGGATGGTCTGTTTTATAGTTTCCATTGTGAGCCTAGCCTTTAATGGCTGAGCCGTTCCCTCAGCTCTCTTGTCTGTTTTTGATGACGTATGCATGTGTTATAAATGAGTCAATCTTCATGGAGATGGGAGCCACTGAAAGCCAGGACTGAGCTCTAGGCAGGTGTAACTGAGCCCTGAATCTCCGCTGGGGCTTGTCTCCATCTTTTCTGCCAGGCCAAGAGACAGGCCTTGTTAGGTCAGCTCTGCAGATAACTCTACAGCTGTCCTTTTCGGAAGCTTAGGAAGCTTGCTGCTGGCGTCCTGAGAGGGTGTCAGCATTTCCTGTCTGTCTGGGGTGAGGAGCTGAGCTGTGTGCTGCTTCTGGCTTCCCCATCACATGGAGGCTCCACCCATGGGCCTAACCATGAGTCCGAGGTGCATCCTTGGGTGTGCCCTCCTGGGAACAACCTGACTGTGGGTGGAGCTGGTATTCTTAATAAATCTGTTTGGGCCCAGTCCATGGTGAGAATAACTCTTTGCAAAGAGTTGTAGAAGACTGTCCTTAGAGGACTTTAGGTTGGGACACTGTAAATGACTGTCGGTACAGTCCCTCATCTGCCAGGATACATTTCAACCCCTCTGTGGACACTTGGGACTATGGACAATACTGAATGATATTTGTCCAATATTTTTCCCATACACGTGTACTTCTGATAAAGCTTCCTGTCTGAACTAGGCACAATAAGAAATATCTGTTTGATAATAGAACAATTATAGCAACAGCAGGGCAGAAGTTATGTGGATGTGATCTCTCTCCAAAGGTCTTACTGTACTATATAGTACTCCATCTTCTCTTTGATCTGGTGACTGTGGGGTGAGATGGGGCAGTGGGCGACATGGGTATGACACGGGTATGTGAAGTAGCATTTGTCCCCTTCGATGGTATTCTCATTGATGACTGACACCTTGGAATTCAAACCCCCAGATAAAGGGGCCGACTGTAATAGTTCCCACCTACTGAGCACATGCGATGCCCAGGTGGTGTTCCGCACGGGTTTCTTTGGTACCTAACTGTGGAAGGCAGGGTCATGTGTGTGTTTTGGGTGACATAGTACATGGAGAGAAGTTTAGCTAGTTGCTTGAGGATAGGCGGCTTATTGGTGGTTGGCAGCGGCGGCGACTGTGCAGGTCTGACTGTGGCCTGCTGGCTCCCCCAGCTGGTGAATGTCCTTTTTGATGTGCAGCATGTGATATCTTAGATCTAATCCTGTAAAATGTCACACCCAGATGTGAAGATGACACACTGGCTGAGTCGCTCTTGTTCTTGGTGAGTCCTCAGCTGCCAAAGAGCTTCTCGGTGACGCAGAGTGTCCACTGCTCAGCCCTGGCACCCCTCAGCTCCCTGCCCCAGGCAGACCATTCCCCGGAGTTCTGTACCACACTCCCCAAAGCATCACTGTAGTCTGGGGTCAAGTGGGAGTCTGATGAGCTTGTCTGGAGAGGATAGAGGAGGTTTCATCTGTTGGGAAGCTGCTCAGGAGACGGTCCAATAGGTGCTGTGGTCAGCCCTCTTTGAAGCCTTTACCCTCCTGGAAGCATCCCAAAGCAGGAAGGTATCCATGAGATACACAGATACATGATGGCAGCCACTAGCACCCTCATCTACACCTCTCTGGGCCTAGCACATCAGCTCCTGCCAGTGGTTCAAACATTGTCAGCCCTTTGCCCAGCCTGTGTCCTCCGTGAGTGTGATCTTTAACCAGGATACAGCTAGAGGCCCTTTCTTCTCAGCCTACAGCGGACTTCCTGGGTTTAGGCCTGGAGCCTGGCAGCCTACCCTGTTCTGAGGTGCTGTCTACCGTCTGCACACGGGGGTCAGGTACTCTGACCTGGGCTGTATCGCCAGTCATCTCTAACCAAAACATCCCCTGGACCTTCATGGTCCTTCAGCAGGCATGATTATTTTAATGTCCCTTTACTTTTTTCCTGCCATGACATTGAGCAGTATGCTTATTTGGTGAGCGTTGTGTGGTCCTGTCATGCATTTCCGAGGATTCCAACTTGGAGTTTCACAGTCGGCTCTTGAGGACTCGGGTTCCGTGTAGAGATAGTTTAAGCAGAGTTCTTCAGACTGGACCGGCATCCGGTGAGGGGTCCTTTGGAAGCCCCCAGGCCATGCTTTTGCCTTCCTGGGCAGATAGCTCCTCAGACACGTGTCTGAGAGAGGGCTGCTGTGACCTCACAGCTGAGGAGCCTCCCAGTGCTTCCTTCTGTCCCAGCTGACGGAGGAAGAGCCTCTTAGGCCTCCCAAGTCTGGGTTTTTTGCTTGCTGAAGGCAAGGTACTGGGGGTGGGGAGTTGGGGAGACTTCCTTCGGAAGCTAAACAGGAGATCCTGGGGACCCTGGACAAGAAGGCCATTCGGTTTTGCTTTGACTCCAGGGTGTGGCCTCTCCCAAGCCCCCCCTCAGAGGCCGTGTGCGCCTGGTTCATGTTTTACATAGCATCTGAACGCCACCAGTTGTAACTCAGCCCAACACCTACTTCCTCTCCCTGGAGGCTTCTGGAGCTTAGATCACATGACTTGTTTACTTGGCTGTTGGCCCAGGTTTCGGCTTCTTCTCTTCTGCCATGTTTGCTTCTCTCTCCACTCTAACAGTGGAGTTGTCTCACTGTTCAGAACCCCATCTCCCCGTCTGTAAGACGAGGAAGAGCGCTGTAAGCTGGCATATGTACAGTGCGCAGCACAGACCAGGAGGTCGAGTGGGGTCCCAGCGGCTCGCATCTTTCTGCTTGCCGGCCCCACCCCTTCCCTCTTACCCTCCCCTAGGTTTGCCTTTCTTCACGATAAAATGAGAACTTTTTGGTTGATAATTGTCAGGGGAAAGCTTGACATCAGTGTCACCCTCATGAATCTGGGGGTGATATTTTGAACATATCTCCACATGTGGTTTGTTTCAAGGGTGGCTTGTAGTTTATTTTGCACAGTTTGAAGCTTGGCTTTGAGCTTCGAAGACACAGAAGTTATTATCGAAAACCAGTGCGCTTGTGTTAGAACTTAAAATTTGATTTTTATTCCTTCTGTGTTCTCCAATGGGCTGAACAACCTTTTGGAAGTATTCTGTCATTTGGAGTTTTGTTTAGGGGAGGCCAGAGTGGTTAGTTTTCTACAGAGAAAAGAGAAGGTGATACCTAACCAAGATGCCCTGGTGTGCTCCATGCCCCAAGATGTGTTAATGTACCTTGGAGGTGTGTAGTTGGCCTGGATATGTCTTGGCAACCTAGACATTGCTTGGATGTCTCTTTATTGTTTTTCTTTTTGTTGTTGTTTGTTTTGTTTTGTTTTAAATTCCCAGGAATTTCATATCCTGTTTCACCCTGAGATATCAGGGTGTCAGCTACCTGTGAGTTTTCACTGTTTCCTAGCTCTTCCTTGGGAAGGCAGACAGGGCACATTCCCTCCCAGGCTGCCTTTCTTTCTGAACTTGTGCATCTAGGCCTGAGCCCTGGCACCAAGAGGCCGTGTTCTGCTTCCTCCCACTGGCTCCTGTGCTCAGCCAGCATTTTCCCACCGTCTGGAAAGTTCCCGGGCCCCAGCCTGCAACATTATTGCGGATTTTGTTCTTCTGTCGTGAGCCCCACATGTCCCTGCAAGGGATTTGTCGTAAGATGGACACTGGGGTGGGAGGAGAGGACTTGGGGTTCTTTGCGAAGATAGAGAGAGATGGGAGTGACAGAGGAGGGAGAGGCCGGGAGCCTACGTCCTGGCAGATAACCGGAGGAGAGAAACAAACGGGTCGAGGGTGGTTTGAAGCGGTGTAGCGACTCTGTTGTCCTCTTTTTATTTTTCCCCATGTGATTTCTTTTGGCTCTTTGGGAGGTAATATTTTAAAGTTCAGAGATGATCCGAGCTGCCTCCTCCTGGCATATTCCACTGCCTCTTGCTCCTTGGCAACCAATGAGCTAGTCCTTGTTCCCATCTCCTCCCCTGGGGGTTATCTGAACATGACACAGGACCCTCCTAGTAGCTGACCTATCAGTAAGCAAGTTGTGTAAGACAGAAGCCAATTGCTGAAGCACAGAGAGACTAGGAAAGGGGTGGTTTTCATATTGCCAGAGTCAGACCACTCTGGGAACTAGAGTTTTTGTTTTATTAAATTAAAAAAAAAATGTGTATGGGTGTTTAGCCTGTGTGTATGTCTGTGTACAACATGCATGCAGTGGCCACAAAGGCCAGAAGAGGGTTCCCTGTAACTGAAGTAAAAGATGATCGTGAGCCACCATGTGGGCAGTGGGAACTGAACCTGGATCCTCTGCAAGAGCTGCCAGTGCTCTTAACTGCTGCGCTGTCTCTGCAGCCTCTATTATTGTTTGAATTCTGAAAGAAGGTCTTGTTCATTTGCCGAGCCCAGCCAGGCCTTCGGTTTATGATCTACCTGCCTCAGCTTCCCAAGTGAATGGGGTCACAGACCTGTACCACCAGGCTCGGCGGTGGGGTAGGGGTGGGGTGAACGGCGCCAGACTTTGAGGTTACATAGGCTGTCAGCTCCCCCGCCATCTTCCAAGTTGTTCGGTTAACTAAGAGCAGAGGTTGCGAGCGCTCTAAGGATCCGCACTGTTGCGTGTGACTTTGAAAGTGGATTCAATTGACAAACCCTTTTAGAGTGATTTTGAAACTGAAAAACTGAAAACGAATAGGTTCTCTCAGGGTCTGTGAGCCACTGGAGTTCTCTTTACCTGTAGGCTGTGTACCTGCAACTAGGTCGTTTGCTCTTCCGGCTGCCATACGTATCCACGTGTGTGCAGATATATGCAGGACTCCACATACCAAGCATGGACGAATGCCTGAGGCCAGCTCACAAGGGTTGCACTTTCTGTTTTGTGCAGTGAATGAGGCATGCAGGGAGAAACAGCAGCTCCCGCAAGGGGCTGGCGGAAGTGGCCGGGTTTTCTGGGTTTCAATGCCATGTGGTCCTGTGCTTAGAGGGGAGTCAGGTCGCTAGGTCTGACATACCATTCCTTGCTCCAGGGCTCCACTGGGGCGTCTTGCTCTAACTTGCAGCCTGACTCCTGACTCAGTGCTTAGAGGACTGTGGTGTAGGACTTGAGGACACACTGTTGCTCTTTCCATGTATTTCCTGTGGATAACTCTTGACGTTTTCTACAGCCACCAAAAGACGTGTGTGTGTGTGTGTGTGTGTGTGTGTGTGTGTGTGTGTGTGTGTGAGTACTAGCACATGCATGTGCTGGTCTGTTTATGTGCATGTACATGCATGTGGGGATAGGAATGAGCTCTTCGGGAGCAGGCGTAGAGATGACGTGAACATTGTTTGAATGCCTGGTGTGTGCTGTACCCCGAGCTAAATCTCAACCACTACTCAGGGCTAGTCATATTCTCCCTAATCTATAGGTAGAGAGAGTGGCTTTGGGAGGATCCCCTAGATGGAAACAATAGGTGACAACTCAGCACGACACATTGCAAAGCTGACACCCACCCATTGTTAGTCCTCTAGACATTAGTTATTTTTCTATCTGCTGTGATCAAACACCTGACAGGAACAGCTTATTTTGCTCATGGTTGAGAGGATACAGTGTATCATCCCCAGGAAGGCACGGCAGCAGTGATGGACGCCGTCCATGCTGGCGGGACCTTGTAGCTGTTCACATCATGTGGCAGATGGGAAGCAGAGAGCTCAGACTGGAAGTAGAGTCAGGTTGTAACTCTCAGTGTCAGCTTTTAGTGTCCTGTAGGTTTTTCTCTCCCTGCCCATGGGGTCCTGCTTCCCTCCTGTGGGGTCTTGTTTCCCTCCCATGGTCCTGCGTCCCTTCCCAGCACATGGCTAAGCTATTGGCTGATTAACTTAGCTCCCTGGGAAGGAAAGTGCAGGCTGTAGGTCCCAGACCCAAGGACTAAGAGCCAACAGAATGCACAGCGTTCCAGAGGTGTTGTCAGAGGAACATCTCTCTTTTGTTTAATGCAAGGATTGTTACATTTATAGTGTGGGAACGAGGGAGGGTCTTTGGTACCCAGGGGTGGAAGCCATTGGTTAAGACAGGGGTATTGGAATAGCTGCATTTATGTGCTGGGGTATATTCTGGGGAACAGGGACTTAGGTAAGCAATTTTGCCTTTGGAGTTTTGCTGTGGCTTGTGGTCTGTCAGCGCAGAGGGGAGGGGCTAAAGTCCCGCCAGTTCTTTGGAATGAGAGCCCGGTGGTCGCAAGCGCCCTCCAGACCCATCACTGCATGACCATTCCATGAGGGCACCACAGTGTCTATCCTGAGAGAGACACGTCATATGAAACCATAGCACCCTTCTTCCTACAAGTTAGATAAGTGCCTACCAAATAAAGGAAATGTCATAGAAGATTCTAGAAAGATCTAAGCACATGTGCATACATGGTCCTCAAGGTTTTACTGGCTAGCTACTATTTCTGTGCCCTTAGGCAAGTTATTTATGCTCAGTGCCTTTGTTTCTTCATTCATAAAATGGGAGAACTAAAACAGCCCCATATAATTGTGAGACTCAGAGGAGTGATTGATAAAATACTCAGCGGCGGTTGGTGCTTGGTGAGTAGTATTCGTAGTAGCTGTTAGTGACGCAGCCTTGCTGACCACATGGGCACTGCTGGATGAGATAGGAAGCAGTGTGAGTCGAGGAGGCACTGGGGAAGCTGGGCATCTACAGGGAGGGGGGTCATTGGCTTCTTGGTGGCTCACCAGAAAACTTAGGCTTGCCCAATGTTTCAAGGAGGAAGGACGTCATGGGTGGCCATAGAGTAGGGAACAGTGCAGAGAAATGATGAGGAGATGGGCCTCAATGGGATGGGCTTGGTGGCGTCTGAGAGAGTGGGCACCCTGAGGGACTTGTGGGAGAGGGGGTTGGGGGTGGGGTTGAGAAGGCCGCTCCTCTCCGAGTTGTCTGGGAAAGTGCCATTTACCGAGGATGCCGGAAAACTTGGCTGGAATCTGGGGAGGTGTACAGGGAGGAGGCAGACAAAGGTCTCGAGGCTGAAGAAGTACAGAATGAGTGACCAGCTCTGAGCTCTTGGTGGTGGCCTGGATGTTAGCAAGGTGAGTGAAACACAAGGAGAACATTCTAGATATGCTAGGAACATTCTCTGTAGTACCGTGTCCCTTTGTGTGTTGCGCCTGGTGCTGTCTGTGGGACTGGAGTGGAGAGTTAGAAGCTCAGCATGTATCAAGGGGACCGGTCAGATTTGGGGCCATTTAGCCTGGTGGGTCCCATGCCAGTGCCTGCTCTAGCCTGTGTTCTTCAGTTGTATGGCTCTCGGCTGCCTGCTTATTCCTAGGTCAACTCCAAAGCTCACCCCAGATGGACTCAGCCGACTGGGAGCCAGGCTTGGGAATCTGTATCCGACATAGGTTCCTGGTGACCTAAGGCAGAGTGGCCACACAAGGATGGTGACTGGGTAAATGTGAGTCAGATTTCTCAGAGGCGAAAGTAGCAAGACACATGGGGACTAGAGGGTAAGGGATCCACCATAGTGGACAAGGCCAGCACACAGCTTCCTCGTTGTGCAGGAAGGGCTTGCGTATAGAGAAATTCATCTGCCTGCCTTGCTCACATCTTTTACAGTTATTCAAGGGGAGGCCAGTGCTATGGTCTGAAGGCTTGTTGCCATCTCCAGTTTGTATGCTGAAACCTGATGCCCAATTTGATGGTTTTTGAGAGGTAGGGTCTTTGAGAAATGATTGGGTCATGAGTGTGGATCCTTCACGAATGTGGTTAATTCCCTTATAAAAATCTGTTTGCGGTTGGGAGATGGCTCAGTGGATAAAGTGCTTGCTCTGCAACCCCGAAGACCTGAGTTCAGATCCTCAGCGCCCACGTAAAACCAAGGAGCAGGGGCTTGAATCTGAAACCCCATGCACTTGGAGGCAGAGGGGAGACAGGAAGACCCCTGGGTGCTCCCTGTCCAGAGCTAATCAAGGTGCTCCAGGCTCAGTGAGAGACCTCATTTCAACAGACAAGGTAGATATCCATAGAGGATGGCACCTGATATTCATTCCTGGCTTCTGCATACACACGTGCCTAGGTAAGCAGTCCCCAACCTGTTGTTGTCAGACACACACATGCGCACACTCACACACACCTAGGAAAGCATTCCCCAACCTGCTGTCAGGGACACATAACACACACACATGCACGTGCGCGCGCGCGCACACACACACACACACACACACACACACACACACACACACACATTATATTTGGAGTAGAGTAGCTAGTACCCTGAGAGGCTCTGGCAACCACACTGTGTAAGAACTGGTTGTAATATTACGGTCATGTCGTGAATATCCCATGTTGAATGAGTGGTTTGGTCTCTTGGACAAGAGGCGGCAGAAGCAAGAACACTGCTGATTTTGCACACCTGATATTCTGCTATGTTGAGACTCTTCTTTAACGTAAGGAAGGAACTGGCTTTCCTGTGACAGCCTGCAGCAGAGTTTGGGGAGAACCTTCAGTTACAATATTGGTTTCAAGCTCTGTCTTGCAAAAACCAGATCCAAATGAGAGGCAAGCTCCTTGAATGGACTGACTTCCTTTCCTCTCCTCCCCTCCCCTCCCTCTCCTCTCCTCTCCTCTCCTCTCCCTCTCCTCTCCTCTCCTCTCCTCTCCTCTCCTCTCCTCTCCTCTCCTCTCCTCTCCTCTCCTCTCCTCTCCTCTCCTCTCCTCTCCTCTCCTCTCCTCTCTATCCCCTCTCCTCTCCCTCCCCTCTCTTTTCCTTTGCTTTCCTCTCTTCTCTCTCATTCCCCGTTCTTTCTTTCTCCCCCTTCTCTCCTTTCTTTTCTGGTTCTGAGGATTGAACCTAGGGTCTTCTACCTTCTAGTCAAGTCCTCTATGAGTGAGTTACAGCCCCAGACCTTTTTGACTTATTTGTTAATTGTTTTCAGCAAGCTCTTGTTCAGGGTGACCTTGAACTCCTTCTGTAGCCCAGACAGGTCTTAAGCTTGCCATCTTCTGGCCTCAGCTTCCTGGGATTCCAAGCCTGAGCCACCAGGCCCAGCTTGGATGGTGTGTCTATGATTTTTCTTCAGGTGCCACTTGGGTGTGGTCCAGTGGAGGGGACCTGGATCTGAGTGATCTCTTGACGGAGACACTTGCCAACAAGTAGCTTGTACTAGTTGGGCACAAAATAAACCTGAAGTGGATTTTATAAACCATCCATGCATGTGTGCGTGCTCATTATTAGAAGAACAAATTGTAGACAGTGCACACCATGTCTTATGTGTGTATCTCCGTGTAGCAGCCATCAAAACCGAGACAGAATCGAGTATTTCTAGGATTATGGAAGGTGCTGTCTTCTCACCTATCAGCCAACACTTCTCTCCCCCTCCTGCCTAGTGATTTGATGTTGCAGGAGGGCAGGGTGACTCTCATGGCTCCATGGTTCACAGACAAGCCTGGCTAGCAAACCAAGAGGAAGTGCCTTCTTGCAGAGGCATTTCTAGGTTTGGCTTAGGTTAAAATACACCTGAGTACACCCTAAGATCTTCCATGCACTGAAATACCCAGTGCTTTATGCATTTGTGGTTCTTTATCTGGCCAGGTTGCCGTTCCAAAAGCGTTCTTTTCTACTTATCTGACAAACCATAAATTTTATTTTCTCTAAGGGCAAAACCAACTTGGAGCTCATTTACAGCTCACGTTTTAAGAGCCTACTGCCCTTCTGTCCTGTGAAATACATTTTCTTTTTCTTAACACAGACTATTCTGAAAAGGGCTGAGATGTGTGTTCCCTCACCTGCCTGCCCAGAGGATGCCTAGAAACCTACCTGTGTCCTGCCCTGGAGGCCAGGACTCATGCTAGAATTCTCTCTGCTTGTGGCTGGTGTGCGTGTATGCCTGTGTGTGTTCTCTGCTTCCTCTCATGGATTTGGGGGATCGAATGTGATTCTCTTTGGTTCCTGCTGTTCTGTATGCTACTACCCAGGTTAGTGAGATGGTTTTAGTAACTCTCAAGAAAAAGGGCACAGGATGTGGCAAAGGCTCCTTGGAATCCTTACAGCCCTTTGCTTTGGGCTTGTGTTTGTGCTGGAGGGAGAGGCGCCACCACGTTGATATGATACCTGGTAAAGGAGTCTTCTTCCTGATGCTCAGTGGGTTGGAGAGAAGGTGGTTTAAGAATGCATGTATTTGGAAGATAGCTCGTCTTGCAAGCACAAGGATCTGAGTTTAATCCTTGTAACCCATATTGAACAAAAAACAAACAAATCCAAACAAACTGGCATGCACTTACAATCCTAGCACTGGAGAGGTTGAGGCAGGCAGATTCTTTTTCTCCCCTCCCCTCCCCTCCCCTGTCCTCTCCTGTCCTCCCCTCCCCTGTCCTCCCCTTCCCTTCCTTTCTTTTGTTTTTTCAAGACAGGGTTTCTCTGTTGTAACTCTGGCTGCCCTGGAACTCACTCTGTAGACTAGGTTGGCCTCGAACTTGCGGAGCTCTCCTTGCCTCTGCCTCCCGAGTGCTGGGATTAAAGGCATGCGCCACCATAGCCCAGCCGAGGCAGGCAGATTCTTAAGACTCACCACTGGCTAGCCAGTCTAGCCTACCTGTGAGCTCAAGGACCATAGGAGACCCTGTTTAAAAAAACAAGGGGAAACCTGAGGTTGTCCTCTGACCTCCATATGTACATATGTGCATGTACACCTGTACATACAACATGTGCATGCATGCTCATACACACTTATTTGTGCTTAGTGGTGGTAAAATGCACACAGCATAAAACTTCTCATTTTAACTGTCTTTAGATGTACAATGCAGTGGCATTACTGCGTTACATCCAATACTGCTATGTAACCTCATCACACCATCTTCCCAGAAGATGAGTTTTTGTCTTATAAAAATCAAAACTCTACCCATCAAACCCCAACTTTCTGCTCTCCTCTTCCCTCCAAGCCTCTGTCACCTACCACCACTTTGTCTCTGGCTAGGGACCTCCTGTGAGCAGAGTCATATCGTATTTGTTCCTTTGTGATGATCTTACTGCATTTAGCTTAGCATCCTAAACGGTCATCCATATTGTAGCAGGTGGCAGATTTTTCTTCCTTTATAAGGCAGAATGATCCTCTGTTGAGTGGACTGACCATATATAGAGCAAATGCATCAGCACCTAATGCGGTCTTTGTTTTGCAAGAGTTGAACACCTACTGTCTTCCTGACTGAGCACCAATCTGGAGACTTCCAGAGAGATTTTCTGTATTTAGATGGGGAATAGAAGCTTGGCAAGGGAAAAGTGGATTGGTGAAGGCTGTCTTGTGAGGTTTCTTATTTCCAGTGTTCACTGCACAGAGTTGGCAAGGACAAGGGTGTATGGGATCAGTTCATCTCCCACGTTAGTAGACTCTGAAGGCTTTCGATGTGATGGGTAAGATGTAGTTTTGGAATGATATAAGATATAAGACTCTCAAATACCTTTTAAAGAGAATAAATAAATTCAAATGGTGAGGAATAAATTGAGTCTATACTTAAAAGACCCTATGGAAGCTGATAGAGAACTCTTAGATGTAATAAACACTTAGAGAAAATCTGCAGAGTACAAAATCAATATAGAAATGTAGCTTTCACTATTCCAACAGTAAACTCTCAAAGAAAGAAATTTAGGAAAATATCTCATTAGTAATAGTTAAAAAATTAATAATAACAAAGGAATACCTAGGAATAAAACCTACCTAAAGAATTGAAAGACGCTTACAAGGAGAAGGAGTACTCTATCAGTTCATCTAGAGCTCCTGGGCAGGCCTCTCTCTGCCTCACCCCTCCTTTTTGGTAACATGGTGTACAATCACTGGAAGAGTGGTTCAAAGCCTGGAACATTCTAAATGGGGGTGTCATCTCTAGTCTCTGGATTTATTTCTAGTCTCTACCACTTCTGTTAATACTCAGAAAGATTTTGTATGATATCTTCAAATATTTTTAAAGATTTATTTACTATTTATTTTTGAGACAGAGTTTCTCTGTTCTAACTCTGGCTGCTCTTAGAACTCACTCTGTAGACCAGACTGGCCTTGAACTCACAGAGATCTGCCTGCCTCTACCTCCTGAGTGCTGGGATTAAAGGCGTGTGCCACCACTGCCCGGCTTTTATTTTATTTTTAATTACGTGCCTGTATCTGTGTATGTCTATGCGTGCATGTGAATGTGTGTGCCCATGCAGGATTGAGGCATTAGATTCCATGGAGCTGTGATTATGAGCAGTTTTGAATCTCTTGACACAGGTGCTAGGAATGAACTGGATCTTCTGCGAGAGCAGTAAGTGTTCCTAAGCTCTGAGCCCTGTCTTCAGCCTGTTTGACTCATAACAGCTCTTTATTTTCCGGTGTCAGGTGTGTCTTGACACACATAGGTATTCATGTCAAGGTCTTGGATGTAACTTCCTGTGTATCCATAATTTTCTTTGGCAGAGGGAATTCCAGCAATCACAGATGCTTAAGGTTTGGGGGTGGTGTGGTGAATGGGGGATGGAATGAATGGCTTTGGGCCCAGGGTCTCCATCCTCTCAAGAGGATGTTGTCTGCTTTCAGACATTCCCCATTTGTGTTGCAAATGGGGCTTTGTAAATCACCACAGCCCTTTTAGCTAAGATTCACATGATCTAAAAACTAACACATATTTTCAAAGTAAGGACAGTGATTGAATCTTTAAAGTAGGAAGGGCAGAGACTCATGGAGGTGAGGGCTTCTGTGAGATTGCTGGCTGGTACAGCCATTGAGAAGCTCGTTAATGAGTTGTTTACATCATGGACAGAAAGGAATGATGGGCTCTCATGATAACTTGGAGAGTCTCTGCTGAACAGAACCTAGGGGAGACCTACCTTGAGTCCTAGTTTCTCCTTGGCCAATTGTGAATGTGAGGACAACTTTCAAGTCTCCTGGGTCTCTGTTTCCCTGATGGTACAATGAAGAGGTTGACCAGATATCCCTGCAGTTCTCCGGTTCCTACCAAGTTCAGCTCTTGTGTGTACCATCGCAGGCCTGTAGCTGGGTCTTTAGTATAAGCCTTTGGGACCAGTTTCTATAAAGTGTTTAATACACAACCTTGCAGACTCTTGCAAACCTTTTTTGGGTAACACTTACTTCATTTCACTTTTAAAAATGAAAAAAAAAAAGAGAAAGAGAAAGAAAATGCTGCTTAGCAGGCTCAGAGTAATTGAGTCTGACAGATGTCACTCAGAATTTTATTATTTAAAGCCACAATGATTTTCCAAATAACCTAAAAATATATAATCCAACCTCAAAATAGTGTCCCGTAACAGAGGCAGGCAAGCCTGTAGGAAATGAAGTCAGAATCTTGGCACCCCTCGAGTGCTGGTTCAATGGCTTTGAACTCTTTTATGTTCTCTGAGAAATACATGAACATGGAGCCATATCCAGTTTCTTAGTGTGGCTGCCAGGGCCTCAGAGAACTGGGGTGTCTTGGGTGTTTTCCCCTGGCTCTTCAGTCAGCACGACACCTCTCCTAGTCCCTGTAAAGAGATTTCTGTCTATTTTGTGAGAGCAGGGCTTGAGATGAAACAATATGCACAGATTTTAAAAATTAAGTCTATAGGTTGAATCACTGAGTCAGAGCACTCTTCAGCTGGGTGACAGGGACTTCCTAGAAGGAACCTAAGATGCATGTGGTACCTCCCATTGTCGATCCCCTTTCCTTCCTTTAATCTGCATGTCATTTATTCCTCATAATTTCTACGTATTATTTGCATCACTGACGTGGAACACGTAATCATTAACAATACATTAACCTGGGTAAGCGTTGTTGTCCTGTCCAATAGATGTGGATATCGAGGCCCATAGAGTTTGGGGTTTACCCGGAGTATGAGACTGAGGAAATGGAAGAACAGGGCTTTGCATCTGGGTGAGGTAGATTGGAGTTTCAGAGCTGACATGGATTTCATTGTTGGGTAAATACTCCAATCCCTGGGACAGTGGTGGGACCAAGTGTTCATTAGTTAGTTAGCTACTGTGTAACTTAAATTTTCTTCTTTAAGATATGGTCTCTCTCTCTCTAGCTCAAGCTGGCGTTGAATATGTGATCTGCCCACCTCAGTCTACCAGTGTTGAGGTCACAGGCCTGGGTCACCAAGCCTAACTCAAGTCTGGGTTTCTATGCTGAGCTGCTGAGCTGCTTTCTGTTGAAGTGGGAAGGGTGCAGGAGACATGGCCTTGGTGGTCTGACAAGGCAGTTAGAAGCCAGGATGTGTTCCATGTGGCGGTCTCTGGAAGATCCAGGCTGGAAGCTCTCCCCCAGATGGGTGTCCCGGAAGCATCTCCGGGTGGCTTCCGAGCCGGAGGAGAGGCCACGGGGCTGCCAGCGTGGGCCTGGCTGTATTTGGTTTTCTCTGACTGGATCTTTGTTCGCCTGCAGCCCTCGGCTGCCCAGGCTCCTCGTGCCCCAGCTTCCTCTGCGCTGCATGAAGCGCTAGCCTGGTTAAGTAAACACTGTTGGAATATTACCTGTCTGTTAACCTGTCAAAATTGCTTTACAGCCCCTTTTATCTCCCTCCCCCCACCCCCCACCCCACAGAATTTCCCCTGGAGTTTTCAGCTCCCTTTCGGTTCTTTCCTTCCAGCCTTCCTCCATCCTACAAAGTGTCCCCACCCCAGTCATTAAATATTGTCAGAGTTCTGCCACTGACGCTGCCTTGTTCGCCTGGTCCAGATAAATGGTTGTTGACTCTAATGCAGAACCAAGGACACTGGGCTCCCAGCCCCATGAAAGTCGTTGTGGTGCCTGCCAGGT
The DNA here is from genome assembly GCA_026225945.1 of Cricetomys ansorgei. Taxonomy (NCBI): domain Eukaryota; kingdom Metazoa; phylum Chordata; class Mammalia; order Rodentia; family Nesomyidae; genus Cricetomys; species Cricetomys ansorgei. The sequence goes on from JAMJFZ010001881.1 coordinate 1,723,802, forward strand.
GGGCTGAGGCCAGGGGGCTGCAGGGCGCGGGCTGCCTGAGCCCAGGAGGCCACTCTAGCTCCTGGCCAGCTGCTGGCGCCCTCCTTCCTCCCCTCCCGCCTGCCCCACCCTCTCTCTAAACATGACTGTATAAACTTGAGGGTCTTAGGGGAACGTCCAGTTCTGAGCATAGTGGTCACAGAGCCCGGGCCCTGGCTCCGTGTGTAGGTCTAATGCTTGACTGAATAAGGTCAGAAGCTCTTTAGAAAGTTGCTTCCTTTTCAGCTGTGGTAAAATGCATTTAATATAAAATCGACCATTTTGGTCATTTTACAGTATAACTCGGCAGTAAGGGCACTCAGGGCTCTGCACAGCCTTTACCATCACCGACTTTCTTAAACTGTAACCGATATGCATAAGTTGGCATGGACTTAATATATGCATTTTTTGAAAAGTTTGGGCATACACACATACCATTCCAAAGGAAACGCCGTACCCATCAGGCGGTTGTTACTGTCCTCACGGCAGTCTGCCCCGCCCATAGCAACCACTCATCTGTGTAATCTGTGCCCATCTATGGATTTGCCACACAGAATCACTGTGTGCTTTGTGTGTTGGCTTCTCTTACTGAACAAGATGTCGTCAATGTCTTGCAATCCATGTTTGCCTTCCAGAGAAGCTCAGGTCCTCCAAGGGACACTGTGGCAACTGATAGGTGCTGGTGGGCGGCTCAGCTCATTTATGACTCGTTCCTTGTTCCTGGCCACTTGAGCTCCTGGTGTCACCATCCATGGCTGCGTTCCTCTTGTGTATTCGGCAAGGTCATTTCCACTTTGCTGGAATGTCCAGGCCTTCGTATTCTGGGTGCTGTCCTCCCAAGGCTACTGCCCTTCCAGCTTATGTTTCCGAAAACTGCAGGAGGCTTCCTTTTGGACACCAGAGCTGAGCATGTCATGTAGAAGCACCTCCCCCTAAATCAAAGTCAGTTAGCATGTGGGCTTTGGAGCTATGGCTCTGCCATCACCTGGCCTCAGTATTTCCACCGATGAGACGGGATTGACAATACCCCTTCTCTGGGGCCATGGTGAACGAATTTACTAATAACCATCAATCACTATATATAGAACCTTGTGTTTGGTATGTGTAGAATCATTGGCTATCATGAATAAAATCTAGACTCAAGAAATTACCAGTATAGTACCCTCGATTCCCACACCATTGACATTTTCTAGGTTTGAGCTTTTGGCAAATTCTAGAAAGTTCATAGAACCTCAGTGTGCCTTTAAATTCGATGCATGCTGTGGTTTTCAGGACTCTGAAATGCCTCCAACTCAAGGCAAATTCTATCCAAATTAGCAGCTAAGTGTCCCCATTTCTTCCCTCTTCCCCTTTTTATTTTGCCATACCATCTTTGGACTTTGTCCTACTATGACATTCTGTATTCATTCACGTGTCCACCAGGATGATCCTACAGGGCCGCGGTGCCAGGGTGCTATCATCTTTCACGACACACAGTGGGTTCCGGAAAATAGGAAAGAGTTAAGGGGTTCCACCAAACGCCTTGTCCCTTCTGATGTTGGTGGAAAACTAACTTTATGGGTTCAAGTGTGGTTTTGTGAAGTTTATTATCATGTTTATGCTGTTTATTGTTATATATTTATAGTCTGATTAATCTCGGTTGTTTATCATGTGAGCTCACACAGAAGACTGGGGAGATGTTGGTGGGTTTATGATGTCAGGTCTTGTCTTGGCTCTTGTGTGATTACTGAGTTGTGTAACCTCTTTGTTCATCTGGTCTCATGCCTGGGGATCGTTGGCCCTTGGCCTGCGTGTCCTGTGGTGTGAAGCGAGGGGGCGGGCTGCCCCCACCCACTGCCCAGCTGTGGTGGCCATTCTTGGCTGGTTTTCAGTGGATTTCCAGGGAGTCACATACTCCTAGGTAAGGAACCTTCCTGGGGAAGGGACCTGAGGAGGACCGCTATTGTCTTGCTTGGCTCTTTGAAGTCACTTTTCGTATCCTGAGGAGGGAGCTTTTTCTCTTCGATTAAAAACCAACCAACCAAACAAAAAACCTAAGTGGAACACTTGAGAAGCAAGACACTGTCCATTTCTTTCTTAGCATCTCTGTGCCATTGTAGGTGTCTATGTGCACAGTGTTCATTAGAAAAGGGGACCCTGTGCACTTGCTTTTCAAGTCAGGTTTGTTGCGGTGTGGTATGCGTACAGTAATAGCCATCCTTGCTTGGTGTTTGGTGGGGTTTGACTTTTAATGCTGGCATTTCTGTCTAAGGTCTCCCTGAGAAGCAGGCTTGGAACCTTGCCGCTCTGAGTTTACAGCTGATTCCAGCCAGAACCCTTGAGCCCTGCCATTACTTATGGTCCTGGGTCTCTTTAGGCAGCCACTGTCAGGACTGTGTTCAGAGTGTTCAGTACATGGGGTGTCTACACTCGTGCGGACCCTGAGCTGCAGTGGTTTCAAGCAAAATGAGAAGTGGCGGTAGGGAGCCAGTCACAGATAAAGGACCACCTTGCTTTAGGGAAGTGGAAGGACAGTTGTTAGATCTTTGCCCATGTATTTTAAGGGTGATCATAGCTACAAGAGAGGCAATGGGCTCAGATACACCTGCTCTTCTTTTTGGAGCACATTCTTGCAAGAGCCTTGCATGATCCACACCAGGGATCCGTGAAACAGGAAGGTGGATTCATGGGTGATTACTGGAGCTGCCTGGCCCCAGCCCTGCTCAAATGACCATGTCTTGCCTTAAAGAGTCTAGGTCCCCTTCCTCCCCCCCCCCCTCTTTCCCTGTTCTTTGTCATTCTCCCACACCTGGGATTGAATGCAGGGTTTAGCACATGCATTCATCACTTAGCTTCTGCCCAGCCTTCATTTCCAGTTCCTGAGACAGGGTCACACTAAGTTCCCAGGTTGGCCTTGAACTCACTATAGCCCAGACAGACCCTGATCTTTTGATCCTTCTGTCACAGTCTCCTGAGCATCCAGCAGGCCCACACCACCCGTCCTGGCCTCACTGTCTTCTTCTTGGGGTCACTGTGGGCCCCGGGGAAAGACTGTGCCTTCTTTTTCAGTCTGCTTGAGCCTCCCGCAGGCTTTGGTGTAGGGAGTCTGGGCAGAGAGCTCTTCAGTGCCTTCCAGCTCACTGACTCTGTGATAAGGTTCCGATGGATGGATTGCATGTCACGTTGCTTGGAAACAGGGTGGAAACTGGCCAGTGAGCTCTCAAAGCACTATTCCTGAGCTCCCGGGACCAGCACATTTGAATGAAGCTGATAATTTCTCTTTGCTGGTCCCCCTCTCCCCCATCCAAAGAGAACATGAGCACTTGCCTCCACACAGATAAGCTGTGCAAAAGGAGATAGAAACATGCTTTTCCTCCCCAGTTGTCTGATTTCTCTGCTGGAACAATTGTCTTGCCTTCAAACCCCAAGAGAGTGAAGCCAGCCTTAGTCCACCTTGGGGAGAGAGGCTGGACAGAATACGCCTGCCCATCGAACACAGCAGGGGTCAGGGGGAGCTCCAGAAGGCCCGAGAACAGCTTTGTCTCCTCGCAGCGGCTTGTGGGCTCACAGCCATGTCCCGGCTGAGCGATTGTGTGTCTAGCTCACTGGGCCAGGGTTGAATCACCATGAATCCCCCACAGTGCTGGCAATGTCTGCTTAAAGAGACCCAGGACTATGAAAATGGCAGCGCTCAGAGGTTCTGTCTGGAGGCAGCTGGAAGAAGGAGGCATCAGAGTCTCCTGAGACATGAGAAAAGCCTGGGTCTGGCTGCGGGGGGAGAGATGAGCGGGGTCTCTGAGCTGTGCTAAGAGACATTCTGAGCCTTAACAACCAAGTTCCAGAAGTTCCTTCTACTAACACAAACTAGCGGTGAGTGGGAGTTTTCAATGAAATAATTCCTGCAATGTGTCTAAGTCTCTCTGTAGTGACCCATTTTATAGGCAAGAAAGGCTTAACTTATTCAAAGTCAAGGGCAGATCAAGAGTTTCTTTGGCAGGCTCCAGCTCTACGGTGGCTGTCTTGAATTTGTTAGCTATCCTATGCTGCAGATTATCAACCTTCGGAGAGTTCATCCCAATCTGAACTTCTATAAGTATTCTTATGTCTGTTTGGTCAAACATGGCGGTCCCCATCACAATGCTGGGGGTGTGGCTGGGTTTAGTCCACTTATGTCCCCAATGTCTGGTTCACAGCAGGCTCTTCAACTATCAGATGAATGACACCTGCCACCACTATGGCTAACTTTTAAGCCACCTGGACTGTGTCTATGTGTAAGGAACTCTGTGAACATGGGCAGCCTAGTTCACCCCCTCTGGAGAAGAGGTTGGGGTGGCGTGGGGGCTAAGCACCTCATAGCTCCTAGCAGCTCACACCATCTGTCAGGGGGTGGCCTGGGTTGCGAGGGCAGGCTGCTTCTAGAAATAATCTGATGCAGAAACTGCCCTGCCCTGCTCCACTCTCTCTGCTCACTTCCAGAGTTGGCAGGAGCAACCCAGAAAGTAAGTCACCCACTTATCCTCTAGGAGGCACATAAGAGGAGCAGGGAAGACTAGGAAGCAGCTTTTGGGTTGGGAGGGCACCATGTTGCGCCCTCTGCTTGGCTCTTTCAGCACTGGCAGCCTCTTGTGCTATGTCACCGCTTTTGCCCACTCTTGAATTTATCTTTGGAAGGGTCTCATATTCCACAGTGGCCTCTTTCTTCTTTAGACTATAGGAAATACAGTGGCCACTCTGGATCTAGTTCTATGCAGCAGGAGAACCTGGGAGAAGGGGAAGGGTTGGGTCTTCTTCCTGGAAGCCATGTTCCTGTGTTTACCGTATGTACTTCTTTAGTGTCCTCAGGTAGACCAGATGAACCAAGCAAGCTGGCTGAGAAACACTGATCTCACAGGTATTTGCTTTACATTGATAAATATTCAGTCTGAAGGCAACATGTATGTTGGTGGTTTTCAAAGGGCAGAAGCATGTCTGTCTTTAAATCACTCCTCTTGTTCTCTGATTTGGGGGCTCAGACAAGGATCCCCTAAGAACCCCAGCCACTGTCTTCTCAGTAGTTGTTCTCAAGCCCGCCCTGGGTCTTCAACATCCCACCTATCTCCATTGGGACAGAAATCTTGAGAATCTGAGTGTTGGGAACTTGCTTATCATGTGACATGGCCCCAAGTGGAATTCTGGGTGCTCCCCAGGATCCTGAGCTGCCAAAGTATTTGTGAGGTCTGACTTTACTAGGGACCCACATGGAGCTCTCTGCAGTAGCTGGCTCTCACTCCCCCCAACCCCCGTCTACATCACCCCTATGGAGGTTTGTCTTTTGAAGTGAGTTCCCTGTTGCTCAACCACACTGTGGCTGTTCTTCAATGTCATTCTTTGTTTATGTTGCATTTGATTCCAGTAGTTGGTTTTATTTGCAGGCGGGGGCATTTTCCACATACCCCCTTCCTTCACAGTTTACACTGACAGAAGATACACGACTACTCATAATTAAAAGGGTAAACGCACCCCCGTGCGTGCACACACACACACACACACACACACACCACTGATAACTGATGGCTTTGGTCAAAACTTGCATGAGCGACTAAAGCCCTTTGGACAGATTCTGCCCCTGGCAGAACCCCCTTCCCCACAAATTCAGGACACTCTGGTCTCGCTTATATTTCACTCTCGATTGACAAGACTGAATCACACAAATGTCAAAACCTTTAGATAGACCCAGAACATTTTGACAGGGGTACCATTTCTTCCAAGAAAAGACGGTTGGGAACAGAGTTCTGATGTCTAAGGAGTTTACCTCTCTTTAGGAACTAGTTGGACCCATATGGAGCCAAGCATAAGCCAACCAGAGAAAGTACTGTCTTTATTTTTGCTCTTTTGACAGCTTCAAGGTAGTACACTTGACAAATAAAATAGAACCTGTTCCAGGAATACATACGACATGACGATATAATATCTATCTATCTATCTATCTATCTACACATACAATGTACATACATAGTGAAATGATTACTATAATCAAAATAACCAACATATCCATTACTTCTTATACTTACCATTTGTGTGTGTCTGTGTGTGTGTGTGTGTGTGTGTGTGTGTGTGTTGAGACATGGCTTCTCTGTGTACCCAAAGTGGCCTTGGACTCATGGACTTGCTGCCTCAGTCTCCTGAGTGCCGGGATTACAGGTGTTCACCTGACATCCAGCTCTACAGCGTGTACTCTTTAAGTCATGTGCCTTGAATTCGATCCCAGGAGCATTCTTTCTACCATCTGAAAGCCACCAGGTTCTCCGTGTTGTCCCTCATCTGAAGTCTTCTCCTCTCTGGTGACTAGAGAACCCTGAAGGAAAGGACCGTGGTCGGCCGTCTTTCGGACAGAGGCTGAGTCCCTATAACCAATTAGACTTTCTCTTGAAAAGGCAGATCCTCCTGAGGTTTCTGGGCAGAATTCAAATTCAGAATGGGTTCTACCGGCCACCTCAGCAGACCACAGACGCTCTGGGAGCTAGTCAGTCCTCGCTTGTGGGGATTGTTCTGACCCGGAGACAGAACTGACACAGACAACCTCGCTTTTCGAAGACATCTCCTCTATTGAGGTGGCCTTGACCAGAGCAACAAGATTGCAAACACCAGGGTGAAGAAAATATCTCATGTGGCTGCCGTTTTCCTTCTAGAATATTCTCTGCTCCCTGATGCTTTTCATCGGCTACGTTTGGAGACTTGTAGTTTAGAGCGGTGGCCTGCTTTAAGAGGTTGTGTTGTGTATTAATTCAAGCTGAGCTTGGCATGGGAGAGCACTCCTTCTGCCCAGTAGCTTGTTTTTTTTCTCTTTTTTTTCCTTCTTTCTTTTTATTTTCCTTTCTACAGGCCAGAATGGCACATAAGAATTCCCCGGCATGGGGCACGGCTCAGTGGCTCTAAACTCTGCCAGCCACCTCTCTCCCAATCACCCAAACATACAGCTTTGGGCAGCGTTTATAAGCATGGGGACGAAGTGTTCTGCACAGAACAGGAATCTTTGAATAAAATAGATCTGCTCTGGGAGGAAGTACCATGGTATGCTGGACAGGTGCTGGTTCAAGTCCACTTTGAGCTACTTCTAGAGAGGGGAGCAGTTTGACCTTTGTCCTCCCCCCCCCTCACTTTACCCTTATTTTTTTTTTTTAAAGTATGTTACTTTGCTGACCATCACATGCTTTTGTCCTTCTTGCTGCATACATTAACCAGAGTTCCTTCAAAGCTTTTTCCATAGACACTGCAGAAGCATGAGAAGGAAATTCAACTCAGTGGGGGTAATTCCGTGATGGAAATACCAAAACCCTGAAGATCTCTGTCAGGCCCAGAGAGGAGACCATGTACCAGTTTGAGTCCACGAGAAGGTGTTTAATTTCTAGGCAGTTGTTTGAATTGATCAGTCTGGTTTGGGGGGACAATGGCTGTCCTGGAAGTTTGTTAACTCTTTCTAGTTTGTGCTGATCTCTCTTGAGGAGGGAAGGGGGGGATGTCTCTTGTCCAAGGCGAGTCTATGACCATCTTCTACTGGGAAGGCAGGCTTTCTGGAGGAGAGAGTGGTCAAGTAAATGAGCAGATGTAAACTGGAAGGTATGTGTGGTACTGGAAGTGTTGGGCTAGTTAGTACACACCCTGGAGGGAGTTTGTCCACTTTGCACTTATGCAATACTGAGGGGTGAAGCAAAGGAGATAGCAGGCAGGAGGAAGGTGCCACCTGTTCATAGAGCAGAGCACTAGGAAGTCACTGGAGGTCAGGCTGTGCATGTATGTTTTTTGACGTACCTTTGATGCATTCTTAGTACAGTCTGTCTGAAAGTAGCGGGTGTCAACTAGATTGTGAATCCCAAATTAGATTGTGAGATAGGGAGAATAAATGGGTGAGGAAAATTAGGTTTTGAATAAAATCTGTAGTGTAATTTCATTGTAAAATGTATTCGTTTATTTTTCATTTTTATGTATATGGGTATTTTGCCTGCACACGTTTGTGTCCCACGTGTGTGCAGTGGCCATGGAACTTGGGTTACAGGTGGTTGTGAGTCACCATAGGTAGCTGGGGACTGAACCCTGGTCCTTTGCTAGAGCAGTCAGTGCTCTTAACCACTGAGCCATCTGTCTAGCCCCTGTTTCTGTTAATTTCTTTGTTTAGGCAAGCATGCTGTGATTATGTAAAAAGTTCACATGAGCCAAAGATGGGTAAGAAGGCACAGGAACTTTTCTATAACCTTTGCAGCTTTTCTTTTAACCCAAAATTATTACAGAATAAAGAAAGAAAGAAAGGTGATAAGCTCTTCTATTATTAAGAAACTATTAACCGATTACCTCTGGTGCTAACCGTAGTTTCCTAGTTCATAATGAGAGTTATTTCATGTTAACAAAAGTCAGTGAAGTGCATTATTTTGGAAGAAGAAACCTGTAGTCCTTTGGTTGCTAGAATCTGTCTCCATCAGACTTCCTGGGCCCTTTAGAGTTAAGTCTGCCCTTCTGGGCACAGCCCAGCAGGCCAGATAGGCTGCGATTAAGAACATGGACTTTGGAATGAATCAGAGAAAACTGGTTTGAAGCCCTCACTTGCCAGCTGCGTGGCCTTGGGCAGTCATTTTGTCTGTGGCTTATTTTCTTTTAAAAAAAAAAAATCCGTAAAATGTGTTTAATGACCCTGAGCTCATAAGACTATCGCCAGAACTAAATGAGGCAATATAGTGCTTAATACATACCTAAACTACACAGGGGAGGGCCAGGGACCTTACTCTCCAACAGAAGCTGGTATTTGACTTGTCTTACTGGGAACACAGCTTTCCTGCCATCGCTGGCCCTGTCTGACAGTGTGTGAATTCTATCCTTAGGTAATTCCCTTAATGAGAATTGTTGGCTGTTACGCAAATGTAGAGTATTTGATAGTCACTCACTGCCATTCCTTCATAGGTGTGTGACCATTTGTCACACTTACAAAGACCCCCCTCGGTCTCTGCACAGGGGCTGTTGGCTTCACAAGTTCTTGTGTTCCCTTACTTCTGAGGGCCAAAGGAGTCACTGAGTGTCCCCACGGAGGTAGTCATTGTCATCAAACGGGAGGTATTCCTGTGAGCTGCCCTGGTGTGGTGATCTCAGCATGTCCCCGGTAAGAGCAGAATCCTTGCAGGTGGACCCGGATCCCCGGCCACAAGTGTTCCGTCCCCAAGTAGGCCACACAGAGCCCATCTGTCCTCTCTGCTCTGGAATAGCACAGCGGTGCATTGCTCTTCTTGGATCTGCCTCTAGTGATTTTAGAACACTGGGCAAGAAAAAGCACCATCCTTACTCACTGGACACAAAACAAAACAAAACCCCAAACCAACATCAGAGGCCTGTAGGCTTTGAACATACTATTTAAGAAAATGTTTATTTAATACTGGATAAAAAATATACTGCCTACCTTTGGAGAGAAGAAACAATTAAATAACTCGGAGGGCTTCAAAGGTTTCCTCTCCCTCTGCTTTCCAGGAGGCGAAATAGTTTTCAGAGTCATTTGAATATTAAAGACCTGGGCCCTGAAGCTCTGGCCGTCTGAGATGAAGATCAGCAAGTCAATCAAGTATCTTCCAAAAGTTCGTTTTGTGCGGTGGAGCAGCTGGCCCCTTTCCCTGCCACCTCTGAAGTCGCTGCCCCTCTTTCCTTTTTATTTGCTTGTTACAGGCCTGGCTCTGCGGAGAAACATAACCCATTTGTTTCTGATGCATTTACATCGAGGGACTATTTAGTGTGAGGCATTTTAGCCCCCCCCCACCCCCCAAGCACTTAATCCCTTGGAGCTGGAAGATGTTGGTCAGCTTAAGAGTGCAGACCCTCTGGCTCTAGCTTTGCCCTTCACCTGAGCTCCTGATGACTCCTCCTCCTGGCAGTTCAGCTCCAGCCCTGCGAGTGCGGAGATGGCTTCCTCCACCTCCTCCTCGTCTGTAACCTCGAGGTCCTGCCAGCCACCTGGACAACACTCCCCGCAGCAGCACTATTCCAAGGAGTTGCTCTGGGTGCTCGCGCATCCCCTCCATCTTTAATACTCTATTCTAGTCTATTTATTTTTATTGCTTTTTTTCATTTTTATGTGCGTATGTGTGGTACACGTATGTATGTCTGTGCATGTGCATGTACGCATGAGTGCGTGTGGTAGACCTGAGGTTGGTATTAGGAGTCATTCCCCCACCACTCTTCCCCCTTTATTCAATAAGTCAGGGTCTTCTAATCAAACCCAGAGCTCACTGATAAGGCTGATCTTCCAAGTCAGCTTGCTCTGGGGTTCCTCATCTCTGCCTCCCAAGGCTAGCGTTACAGGTGGGCACTGCACGTACTTGACATTTACATCCGTCAGTTCCCAGGATCGGAACTGCAGCCATATGCTTGCACGGCAAGTGCTTTAACCACGAAACCATCTCCCCGGCCTCCGGCATTCTATTTTAGAAAGTTACCAGTATGTAGAAAAATTGGAAGAATTGGCTTCTAGCACCTCCACCGCATAGATTTTTCTTTTTCACTCTAGGATTGGCTCACTCTACCACTTCCTTAGCCTGACTCCCAGGCCTCTCTCCACCCATTTCCATGATTCCTTCCACGTAGCTCACCTGCTTCCACCCAAGTACCACTAGAACCCTAGAACTGTTCGCAGATGTTTTTAAAGGTAAAATTCGCAGGCACCGTGCCACAACAAACCTTGGATCTCTGGTGGCCATAGCCGACGCCGCTAGCCTTGGAAGTTTCCTAGGAAGAGACCTGTCCCCTCACGCCGCCCTTCCTCCTGCCTAGATTACCCGTACCATTCTAATGGAATGTTGTTAGTGATGGAGCCGAACATGTATAGGATAGTCCCCTCCCCCACCGTCTTACACTTAGGTACCCTTGATCCACAGCACTTTAAAAATAGTAAATGGAAAATGTCAGAAGTAAATAATTCATAGGTTTGAATGACTTTGATTATACTCTGGTGTGGTTTCCTATTTTATTATTAATTACTGTTGTTAGGCTCTTACAAGTCTAATTAATACGTTCAGTTTTATCGTAGTCCGTCATCTATAGGAAAAAGTATAGGATAAAAGGGTTTAATTTTGTGCGTCCACCTGGGGTCTTGGATTGGCCTGCCTCCGACAGGGACAGGATTGTCTTTCTTTGGAGCACTGGTTCACTCTGCAGGAAGCATTTGAGATTCTGCTCTGCGGCATAGATCAGAGGGTGGCTCCTTGCATCTCCTGAGTCTCGATCTGTCGTATGACTTGACCTCTTTTCATGTTTTAGCTGTTTTGAATAAAGCCATCCCAAACACAAACATTATTGACCAGAGCTTGTCACAGACACATGTGTGTCCGTGACTCTCGGGCAGGTAACTAGGAGTAGACTTGCTAGGTGCTAGTGCAGCTGCATGTCTGACTTTATTAGAAACTACCAGACCTTTGCGAAGCCCCTGCCCCACTCCGTGCAGCCAGTGGAATGTACCGGAGTTCCAGTCGCAGGAACCCCGGGTCACACATGGTGCTGTCGCTTCAAAATGACAGTCACTGGCCAGTGTGTAGGGGCATTTCACTGTATCCTCACTGTGTGCTGTGCGTGTTAGGTCTGACATTGCATAGACAGAGTGAAGTAAGGAAAGGCAGGCAGACGCTTCGCTCAAGCTGTGTTGAGTCAGGCTGGCTCTGGCTGGACTTAGAAACTTTCCACGGAGCTGCAGAGATAGCTCAGTAAGTAGAGCGTCTTGTAATCACAGTGCAAGGAACACTACCACAACGGGATCCCTGGGAACCGGTGGCTAGCCAGCCTAGCCTGAATACCTTCCTCAGGTCCCAGTGACAGACCCTGTCTCAAATAGTAGGGTGGTACCTTCTGAGCAATGACACTGGAGGTTGACCTCTGGCTTCCTCATGCATTCATTCCAATGCCCCATTACACAAATAAATAGATAAAGTCCCCTTTTCTTAGAAAACTGGAGCTTCTTAATTCCACTTCTTTCTCTCTGGATGCCCCGCTCCCCAGGATAAATGCCTTCCAGCAGGGTATGCCCAGAGACTGGTTCTGTACACCACTCTGATACTTGTGTCTAGATGACGCTTTCCTGTGGCTCCTCAGTCCCCTTCACCGGGCTTGGCCTTCTGACCAGGACCCCTCCTTCCTGACCTGGGTCCATGTCCAGCAGAGTGAGAGACACGTCGCAGGCACTCAGCAAATGTCCGAATAAGACACGGTGCTGTCTTTCACCTTTCACAGGTTGTTATTTATTCGCTGCACTTCTACTTGGCATCAGTTGCTTACCTGGTGTCAAGCAAGGAGGGCGGAGGGTGGCTTGGAGGAAGACTTGGTGTCTGCTCTTCCGGAGGTCTGTGTGTCAGAGAGAGGAGGTGGGTAGAAGCTTCTGGGTAGGTAATGTAGGACACAAGGGAACGGAATACACCGCTGGCTCAGGGTCAGCTTACTGTCATTTTTCACCCATGTGACCTGGCTAAGTCACTGTCATCCTCAGCCTTCCCATCTGTGCAATGGGATGGTAATGGATTCTTCTGTACAGGGTGGGTGTGAGGTTTGGTCCTTTGCCCAATGTATCATGACCCCTAGCAGGGAGAGCTTGCAGATGTAAGCATCTGCACTCTGGTGTAAAGTGACATTCCCTTAGATGGAGGAAGGAGGGGAAGACAGATCTTCTAGGGCAGAGGCCTAATTACTTACTCAAGTCGAGCTACCTTGCCTGAGTTCTGTGGGTTCTCCTCTGTCTTATGACTTTTCCAGGTTGGCGGCTGTGATATCATATCATTGCATGATATGATATATAGTGGAGGTTATTGTAAGATGTTAATTTAAAAATGTGTGTGTACTCAGACACGTGTGTGTATGTTCAGATGCATGTATGTGTGTGTTCAGATGCATGTGTGTGTGTGTTCAGATATGTGTGTGTGTGCTCAGATATGTTTGTTCAGATACATGTGTGTGTGTTCAGATACATGTGTGTGTGTTCAGATACATGTGTGTATGTATTCAGATGCATGTGTGTGTGTTCAGATGCATGTGAGTGTGTTCAGATGCGTGTGTGTGTGTTCAGATACATGTGTGTATGTGTTCAGATGCATGTGTGTATGTGTTCAGATATGTGTGTGTGTGCTCAGATATGTTTGTTCAGATATGTGTGTGTGTTCAGATACATGTGTGTATGTTCAGATACATGTGTGTATGTATTCAGATGCATGCGTGTGTGTGTTCAGATGCATGTGTGTGTGTTCAGATGCGTGTGTGTATGTTCAGATACATGTGTGTATGTGTTCAGATGCATGTGTGTGTGTGTTCAGATATGTGTGTGTGTGCTCAGATATGTTTGTTCAGATATGTGTGTGTTCAGATACATGTGTGTGTGTTCAAATACATGTGTGTGTGTTCAAATACATGTGTGTATGTGTTCAGAAGCATGCGTGTGTGTGTTCAGATACATGTGTGTGTGTTCAGATGCATGTGTGTATGTTCAGATACATGTATGTGTTCAGATGCATGCGTGTGTGTGTTCAGATGCATGTGTGTTCAGATACATGTGTGTGTGTTCAGATACATGTGTGTGTGTTCAGATGCATGTGTGTATGTTCAGATACATGTGTGTGTTCAGATGCATGCGTGTGTGTTCAGATACGTGTGTGTATTCAGATATGTGTGTGTGTTCAGATGCATGTGTGTGTGTTCAGATACATGCGTGTGTGTTTAGATGAATGTGTATGTGTTCAGATGCATCTGTGTGTGTGCTCAGATGCATGTGTGTGTGTTTAGATGCATGTGTGTGTGTTCAGATGCATGTGTGTGTGTGGAGACCAGTGTCATTCTTCAGAGCTATCCACCTTGTTTTCTCAGACAGGCCTCTCACTGGGACCTGGGGCTCACTGATTAGCCTGCACTGACTGACCAGCAAGCTCCTCTGAATCTGCTTGTCCCCACCTCCCTAGTGCTGAGGTTGCAGGCACTTGCCACCATGCTTTGCTTTTCTAATGGGTTCTGAGGGTTGAACTGAGGTCCTTCTGCCTATATGGCAAGAACTATGCAGACTGAGCTATCTCCCCGCTTTTTAAAAGAATAATTTGGAAGGGAATGGTGAACTCCACCCCAGGCGTTATCGCTGACTCTGCCCACAGTCTCAGATCATTCCAAACAGGTTTTTCTAACTGGTATTTTCCTGTAACATTACACCAATTGAGACTTTGCAAGGATTTGATGTCCAGGCTGGCCCTACGGGGCCCACTCTGCTTGCTGAGTCTGGTCTCCTTTCAGTGAAGAGTTGTAAATGATCATCATGCCTACCAGTGCCTAGAGAGTTCTTGCCTGCAAGGTGGGGACAGTCAGAGAAAGCGGGAGCTGGCCAGTAGATAGGAGCCAGGTCACCGTGCTGTTGGCCCTGCTCTCCTGCAATGCTCAGTTCACTTTCCTGTGGCCCCTTTGGACTCTCCAAGCCCATCCTCACTTCCCTTCGGGTTTGGGAAGTGGAGAGCTGTTCCAACAGCTGGGCCTGGTGTGGAGTGGAGAGCTGTTCTAACAGCTTGGCTTGGTGTGCAGCCGAGAGCTGTCTGGCCTTTCCCTCTAACACCCTCTGGATCCAAGGTTGAGTAAGAGACGTTGGCAAGAGCTGGGAAAGACAACTCAATTGTTTCAACTTGCAGAGAGAGAGAGAAGAGGTGTGGGGGGGTGACTGGTCCGAACCCTAGAATGACTCATGTGCACAGCACCCTGCACCCTACCCGGCCTGTTGAAAGTTCCATACCCGATGCAAAACCAGAAACAAACCACAAGCAAGTTGCCCCCTTGTCTGTACACACATGTGGAGTTGGAGACACCCGTGGAGTAAGTTGCTCAAGATGAGTTCTCGGGGTGGTGCTTCCCAGCCTTGGCTCTGTTCTGGGGGTGGGGAGTGGGGGAGGGATGACAACTAGTGATTCTGCCTCCTGGGGTTGCAGCAAGGGGTGGTTGCAGGGAGGAGGCACACTCGAGGGGGGAGGTGCAGCCTGGTCAAAGCCAGGTTCATTGCACAACCTCTCCTGCAGCTTGGTCCCTGTCCCTCATGGAGATCCCTACTCAGTGGCCTCCTAGGACAGCTTCTGCTCTGCTTCCTGGACTCTTGAGTGTGGTAGCTGTAGTCCCTCCCAAGCCTGCAGGGAGAGGATCTCACATAAGTCCTGCAGGCTTCATTCCTATGCAGGACAGGTAGGCTGCAGGCTCTAACACGCCGCCAGCCTGGCTCCACAGAGGCCTCGGCACCAGGGGAAATTTTAAAAAAAAAAAAAGAAAGAAAGAAAAAAAAGCCAGCAAGAAGGAGGGAGCGAACATGTAGGAGAGGGATTATTTTGTTTCGATGAGTTTGAAAGCAAGATCTGTGGCCAGTTGGTTTTCTTTTTCTTTTTTTTCCCTCCTCCCCTTATTTACACAGTCTGTTCAGAGACGCACTCGGGCCTGTTTGGATTGGGTGTTTGCTCCGGAGACGGGCCAGGCATTTCAGCCCTGTGCGTTGGCACTGCCACCTCGGCGGCACCAGGAGGCCCAGTTGGTCACAAGACCTCACGGGGCCGCGGGCTCACTACTTATCCTCTGTTCACCTTCTCTCCCTTGCTCGCCATGCCCAGCAGCCCTGGGCAGCCAGGGAGTGAGGTTGCCCACACCTTGGACCCGGCTTTCCAAATGAGGGCGTTCACACATTAAGGCGAGAGTGGAAAGTCTATCAGCAATCTTGGGGTGCAGACCCAGAGACTGTGCTTTCTCCCACAGGATCTGGGGTCCCCGAGATCCTGGGCTGGAACTGGCAGTATGTGGAATCTAGCCAGGTTGGGAAGGCAAGCAAAAATTTACATAGGGCTGGTCTCCAGGGATGCTGAGCTTGTCTGGGGAGGTGAAGAAGGAGAGCCAGCCAACACTGTGCTGTGCCAACAGGCTGGAGCATCCCTGGGGGAGCTTGCTTGAAATGCAGGTCCTCCGGCTTACAAGAGCCTCCCTTGGCTGTTGCTTGAGTGGGTTGCTGTTTGAGACCCTCAGCTCCGAGCTCACCAGCACTTTACAAAGGGAGTTAGTTTTCTGACACCCCTCCCCATGACTTGAGATGCAGTGGGCATTTGGATAGAAAGATCTTGTAAGTGCATTTGGAGATATTAGAAATTGCAAGACCCTCTTGGAAACTTATTGGCTGTGCTCGCTGGTGGGTTATCTCTGAAAAGTTCTGCGTGAAACTCATTTAACATAAATGAACTCGGTGTTTCCCAAAGCTGACTCAGGGCATCTCCTCCGGTTCCCCGCCATCCACTCTAGACGCACACATCAATAGTCTCTGGTCTCCTGTCACATGGCTTCTGCTTGAGGGTTGTTGCTGTCTCGGTGAAGCCCTCAGTATGGTCTGAGCCGTTTGGAACCTTCATTTTAGATCCAGAACACAGTAAGATGTGGGCTCTGGAGCTAAACTAACTAGGTTCTAATCCAGTTCCACACTTTACTGGGAGTGTGACTTTTGACAAACTGTTTAGTTGCCCCATGCCTGAGTTCCTGCTCCATAAAATGAGAATAACAGAGAGGACTGTGGTGAAAATGGTATCGTTGATAGTTCTGGAAACACAGGATCCTTCCCCCCTCCTCCTGCCCAACACACACACTTTGTAAATACTGTCTAGTTTTCTCTTTCTTTCTTTGTGAATCTTCCTATCAGGGCCACTGCCTCCCATGTATTCTGAATGTATGATCCCAAGCCCAGCCATATGTCAGAATCATCCAGAGCACTTTGAACAAGTTTCCCACAGCTCTGTGCCAGCTAAAGCCACTGCAGTAGTCTCCATCCAGCAGGGAAGCCTGGGGGCTGCATTTTAACGTGCTCCCTGGATGATTACATCACAGTTCCATGACCAGAGGTGGCTGGAGATCCGTGGCTGGAGCTCTAGACTTCGAAAGCCAAGTAGGTCCTGCCGAGGCTGCTGCATGCAGGCTCACACATCGTGGGGAGTCCCCTCTGGTCCTGGGATCTGACGTGGGTGGTAGAGCCTCCCTCTAGCTGTATTCACCCCTCTTGTCTATCAAAGGAAGGAAGGAGTCTCACAAAGTATGGCCCCTGGGGCAACAAGAGCAGCATCCCTATCTGGGAGCCTGTTACAATGCAGATTCTCTGGCCTCGTGGCAGACCTGCAGTCTCAGAATCTGCGTTCTGTCTCAAGGTCCCCAAGAGATTCTTGTGACGCAAAAAGAGCACCTCTCTAGAACTTGAAAATTCAAGTCTCTGGAAGCAACTGCAGAGCCCTGTTCCTGGATGGGAAGGGGGATGCTGAGGAAGGTGCATTGTCCCAGATGTTGAAACAGTAACCAGCTGTTATCCATCCACACTGGAGAGGAGGAAATGAGCCTCAGGAGCCTGGGGAATTCTGGTCAGATTTATAAGAACATCTCCAAAGTAGACATTTAAGAGTCCTTGGGATGGACTGCAGGAATCAGTATGCTTGGATGGGCCTCTCTAGCATCCTTCAATATCAAATCGCTCGCCGAGCTGTGTGCCAAGCATGAGTACCCTGAGGTTGTGTCTGGCAGTTGTCAGTGTTTCTGTTATATGGACTGTTCTCTTCTCAAAGGAGAGACTCAGACCTACTTGCTCACAGAGCTCTGTGCAATCAGGTGATTGGCGTGGACCAAAAGGATACTCCGGCAGATTCAATAGCCTTGTGGATGTTATCAGTTCTGATCGCTGCATAACAGTACTTACTAGCTTACAGCAGCTACTGTTTAATTTGTTTAAGATTCTGAACTGGGCCTAGCAGTGTGGTTCTTTTGCACTGGCCAGTGATTATTCAGAAGTCTGCACTCTGGTAGAGACGGTTGGTGACCAGGCTTAGTACGGCTGTGTCTCTCTTTCCCTGTCATTTCAAGGCTACTCTTTCTCTGTGCGGTCTCTCTGTGAAATCCCTGTCGTAGGTTTGTAGTAGGGTAGGTCTACTAACAAGTCAGCTTCTAAACCTCTTCCAGACTTAGGCCTTGGGCGATTCCTGGGAGTTGCCACCATAGCAGATGGTCACAATAAGTGTGTGCTCCGTCTCCTGACACGTGGCTGAGGCAGGAGGACTCCACTCTGTGATGAGGTTGTTTCTAGACTGCAGCTCTTTTCCATTCACTTTTGCTTTTCCTTGGCTGTATCAATCATATGAGATCAGAGTCTCCATCTTGAGTTTCATTTGCAATGCCGTCGCACTTCTGGTTATCAGACTGCCATGCAGAGCAAGGTTCAACCCTCCCTCCTTTCTCTGGCTTGTACCGTAGCATCCAACCCAGCACAAGAAAGGGCATTGAGAAGGAATTGGCAGGGCTCGGTGGCTCTTTCCGATGCTGCTACCTCATGGAAGCTCTTACTCATGCCTGGCTTGTTGAGGGAACTTCTCACCGACTGCCTGCCCCACCTACCCTCCTGTGGTCTGTTCCCTCCCGAAATCACCACTTCCATCTTTCTTTACACTAATTGCCTACAAGTCAGAGAGAAAGGACTTCCTTGTGTCTAGATGGAAGCCCTCTTTAGCACCGCCTGGTCTGTATGAAGTCTGGCTTGATCACCAGGGTGACCCCAGTACCTCTTCAGTTTGTTGCTGCTTCCTCGCCTTGGCACGTTTGGCTCTTCTGTTCCTCTGTCTTCCTTCCTCTCCTACAGATGAGATTCAGTTCCGGTTTTGAACTCCTACCTTCTCTATGGAGCCTTCTTTGGATATATGTCATGATACTGCTCAACTCTTTGACCTTATATAATCTTTATTAGACACCGTGAGGCTTCTCTTGGCTGGATTTATTCATATTCTCTCTCTCTGTCTCATTTTCTAAGTTCTTCCCTACAAAACTGAGTTTGGCGTTTCACCTGTGGGGATTATATCTTAATTGTTTATTGCTCTGCTAAGAGGAGCCCGAGACACAGATGTGTTCTCTGCATGCTTTCGTGTTTTCTTGAGGCACTGTGGTTGGAACTCACAGGGCATTGTGCATTCTAGTTAAATGCTGTCCCACCGAGCCACACTCCAGCCCTTGCCCCATCTGACCAGGAAGTAGTTTACCCAGCACTGCTCCCAGCTTTGAAACTGCAGCTGTAGCTTTAGGGACGACGGGGTCTCTAGAGGCAGACTCTCTGGAGTGCAGGTCCTGGTGAAACACTGGGGTGCTGTTGACTCTGGCTGGTAGAAGCTTTGCCTGGCCAGCTATTAAGCATCTGTGTCAGCAGTGTCCTCTTCACTGTCACGACTCACCATGCTCCCACCTGACCCACATCCCCACTGAAGCCCTTTGAGTTGAACTCAGTAGCCTCTTGGGCGGGTCCTTAACCTCCCGAGACTCTTCACTGAATCTTACAGGACTGTTGCAAGAATACACGAATTCATGACCTTAGGTGTCTGGTACATAGATGATGCTCGCGGGTTATTACTTTATCGAATACTTGCTGTAGTCAGGTGACAGGCTGCTCCTGTGGGTGAAGTAGGTACCCTGAGTTTTCAGAGCTTTGGATCTCTTCTCTCTTACCTTTCAACTACCTTTTGCCCTGGTGACCTTATCACTTTTCTGTGTGCGGGGTTACCTCTGTGGGGGAACGTCTGCCTCTGGCTGTCTACTGAGCATGGCAGGAGCAGCAGTGCGGCTGCTTGCTGCTTTCCCGCCAGCACCCATGAGGTTGCACACAGGACAGTCAGCTAGAAACTCATCAGTGGGCAACGGGGCGAGGGAAAGCAAATGCAGATTTATTCTCATGCATGTTTGCTGCGGGTCCGTGCTGACCTGTTGACCGTCTGAACTGGTGCATGTATGCATATCGGTGTGCATATGTCTAAGTGTGAGGCGTGCATGTGCGTGGGTGTGAAAGCGGAGGGAATGAAGGCAGTGCAGGGAGATGCTCTTTTAGCCAAGTGGTTAGGAAACAGTAGAAGAGAGTCAAGCGTGCACCTCACCCATGCCATGGTAACCAACTCAGCCCTAACATAGCGCTTGAAAACTCAAGTGCAGAGAATTGGCCGATTGATTTCTAGCGTGTCAAAGAAAAGCCATCCATAACTCCTTTAGTGTCTAAATTGCCTTCTAATTTCTTGGCTGCTCCAGGTGAATGGGGTTCACTATTCTGCCGTGTAAAGTAAGGCTGGGGACCAAGCCTGTGACTTATGATAATTATAGGACATCTAATTGCCAGATACAAAGAAAAGAACGCAAAGATATGGGTTCCTTGAAGCGAGGGTCCCTTATCTGTGACGCTGATGACCTTAAGAGCCTTTTGCTTAGTGATGACTTTGTCAGGGTTGCGGGAAAGGCCGTGTATGTGGAAGGAGCTCACTGATGTGAGGAGGAGGAGGGAGCCAGGGTCTGGTCTCTTGCTCTGTGGATCCGGCAGACCTTCATTTGTATTTGTGCATGCTCTGTAGCATGTAAAAGACCTCTATTGTAAACCTAAAACTCTAGGTTTTTCATGGTTAACTATTGGGTGATGGGTCAGAAGTAACATATGCCTGTATTTTGATTGGTCGATAACATTCAGTGTGTCTTTTATTTTTTTTTTTTAAATAGAGTTTGAGTTTATTAAAAGACTTTTTTTTTTTTTTAAATACGATAGCTCTTAAGCACAGGGGTTAACAGAAGGAGTGGTGCTGGGATGGGGGCTGGGAAGTAAGACGTGCTCAAGTGTGAGCCTGGGTATCTCTAGGGACAGTCGCTCCAGTGTCTCACCTCCTGAAGTTAGCCACCAATATTATATGTTTTGCAATAGATCATTAAAAGTCCAGTTTCCCAGCTTCTCCTGAAAAGTCAGAAAATCTGGCAACAATGAGTTTCTCTTTCCCCATATGGCAAAAATCAGCAGGCTGAGAAATAAATGTCTCCTTAAGACAGGACATTTGTCCTCCATTATCCAGCTCCTCCCTGCTCCCCATCCCTGCTCTCTGTGCCGAACCTCTTAGTCTGGTTTGACTGACTTCGGGCCCTATAGGTGTTTAGGACCATGACCGTGACCCCGTATGTGAGCTGTCCCCTCTTGCAGGTCGTGAGTATGGTGCATGGGGTAAAGCAGAGGTGCATGACTGCTCTTTACCTGGGGCCATTGTTTCAGGGAAGAAAGTGAGTCTCTGCTGCTGGGTCAGAGGCCAAGAGTTCAGAAGTCTCATTCCAGCTGTGCCCTTGACTTTCAAAGTGACCCGACAGCAATCATTTAGCCCAGGTCAAATTGGGCTGCAAAATGCCAAAAACCTAGGCCTTCTTAATATATCCACAGGGGAATTGTTTTAAAAGAGAGGGGGGCGCCTCCCTAGGGCGGTTTGCATACCCCGTCCTCCTTCCATCTTCATGGCTTATATCCTAAACCTGGATGTTGAGTAAAGAATCCCTCCTAACGGACGTGGTCCCTTTGGAAAACTTCTTGCTGGAGTCTCCTAAAGTTGATGCGGTCGAGCCTCTGAGCCTGCTTCCTTCACTCTCACAGGATGCTGAACCGTGTAAAGCTGGTCTGAAGTTGCTCATATAACAGACATCAGGAAATACCTAGCCCAGAGCTGGGAAGATGGTGTGGTCAGTAGGGTACTTGATTTATAAAACGTGAGGGCCTCAGTTCAATCACCAGAACCCATGCAAAACGAAAAACAAACCTATAAACAAATAACAACAAAAACTAGTGTGGTCCACACTTGTAATCCCAACACGGAGAAGGTGGGGACAGATGGGGCCCTCGGGCTTACTGGCCAGCCAGCCTAGCTTAATTAATGAGGTCCTGGCCAATGAGCGACCTGTTTTATAGAACAAGATGGAAGACTGCTGATACTAGGGATAATACCCTAGGTTGACCTTGGGCCTACACACACACACACACACACACACACACACACACACACACACACTAACACTAACAGGAACACACACACATTTTGCAGATTCATTCGCATGTCACTAAAATACACACTCTAGAGTGCTCATCAGGATTCTAGCACTTTTTTTGCAGCAGCCCCAATTAAAATTTGCCACCAACAGTGGAATGAATAAAAGCAACTGTAGTACGCTTATTTGCTATAAAATACTCTATAGCAATAGAAACAAAGATGTTACAGCTGCACGCAAGCCAAACAGATGAATTTCCTGAGGGGAACACTGCACTGAGTGACAGGTAAACAGAGAGACTCCTAGACCAGATGAACCTGTGTTACCACACTGGCATATGCTTCAGGACTGGCAACGTCGATCTGCGCTGTTAAAAGTGAGAACAGCGGCCATGTTTGGTGGGTGGTGATGACAGCGAGCAGGAGATGGGCTCTGGAGAGAACTGGAAGTGGGCCTAGTTTTGTATGAGTTCTGCTTGCATAGTTGTTAATTTTCTGAAAGTCTTATGAAATACGCATCTTTCTGTTGTGGGTTTTATTGCAGCAAAACATTAAAGTTAGTGAAGGGAAAACCACAATGACAGAAACCCACGGAAGGAGCTTAGCGTTGTGAGATCTGGGCATAGCAGGGGTGGGAGTTTTGTACAGAATCCACGTTCATCTGACTTTTTGTATACAAGCAAGAGAAACCACCTAGGCCTAATTAAGCCAACAGTGAGGTTATAGAAATCAGGTGCCACAGTTCAGCATCTCTGGGAAAGTAAGAAAACAAGATTTAGAGGCCCTGCAGCCAGGGACACGTCCCTTGACACTGCATGACTGGTCACAGGATGACATTTCTTTGGCTGCTGGACATGGCCCTCTCAGCCTGCCTTCCTGACCCTGGTGTAGGAGACTATGCTAGATGCTCTGCCTCTCTAGTCAGAGTGTAGCTGCTGCCACTTGCTGCTGGCTGTGTGGATGGGAATGCTGAACCTCGACTTTTGTTGTAGCCTTAAGTTAGAAGGTCTGCTGCTACCCCACACTCACCAGAGTGGGTCTCTTGGAGCTTCTCCTGCTTTGTGTTGCTTCTTCAAGCTTGAAGTTGGGCACAATCATGGCCATCTAGGAGAATCTGGGCCTTGGACTCTGTTCTAGCTGCAAGGGAGTCTGGGAGTAGAAGACTGAGTTTTTACACCCAGTAATGGAGGCAGCTCTGTTTCAGGAAATAAGACATTCCCCAAATTCATGTGACTAACAAATATCCACAAGAAACACAATCTTCCTGGTTATGGCTGTTCTCCTGCCTGCTAGAGGAAAGCTTATGACTACATGAAATGTGTACTAACCCTTCTCTCCCAGATTCTAGGGACAGGCCCCAGGGTTAGCGTGGTCAGCTTGGCAAAATGATATCAACAAGGCTATTCTGCTCTTCTGCCCACTACAGAAATTTCTGTGTTTACTTGATCACATTTTATTGTACCAAATATTTCTTCTTGTTTTTAACCATAAATTTATGCATACTCAAATTTATCCATAGTGGAAAAAAATAATTTTTTTGGTGTTCATACTTGATCTCCCTTATATAATGAAACTATACACACATACACACATACACACACACACACACACACACACACACACATATATTTGGCTCATGAACTGGATGCCTTGGGAACCATTTTCCTCATCTGGAAACTGACGATGATAAGGCTGATGAGAGAATTCAGCATGATGAGGCACAGTTGGCCATGAACCCTTTGTTCGGATTAGTAGTAGTGGTAAATGGGCTAATGATCTGAGCCTTGGGGAAGTCAGTGATAAAATAAGATATAATGTCTTAAAGCATTGTGCACGTGCTGTAGTAAATGTCCCATTAATTATAATAATAGTAGCTCTTACTATTATATGGGTAGCATGCCTGATCCTAGCTGCAGTGTGAAAGGGTGATGCCTGACAGACTGTGGGGGAGCACACTCCTGTGGGGCCTTCTGTTCACCCCCATCCCAGCTCAAGACATTATACAGATGAGGAAACCTAGGTCTTAAGCAGCTAGAAGATGGGACAGTGGCATAAAAGAACTTCACTGGATTGCAGCCAGTCAAGCACAGCCCGAACCCTTGACTGTTGCAGCCTGTGCGTTCCCAGGGGCATTGCTTTGGTAACCCCGTCTGAGCAGGGTGGTGGGAGGAGAGTAGCTCTGCTCTCAATGTCAGCAGTGCCTTTAGCCTACGCTAATTTTATTTCTACCGTTTAAGGTCCAAAGTATCAAAGCAGCTCGTTTCCTTGTCAGCTGTCCTGACTCCTTTCTATCTGCTGGAACTAGGAGAATCACCTGGCCAGGCTCTCATCCGCAGAGCCAGCTCTGGGGTCTAGAGATCAGTCGAGTGGACTGCGCTGGCAGATTGTGATGGCCTGCGGTGTGGGAGCCTGTGGATCCTTGGCTGGAGTTATAAACAGGATGGAAGGCAGGGGGCTTGGGAAACAACATGTGTTGTCCATCTTCCTCAGTGTCCTACCCTGTTGCGGGTGCTGCCCTGCAGACAGCCTGGTGGGAGCGTAGCCGCATATTTGCAGGCACAAGCTCTAGGGCAGGAAGATGCCCAAGAGTAGGAAAAGGCTTTTTCGGCGATGGTACACCTGAGCCGGGCCCAGCGGGGAAAGCGATAGGCCTGCAAGAGGTTAAAACTTGCCCCTGTGTTTACTTTTGTTGGCTGCCACACTGCATAATAATCTGTCAGCACGTCAGGTGCGGATTTATTTGTGCATTAAAAATGGCCTAGAGCAGGCGGATGCAGACACTCTCCAGCATGCTGGAAAATCAATGTGCCTCCAGCACTGAAACAGCCGCTCCAAATATTTCACCCTTTTTAATAAGTGCATTTAATTAAAGTCATAGAACTTTTTTTATTATGTTTGAGAAAAAAAAAAATCCCTTGCTGAAGCTGAATGTGTACTCTGGAGCACAAAGGGAGTGTTCCCCTCGTGCCTGGTCCTTAAAGAGAAAGGCCCAGGGACTGGTGTGCATCTCTGACTCTTGGCAGGCTAGCTCAAACAAGGCATCATGTGGGTTTGGCTGACAGGAAGGTGTCAATGTGGCCTGAGAGGAGTGGCTCTCAGCCCCGTTGGTTGTGAGAGTCCTGTTACTCATCAGATTCACAGTGTCAGCTTCTTTAGATTCATTTTCCAGCAACTAGCTGCTGTGTATTACTCTGTGTGTGTGTGTGTATGTGTGTGTTGGGGGGGTGCACACGACTATGTCTGACCTCTGCAGGCAGACAGTCCCCCCACAAGCGGGGACCTGGACCAAATGACCTCCCAGGACCTTCCGGTGCTGGATGCAGATGGGAGAGAGGACCACTTCAAGTTGATGGATGGGGATTTCTTGAGCTCTTTAGGCTTCTCTTCCCATCCTGGCTTGGGAAGCCTCTCAATGAGCCGAGACAAAGTTTGGCTCCGAGGTGGTGACAGCAGAGCCCTGCAGACCCGCTCTGCCCTGTGCCAGCAGATTAGGAAACATGTCAGGACCAGGGTGGCCTGGAGCAGAGCTGCAGTGGTGCTGAGTGCGGGGACCCACACTCGGTGAGGTGGCACCGGCGGGGGGAGGGAGGGCGGGACGTGTGCGCAGCAGAGCAGAAGTGGCGCCATGGGGCTGGGGGCAACCACAGCATACCAGGCCTGGCGACTCGAGGCCTGCTAATTATGCAGCCCAAGGGAGTCATGCCGGCCTGCCAGAGCTGCCCAGAGAGGTGGCATGGAAAACCTCATAAGGGGGTCTGTGTGCCTCAGGTCTGACCAGGAAAGCTCCTGGAGGCGGGGGCCCAGGGGCCCAAGGATGGATGCCGTGGCTACTTATGTGGACAGTAGTGTTTTGGCATGGCTCCTGGAGGCCATCCAAGCAG
This sequence comes from Cricetomys ansorgei, assembly GCA_026225945.1. Taxonomy (NCBI): domain Eukaryota; kingdom Metazoa; phylum Chordata; class Mammalia; order Rodentia; family Nesomyidae; genus Cricetomys; species Cricetomys ansorgei. The sequence continues at coordinate 1,749,498 of JAMJFZ010001881.1, forward strand.
GAGAGGACGAGGTTTGCAGGTGTCGTCTCCTCCTCCTCCTCCTCCTCCTCCTCCTCCTCCTCCTCCTCCTCCTCCTCCTCCTCCTCCTCCTCCTCCATCATCATCTCTGGAGCATCTGAAATCTCGGATGTCTATTCCAGAAATTTTTCAGAGCCAGCCTTCTCCACCTTTAGCATTCTGGTTCCCACTGCTCCCATGGGCATGTTCATTAGCATCTTTTTTATGGCTGTAGAAACAGAAATCCCAGAATTAGTTTACCCAGGCCACCCAGAGAGAGCAAGGTGACCAAAGACCAAGCAGGCTTTAAAAGTTTTAAAAGAATATTCTTAGCATCTTCTAAAGACACGGGAGCGTGGCTGCTAATGATGCCTCTCCCTGTTCACTAAAGGTAAACAAATCCGAGGCTCTCCTGAAGCAGACCGGCCTGACTCCCAGACCAACTACGTTTAATCACCTTCCCACCTTCCCCTGTGGCTTTTCTTGAACATACTAATTGAAACAATCATACATTGTTGTTTGAGAACTCGGTAACTCTTTTGCTTTTCAAAAGGAAGTCAATTCCATTTTGGGAATCTAAGTTATTATAAACTTCAGCCCAAAATAGGATTTAGATGTTGACCTTGCATCGAAGGAGTTGATACAAAATATAGGAGTTGATTAAGTGCTCCGTGTGGGTGTGTGTGCGCATCCGTGTGTGTGTCTGTGTTCAGGTAGGTAGTGTTTTAAAAAGAAAATTGAGTGTGTGTGTGTGATGTGTGTGTTCCTGTGTGTGAGCATTCACGTATGTGGCAGTCAGAGGACAACCTTGACCTTATGTTGGTCTGCACCTTCCACCTGTTTGAGACAGGATCTCTGTTGTTTGCCACTTCATACTCCAGGCTAGCTGGGCAGTGAACTTCTAGAGATTCTCCCAACTCTCATTTTTCTACCTCTCTTAGGAGGGCTGGCATGACAGATGTGTCCTACTTCAACCGGTCTTATGTACGTCCTGGGAATCTGAATTCAGGTTCTCACATTTGCATGGCAAGACTCTACCCGCTGAACCATCCCTGAGCCTGGTCGGAGGCTTTGCCGCTCAGCCGACAAACCTCCCTATGATGTGATAAGACTCAAGCTAAGTGAGCTAGTTACCGTAAACAGTGAGCTACTGTGTGCCCGGTACTCTCTTAGAGCTGAATTACAGGGTCTGAGGAGAAGAAAGCTTCAGATAAATTTTAAAGCATTTTCTACCTATTTGTATATCTCTCTCATCTATAAAAATCAGACACAGTAGTCACTGAGTACAAAGAGAGAGTTAGAAATTAGAATTAGAAAAACCTAAAGAAAACAAAAAACATTATTTCCCATGTCATTTATGGTCTGTTTTCCCAAACTTTAGGAGCATGGTGTGGGGCTTTCCGCCAGCTGTTACTCTTCTACAATGGCCACTCTCAAACGCTGGGAGTCCCATGTGCTTCTAAGTTACTAGCACTACCCGTTGCCAAAAATGCTTTTAATAAGCTGGTCATTACTGTTCATCTTTATTTAATTAGAAATCAGGGCTAAACGTTGAGAGCTGTGTATTCATTCATTTTGAAATGACAATAATAAGCCCACTGCTCACTACCATTTTATGAAAAATATAATTTTCTGAAACAAAAATTAATTGGTTAGCCAAGTGGCATTTAAAACATTTTTTGCTAGGTTCTGCACTGTCTGGCTTATTAGAAAATGGTGGCTTCTTTTATCTACTTCTACCTTTTATCTGTAGAGAGATAGATACATGATAGGATTTTTTTTTAAAGACAGGATCTCATGTAGCTCAAGCTTAGACTTGCTACATAGCTGTGGGTGGCTTTGAACCTCAGATCCTCCTGCCTCCGTCTCTTGTTATGATTCTAGACATGCGCCCCTGCACCCAGTTCATGCAGTGCTGTGGATGGTCGCCAAGGTGTTGTGCATGCTAGGCAAAGACCCTACCAAGTTAGCTACGTTCCTGTTCCCAATATGAATTAGAAACCATTTTTATGAGCTTTCTTATTCCGTTTCAATAATATGAAATTTTGGTCACTCTTGCCTGTTGGATGAATTGTCGTCTGCTTGTGATATGTTCTGAAACAGCTTCTACTGGTCATTTGAAAAATATTTATCTCCGACGTTGTACAGGTCTTCCAAACACAGACCCCTTTTCTTTACAGGGCCAACCCCTCCCCCACTCTTTAACACGATCACCGCTTTCCAAAAGTACCTCCTGGGAGCAAAGCCGTGAAGCTCATGGTGATGGATGCGAGTTGTCTAAAAGTCTAGTTCTTGACTGCCATTCAAATTGTGTCTATAGTCAAAATTATTCTTTCCCTTAGCTGGCAGGCATTCTTAACTCATTGTGGTAACAGTGTCCCTGAGATGCCGTAAGTATGAACACCCATAGTTTATCTGTTTGATGAAGAAGAAGATGTAGCTGTTTTTGATGACAACTACCCTTGAGTGTTTTTCTTAACAACAGGGCATTCTATCCCACCAGGCACTAGCAACGCCTCGTGCCTGCTTCTCATTCTCTCATTCATTGCATTAAGTCTGTATCTTTTCATGAGAATATTAAGGTACATACTCAGATGCGAAGACAGTAATTCATGATATCAACAAACATGGTCTTGGGTTAGATCATCTGTATGTACATGTATACATATGTATATTTAAGTGTGAATGTGTGGCACAGCATTTGGGGATTGCCACCTCTATCCATAATAAAGCGTTAGTGATGGGGCCTGCCGTTGCTTGTACATGGTAAGTACAAACGTGAATGCAGGGAAAAGGGTCTTGGTGTATTTGGTGGCTTGAATGGGAATGGCCTTCATTGGCTCCTATATTTGAATGATTGGACCGGCATTGATGGGAAGGACTAGGAGGAGATACGGCCTTGTTAGAGGAGGTGGGTCACTGGGGTTGTACTTTGAAAGTTCAAAAGCCTACTCCAAAGTTCGTCCCTCTACTTACTGTGTGTAGTTTGTGATGTGAGCTCTCTCAGCTGCCGCCATGTCTGCTACCTGCTACAACCTGCCATGGTGTGGACTCTTATCTCTCTGGAACCACAAGCCCAAATAAACTCTTTCTTCTCTAAGTTGCCTTGGCCCAGGCATTCTCTTACAACGTAGAAAAGTAGCTGAGACACCTGAGGTGTGCGGTCACCTTCGCCATCCCAAGATTCTTCTGAGTCTTTGGTTTAATCTCATTTCAGTCCACTCATGTTAACCTCTGTTGAGAGTCCCATACCTGCCCAGGTTTTCCAGATCCTGGCCCAGCAATGGCTACCTCCTGGGAGCAAATTAATGTAAGAAATTGTACCATAGTGCCCGTGCCTGTATCTCTCATGAAATTTTCTTTTCTTCTTGTTTTTTTGAGACAGGGTCTCTCTGTGTCTCCCTGACTGTCCTGGAACCCTCCCTGTATACCACGCTGGCTTCAAACTCATAGTTTGATCCACTTGACGCTGCCTCTTTGAGTGCTGGGATTTGAGGTGTGTACACCATGCCTGGCTCCCACATCGCACTAAACATTTAACTCAGTCCCACATGGGAATGGAAAACAGTTCGGTGATTTCAGGCTCTTGGAGAATCTGTCTCTTCTCCGCACGAGCATGTAGCTGTCTTTACAGTTGTCAGGCTTTATGATTGCCATGTCAGTACTCTGACTGTTACTGAACCAGTGCCATGGTGACAGGGGGAGGGGTAGTGGGAGTTGGTGATATGAGGTACATTTCACCTAGAAGCAGAGGATGTGGTAACTGCTTCTGCAGAGGGGATATCCCTGCCATGAGCATAGGGTTCAGTTTGTTCTTTTCTGTCTTCTGAGGGAAGAGTCCTATTCAGACATGGTCTTTGGCGGTAATCACACAATTGCGGTTTTCAGCGACTGGCTTGAGAAACAGCCTCATCTTGAATAGCTTTCGAATGAAGCAGACCGAAATACAAATACTAGCTTTGGCTTTCTTTGGAGAGACAACGTTTCTTGAAAACCTCCAAATTCTCCTGTTGCCCACATTTTTCTTCCTATGAATACCCCCCGCATCAAAGTCTTAGAGATTCCTGCTCATTATACCAGCCATAAGAGCCCTGTGATTGGTACTATCAAGGTAAAGCCTGGGAACAAGTGAAGAAGAAAGCTCCCTCCACGTATTGCCTTTCAGAGTCCAGAGCCTGCTCTAATCCAAGCTGCTCAATGGGTGTGGTTTCTAGTTTGGTCTTTGTTGCTGTGATAAAAACACTCTAATCAATGGCAACTTGGAGAGGAAAGGGTTTCTTTGGCTTACGCTTTAGGTCACAGTCCATCATTGAGAGAAGACAGGGCAGAAACTATGGAAGAGTGTTGTTTGTTGGTTAACTTGCTCAGTGGTTCATACTTAGCTAGCTTTCTTATATAGCTTTAGACCACCTGCCTAGGGAATGGTGCTGCCCATGGTGTAGATTAGGCCCTCCTACATCAATTGTCAAGAGAGTCCTATCAGATGTGCCCATTGACTAGCATGAGACTAGCTTTTTCCAGGTTATTCTAGGTCTGCATCAAGTTGACGCTACTCACTAGGCCAATGCAGTTCTACTATCTGGAAGGCATACTGGTCTCCAGTCTCTAAAAACGAGGTCCTACTAGCTCTTGTCTTTATGATATCAGGTCTTCAGATCCTCAGACATGCAGGAACATTCCAAGCCCCAGTGCTGGCCATCCACCTGCAGTCACTGCCTCCCCAGGGTAGTAGCATTCATCTGCACATCTCCACACCCTCTGCATCTTGAGGTGCCATCTCTACCATCCACTGTGTGCCACAGTCTGCATTTCCTTGAAGAAAGTGCTAGCAATGAAACACTATGATAAAAACCACTTGTTAGAAATTTAGGGACATTTTAGGCAATTGCTTTATTTATCTATCGGGAGTGTAGGGATTTCCCTATGGAGAAAATTTCCCATTTTTCCCCAAGACAAATCCTAATGTGTTTCTAACTCACAGGGTCACCAGGGTATGTGTGTCAAAGCCTTTACTAGTCCAGGGAGATTTTACTTGCAAAAACCACTCAAGAATTAGGATATAATAGAGTATTCTTGACTTCTCCTGTTTTTGAACATAAGGACTTATAACTTTGTCTAATCAAGTAGTCTTAAGAACCAATTTGTGCCGCGTATTTTCCTTCCTGGAGTTTCTCAGTATATAAGACGGTACCTCTCCCTATGTTCAAATGGGAGACAAGGCTAACCGGTATACAAATAAATACATAGTTTGAGAACAGCAAGGGCGTAGAGGGCAAAAGCAGGCCAAAGAGACTCTAGAGGGGTATACAGGGACTTGAGGATGGGCATTTTCATGGGGTTGTTGTGGAGAGTCTCGGAGAAAGGACATTTGAACAGAATGGATATATAACATATGTGCCAATGAGCCAACAATATAAGTCTGGACTCCATCTAGATAGCAACATGGCTGACTAGGGGTGGGGTCGAATGTGTTTGCGAGTGGAGCACTAGGATAACTTGCCAACCTTCTTAGCAACTTAAAACCCAAGAGTCTATTCTCTCACAATTCTGGAAGCCAGAAGTCCAGAACCAAGATATTAAGACACTGATGCAGTCTCCATGGGCTCCAGAAAGGATCTGTCTCTGCCTCTTCCAGAATCTGCCGCCTCTGGTTTCTGCCTATCTTCACGGGGTCTTCTCTGTGAATCTGTTTCCTCTTCTCTCTCTTATCAGAACACCTGTCACTGGATTTAGGGCACACATGGGTAATCCAGGATATTATTTGGAGATCCTGAATTTCATTTGCAAAGGCTCTTCTTTTAAATAAGTTTACATCCACGGGTTATGAGGGTTATTGGGGGCTGCCATTCAACCCAGCAAAGTACGGAATCCGGAGAATCTCTTTAAATGGCAGTTCGTAAACCAGATTCGAACATGTTCCCTGAGTGGGGTACAGACACTCCTTCTCTATAGCAACCCGACTGACTTGTGCAGCTCTCTTCAGTGAGGGGGCGTGGGCAGCCATGATTCCTAGTGAGTTGCCTGGGGCACTGCAGTCAGTGTGGTGGCTCCATTGCTGTCACATAAAACCACCAAGTAGCTTGGTGACACTGCCAGCTCAGACGGCTTCTAGTTAAGACTTTACAGCGGCAGCTTCAAGGGGGAAGTCACGGTGGTAAGGTACAGGGCTGTGGGTCTTCGTGGGAACGTCTCGTAAAACAGGTAGCAGGTCTGCTAGGATTGGGAAATTGTGAAAGCACAGCTGGTCCCAGAGGGACTGAGCAGGGAAGACGTTCGCTTTCCCTAGGTTTTCATAAATGCATGGCGAGCAGCCCTGGTGGAGGCAGGAGACTGGGAGCTTCAGCAGGCAGCACCTTGGGGAGAAGAGACCTCAGCCCAAGAGGAAGTTCTACTGCCCAGAGCAGCCCTCTCTTTAGGGGATGTGAAGTGTGTCAGTGCACAGAGGTACCTCCTACAGGGAACCCACCTCCAGAGGGCGGACACTCTGCACTAAGACTTTATTGCTTGATCTTTTTCCTAGCCATGTTTTATGCCAGAGGAAGGCGGCAAGGGGCAGGACCGCACACCCCGAGCCTGCCTGAGCTGGGGACGATGTTTGCTCAATTCTGTACACCCCGAGCTGTTGCTCCAGGTGCTAAGTTAGACACTCGGTAATTAGCTGGGCTAATTTATTTAATCATGTTGGTACTGTTTTTCTTCTCCTGGTTGTTCTTCTTGCCCTGCTCCTTCAGGTTTTCCTGGATCTACTCCCAGGTGTGTTTGTTGGAAGGTGGTGTTGAGGGAGGATGGATCCTCCTTGATGCCAGAGATTATAGCAAGCTCCGGCTTGGATCTGGGAAGTGGGGGCATGCCTATCTCTTCCGTATTCTAGGTCAGAGTTTCTCAAACTGGGCACTGGTTACATTTGAAGCCAGAGAATTCTGGGTTTTTTGGGGGGTGTGGGGGTGTAGGCAGGGGCTTTCTGTATATTATGGGATGTTTATCAGCATTCCTGACATCCACTAGATGCCAGAAGTACCCTCCACTCCCCCTCTGGTTGTGACAACCAAAATGGTCTTCAGAGACTTCAAGAGAGGCTCCGAGCTGCCCCTGTAGGGAATCCCTTCAGACCAAAACACTGACCAATAATTTATTTTATTGGGACTTTTAATCTAAAGAATATTCTTCAGAAATCCATGCAGGGACTGGGGAGATGGCTCAGTGTACAGAATTTTCTACATAGGCATGAGGACCTAAACTTGGGTCCCCAGAACCCAGGTAAAAGCTGGGCGTGGAACCACCTGAGCTCTTCATCCCAGTGCTGGGGATGTGTAGATACGCAGATACCCAACACTGGTTGGCCAGCCAGCCAGTCAGTCAGTTGAGCTCTGAGTTCAGTGGGAGGCCTTGTCTCAAAAACAAGGTGAGCTGTAGGAAGACACCAGAGATCAACTCTTGACCTCCACGGGTCATGCACCCTGCCCTCACGCTCTCATACATACAGGCTCCATGCAGTGGTTCTGTGGTAATGACTTTCCTTTACCAACCTCCCATATTGCTCTCTTCTGAGTCTGCCCTAATTGGAAGCCCTAGGCCAGGGCAAGCGCTGGCTTGGAATGCAGGACCTGAAAGTCTAGCAGGGACTCTCCACCTAGAGACTTAGGATATTGTGTCAGACAAGGAAGGAAGCAAGCTGTGCTGCAGAGGAGGGCAGTGGATGGCAGGGTTGGAGCCACCAGGAAGATATGCAGAACCGGAAAAGCTACTTCTGAGTAAACGGTGAAAACTGAGCTTCACGGACTGCAGGATGGAACCAGTCCAACATGGCAGTGACGGGGGGGGGGGGGGGGGGGGGGGGGGGGGGGGAGGGTGTCGTTGGATCCCCCACTCTCTGGGCCATGTCAGGTTCCAAGATTCTGACTCATTTTGGGGTTTCCCACAGAAGCCAACTTAGTTTTTGTGTGCATGTGTGCATGTGTGGGAGGGGGCACCTCGACTTTAGCAAGCGGAGGCAGGCTGCTGGAGTCCTGGGAAGGGCCCAGATAGTCTAGAAGCCTCTTCATAGAGGAGAGGAGGCAGGGGGTCCAGAACAGCTACTGTGAACTCAGTCTACCACTCCTTTAGAAATGGAACACAGGCTGGGTGTTCGACTTCCTGATGGCTGTGTTTAAAGGAGAAAATAAGCATTGCAAGAGGTTCCCTGGGTGTTCTGACCCAGTCTGGGCTGCAGAGGAAGGAGCAGGCTAGTCAGGATGCGTAGGAAAAAAAAAAAAAAATCTGACTCAAAAAATATCAAAGTAAATAACAAAAAAATTTAAAAATAAGGAAGAGAGAGAAAATGAATGGAACCCCTCTTATTTTTACCTAGTTGTTTTATGTTCATTTATTCACTTATATGTGTGGGTAGCAGGGAGACAGACAAGCGACAGCACGCACGTGTGGAAGGCAGAAGACAACTTGCAGGAGTAAGGTTTTTCCTTTCTTGGGATTGAACTCCAGTCGTCAGGCCTGGAGGCCAGCACCTTTCCCCATGGATCCATCTCACCGGCCCTGAAACCATTTTAATAAAGAGTTTGTACATGAAGTCCAGCGTATCCCCAGCTGTTTGAGTTTTAACAGATACAAAAATCATAACTGAGATAATACACATTTTTTTTTTTTCAGAGCCTGGGGGATGCACTTGAACTTGTTTGCCTTCTCAGTGCACCTCTCCTGGTACCTTCTGCCTAGATGGTGTGAGTTAAGGGAGGACGGTGAAGCGATTGCATTTTGGAGATAGTCGATTGCCTGCAGAAGAGGAATGCAAAGTGAACAGAAAGACAAGGTGTCACGGAAGTTTATTGTTAGCTGTGTTTAAAATAATCGTTTTTGTGCACTGTTGGAAAAAGAGATGCGTAGGCCTTGGCATTTTGCATTGTTCGCAGGATGTCTGTGGGGGATGTTTGATTGCTTGTGATCTGCACCTGAAGAGCTCTGGCCCAATGAAACACGAGAGCTCAGATGCTTGAGATTCCACTGGCAGTATGGCACTGGCCCTGAAGGTGGTTCCCTCTGCTGAGGTCTTGCAGGGCTTCCATGTATGAAAATGCCTCTGGGTCTTCCATACTGAGCCACCACAGCAGCTAACAACTACAAGGACCCCCCCCCCCCCCCCCCCCCCCCCGCTCCCGCCACACACACACACACATACACACACCCATTACTGCTTTGACAAGTACCTGTCACCAGACTCTTCTGGGGCTCCCTTCGGGCAGGTCTGTCTCTTATATCCAGTGGCTCCTGCTTCCTCAGCTTTTTGTGGTCCTTCCTGTTTGCTTTAGTTTCAAAGAAATGAGCACACAAAATAAGGCCTGGATTCCACTGGGCAGTCTCGTTCAAACATGGCATTGCACTTTCTCAATTCACCAGAGGTTATCAAACGCTCCCGCCCTCCCCATTTTCTTAGTGTCCTAGTCAAGGTCCCCGTCTCACTCCAGTCTCAGGATAGCTTCAGAGACTGTGCTGACACCTGCCCAGGTACACGGCAGCAGCTTGGGTCTTCGCAGCATTTTCTAACATACCGAAGAGAAACCCGAAGAGTCCTTCCTTGCCTTAGAAGGGACAAAGGAAGTTGTAGGGTGGGCAAGCTGGAGCCAAGAAGGTTGAAGCCATGCTGGCCAAGAAGGACCAGGAGCACAAAAACAGCCAAGACCAGGCTCTTCTCATTTAACAGGTGAGGGCTTGGAACAGGACCCTGACTTCTTGGCAACATTTGAGTTTAGCTTTCATTTCCACAGGATCTCTTTCTTCTGTCTTCGCCAAGGATTGAACTCCAGAAGTCTGATCTTGTCTGCATGCAGGAAGCCATTGTGCTGCCTTGCTGGATCACCTTGACATTTCCAGAATGCCCCATTCTCAGAAGTCTTGCTGCCCAGAAGGGGTGATCTGATGGGTTCTTCTTAGTCCTACCTCTATCATCAGTGGTGTCAACCAGAACCGATCAGCCTCTCCTCTCCCCAGGGGGACAGTTGATCATGTCTAGAAACATTTTTGGTTGCTACCTGTTACAGAGGAGAGGGTGCATTGGGCTTCTGGTGAGCGGGACATTACTGAGCTTCCTCTAATTCACAAGACAGTTTCTCCTCCTGCCACAGAGGATGATGAGCAAGCTCAGCTGCAAAGTGCTTGCCTTGCAGGCATGAGCTCCCACGTTCTGGCCACAGAACCACACTTAATAAGTTAGGCATGGTGGCATGTGCTTAGAATCTCAGCACTGGAGATGCAGAAGCAGACAGGTCCCTGGAGCTTGCTAGCCAGCCACCCTAGTCTGCGTCCCAATCTCCAGACCAGAGATTCTGTATAAATAAAATTTTAAAAGTGGCTGGTGTCTGAGGAATGGCATTTGCTGTTGTGTACACACACACACACACACACACACACACACACACAAATGTTGTAGTACATCTACTGTGGCGGCTCACTAAGGATGACAAGGAGGCATATTCATACATGCAAACCCTGCCAGACCTCAGCAGAGGGAACCACCATCATGGCCAATGCCTTATTGGTCAATGGAACCCTGAGCGTCTGAGCTCAAGTGTTTTTATTGATTCAGAACTCCTCAGATGTTCTACTAATAGCACGTGAAGATCATTAGCAATCAAACATCCCCCACGTCAATCCAACACCATCAGATAATACAAAAAGCCAATACCTAGGCAGACCTTCACCCAACAGTACACAAAATGATATTTTAAACACAGCTGAAAATAAACGTCTAGAACAGCCACTGACATACCCCTATACACACAAAATAATGAGTCCAAAATATCAATAATAACAAGACTGGGAACTCTGTCAGAGAACCTTTCCTTTGAATGTTCCAGAATTTTCTCTCAACAAGAGCCCTGCAGAAACCCTTGTATATCAGTTAGTGCTTCTCCTGGCTTTGTGGATATCCTTCTGAGACTAGGAGCTGGTTCCTTTCTGGTGCCTCATGGAGGGTTGGGTGACCAGGAAGTAGAGAACTAAACCAAGTGGTCAAAGTAAGTGTTAGAGCTTTCTGATTCTTTTAAAGGAAGGATCCATTCTTCCCTGGCAAGGTTGTTGTTGTTGCTGTTGCTGTGTGTCTGTATGGTATACATGTACATGTATAAATGTGTGCAGCTTTGCACATTTGTGTATGTAAAAGCCAGAGATTAATGCCCGGTGTCTTCTTACTGCTTTTTAAAAAAATATTTACTATTATTTATTTATTTGTGTGTGTATGGACTCACACACACACACACACACATACATCTGTCACAACCCAATGTATGGAAGTCAGAGGACAACCTGCCTGAGTTGGTTCTCTCCTCCTACCGTGTGAGTTCAGGGATTTGAACTCAGGTTGTTAGGCTTGGCAGCAAGCATCTTTACCCACTGGAGCCTTCTCTGTGTCCCTATCACTTATTTTTTCAAACAGGGTTCCTCACTGAATTTGGAGTTTGCTATGTTGTTGGACTGACTGGCCAACAAATCCTCCGGGATCTCCCTGACTCCACGCCCCCATTCCTGCAACAATAGGTCCTTGCCACCGTACCCAGGGTTTATGTGAGTGCTGCGGATACAGACTGGTACTTTACCCACTGAGATGTCTCTCTAGCCCCCAGAGGGTCTCATTTTACTCTCTCCAAGGCCATCTGCTATGTGCGTAAAGGCTGGGTGAGATTCAGTTCAAGACTTAGTTCCGTGTGTCTAGGGCTGGAATGATGAACCAGCCTTTGCAGATGTGGCAAGGAAATTGCTTGAATGAGTGAAGCAAAAGGGAACGTGCAGAATTCTCTAGCACTTCCAGTGAGTGAGCACCAAGCAAGAGCATTTTCATAGGAGTGAAAGTGGGAACAGCAGAACAGCCTACTGGTTTACCAAGCCCGAGGTATATGCTGGCCTTGTTAATGTGAGTGGAGTCCTTGTGGCAGAGACCTGGTCTTACTTGCTCTCCTACAGGTCAGGGCTGGTGCAGTCAGATTCTGGCTGCATGCACCTGTCTGGCCTCTTCAGAAATGCTCATTTCACTCCAGTAGACTCCCGTCTACTTACCAGAGTGGACATGTCCTGGGTCCTGGTGCAGCGACACATTGACCCTGTCTGTGGAAAACCTCCTTTCTGAGCAGGTAGGGGTGGTCCCCATAGTTGAGGACACCACCTCATCCCTCCCTTTTCCTTATCCTTTCCCGAGGGAGCCATCTGGACTAGTTGGCCTCTAGGGAGCTTGTCCTGAGCTATGGGTGATCTGGAATCTATTGTGCCTGGCAGTCTCTGCACAATGGACGATTAAAAGGTGTTAGGGGCCTGAAGGGAAGAGAAAGGACATAATTCTGGGATGCCATGGGGAGAGCTGGGAGATCTCTCCTGTTTTTTAAAAGAAAATGTGGCTTCGAGGAATATCTGCTTGGTTCTTTCTGTCCCAGAGTCACCTAAGATAGATTTTTAGAAATTTCATTTGACCGTTACAATTGCATGTGTGGTGTGTGTGTGTGTTTTGTGTGTGTGTGTGTGTGTGTGTGTGTATGTTGTACATGTGTGTATGCGTATGTGTGCTCCATACCCACCCAGCCTTTTATATGGGTGCTGGGGATCTGAACACAGGTCCTCATGATCATGCAGCAAGCTCTTTATCCACTTTATCATATATGTGTGTGTGTGTGTGTGTGTGTGTGTGTGTATGTTGTACATGTGTGTATGCGTATGTGTGCTCCATACCCACCCAGCCTTTTATATGGGTGCTGGGGATCTGAACACAGGTCCTCATGATCATGCAGCAAGCTCTTTATCCACTTTATCATATGTGTGTGTGTGTGTGTGTGTGTGTGTGTGTGTGTGTGTGAGTGAGAGAGAGTGTGTATTTGATTTCTCTTTACTTGGTTTTCTGAATTCAGACAACCTTGACAGATGTAGTCAAATAGGACTTGGGATGACAACTGTCAGTATCTAGCTATATAACCTGGGGATGAGTCTCTCTGGGCCTCAGTTCCTCATTTGTAAGCAGAACCCTATGGACAGAGCAGGCAGGGGCTGTTGCAAGGCTTAAATGAACAAATGTCAATCAAAAAGCTTTGTAAAGAATGACAGACAAGTGTTTGTAATTATTTGCACCGAGGGTGTTTTTCCCCCTCTCCCCAGGAGGGAGGAGACCTTCTCCTGGGCAGAGGCAGGGCCGTCCCTCTCTTTCTAACCTCTTGCCTCCAGGGTTCAGGCTTATTGGGGAAGAAGGGGTAGGAATTTGGAGTAATTGCGGGGGCTGTCTAATTATAGACCTAGTCTCCATTAGTCCCCGAGCTGTGTGCATGGAGCATAAATCATTTGTGTCTCCCCGGTGGGAATTCACGGCCCCATCCCCAGGGCCACACTCTGAGCTGCATCCCTCCCATTCTTCACCCAGAGGCCAACCTTATTCCCTGCAATAAGTATTTTTCGCCAATAAAAGCCAGGTGGGGACTGAGACAATCTGGTGTCTGCCAGGCCTGGGTTGAAGACGGCTTCCTCCGGTTTGGGTTTTTTGTTTTGTTTTTTGTTTTAAGCATTTCTGCAACGGTGACAGGCTGCCTGTCCTTCAGAAGAGAAAAGAGCAGAGGCAGGACAGGGCGAGCACACACGCTCAGAGGGAGAGATGAGAAGGGACGGAGAGGCACGCCAGCCCATTAAAGAGAAATAAATTTTGCAGAGGGGAAGTGAGAGGTTCCCTCCCTAGGACTCTGTAAATCACTGTGTTTTATGGGTGGGATAGGAAGGGAAGTGGGAGATGGGCTGGCCCTGATAACTGGGGTCATTTCTCCCGTGTACGCCTGTCTGAGTTTAAGATGCTCGGTCGGAGAATGACTGGAGCTAGGAACCGCTGGGGCTCCCCTCTCTAATTTATTATCATCATTGTTACTCGCAAGTCAGAACCATGGTTACTTAAGAAGGGCTTGGGGAGTTTTGTTAAAAACATGACAGGCTTGTTTCTGCTGTCTGCTTTCCGTAGCGTGCCCCGCAGCCTGAGTGTGGCTGCGTGGGCACTGGGCATCCAGAAATAGACGTTTTTGCAGGTGATTTGACATCACCTCCCAGTGAGGGTTCAGTGGGTCTGAACCCAGAGCTGTTCCCAATCTCGGGATCTCAGGTGTACTTCTCTCTGTCTCCAGAATAGATCTTTCAACCAGAAAAAACATTCCTGGGGGCTGGATATATAGGCCAGAGTCCCAGAGGCTTGAGTTTGGGTATGTTTAGTTCTCAACTTATACCTTGTACTAAAATGGTTCAGGTTGATTCTATCTCTGGAAGTCAGACTTCATGTCCCCCTGTGACTGCAGACTTTAGGAGCTGCAGAGTGCCACCTCCTTGGGCTGGTCACAACTTCTCTTCCTCCTGCTCCGTTCTCACCCTTAGCCACCTTTATTCATTTCTGTTGCCTTGTAGACCCTGGAGAGTGTCCTCTGCCTTTGAGGAAGACTTGGGCGATCCACTGAAGGAAGTGAGAGCAGACCCATGCCTGGAACTGGGGTGAACGTGTGCAGGGTCTTCTCTTCTGTGTGCATAGTGCCCTTTCTGGAATGTGGGTGTACTTGGAGGTAGCTGTGTAGTGCTGACAGGAGGTTGTGTGAGGCTGTGTGACCTTGGCCAAGTCACTTTCCCTCTCTTGCCTTTACTTCCTTTCTAGAAATTCCCTGACAGACATGCCCAGAGCTTTGTCTCTTACATGCTTCTAGATCTTGTCGAGTCAACATAAATAAGAAAGAAAATGACAAGGCTGTGTCACGGTTGCTGAGTGTGGTGGGAGCACAGGGTGGGGCTGGGCAAAGGGTCGGTTTCGTTGCCCTGTGGGGCCTGGGGATATGATGTATACCCAGTGAAAGGTAACCATCGGGACAGATTCACAGCTGGGGAGTCGAGAGAAGCAGAGGATTGCTGGAGGTGGTGCCGGTGATGAGGTTGTGGAGAGCACTGGGGGACAAGGACACAGGCGGGTTCAGGAAGGAGGAGAGACGGATGGATGCCAGGGCTGATAGTCACAGCCCGTGCTTCAGCGCTGGCTGGGTGGCATTCCTTCAGGCTCCCAGATATATCACATGCGTTGATTAATTCAGATACTAAGACTAGGAGTACAGATACTTTTTGGGCTGCATTCAAGCCCAGAGAGGCAGGAAGTGGAGGAAGGGTACCTTGCAGTTTGGGAGCTCATATTCCAGAGTGTGTTTCTGAGCCAGGAATGGTTGTACACATCTCTAATGCCCAAACCCAGGAATCTGAGGCAGGAGGAACTCCAGGCCAGCCTTAGCAAAGTCAGGGTCAGCTTGGGCTACAGAGACCCTGTTTGTTTTAAATAGCCATGACAACTAACAAGTCTTTCTGAAGTCCTCAGGGCTGACTGAGCCAGAGAAGAAGCAGGAGAGCACCTGACTGAGGATCTCGAATGCAGCCCAGCCTCACCCCTTATAGTCTTTGCTGTCCTCACCACACAAAGCCAGGGGAGGGTGCTGGGCGGATGCAGTCTGTGTCTAGAAGACTTGCTAAGTGTCAACCATCCCTCCTGTCCTGGCATCCCTCACCATCATCTGTGAAGTGCCTCATCTCTGCAGGAGGGGGGCAGGTGCAGTCCTGCAAGGGTGGTGGCCAGGCTTCTCTGTCTTGGGTGTTACAGGTAGTAGCATGATCGAGCCCGTCAGCCTGCACATGTGTGGTTGGACAAAAGACAATTGCAGATGTTTCTGGAATTCCCAAACCGGATACAAAATTGCTAGCAGGATGCAGAGAGGGAGGAAAGAGCCAAATGTTTTACATAATGAAAAGCTTGCCTCCTGTCTGTGCAGCCTCTCTCAGAGAGCAAGCTCATGCCCTGGCAGTCTGGCCTTCTTTTCCTGAAGTCCCGGGGATTAGGAAGCCTGAGTGCCTGTCTGGAGGGCAGAGGACTGCTGCAGACCGCTCTCTCCAGCTCTGGTTGGTTTTCTGTCCAGGACCCACAGCTTTCCTCTGGGCGTGGTAGAGCCAGATGCAGCCAGGCAGTGTGCTCTTCTGCCCAGATGTACCTTGGTGCCCAGGGTGGAAAGGAATCAGGCAGTGGGCCCAAGACCAAAGGCCACCACCCGTTTCTCTCCCTGGGGGCCCTGTCTCTCTCTCTCTCTCTCTCTCTCTCTCTTCTCTCTCTCTCTCTCTCTCTCTCTCTCTCTCTCTCTCTCTCTCTTCTATTTCCAGACAGGGTTTCTCTGTTGTAACTCTGGCTGTCTTGGAACTCACTCTGTAGATCAGGCTGGCCTCGAACTCACAGAGATCTGCCTGCCTCTGCCTCCCGAGTGCTAGGATTAAAGACGTGCACCACTACCACCTGTCTGGTGGGGGGCCCATTTTGAGTGGAATTTTTGTCTGGGTGGCAGCAGGAGGGAGATCCAGTATGGAGGGCATTTGTATCCAGCCTAGACAGTGGATGCTGGGGAAGGACAGAAATGGAATATCTTGGTATGCAGGAACACATGGGACAGAACCCTTATGAGGAAACTGGGTCAGAACCTCACCTGGCAGTGGGCCCATTCATCCCTTGGTTAGTTGAAACTAACACTCCCAGGTTCGCATTCCTGCAGTCACCCCTTAACCTCAGTTCTGTGACTCACCATATAGGGTAGCACTTCACAGATAGTAAAGTGTGCCTGCCCCTCTCCCCTCCCAATCCTGAGCAATTCCGGGAGGCTGTTGGAGCCCTGGAATAAGATGTCTGGGGGAGTGTTTACACAGAAGGGGGAGTGACGGCCCTTCTGAATGTGGCCCCATGGGAGGGTGCTCCAAATCAGTCCACGAAGCACAGTGAGGTGACCCTTCAGACCCCTTCTAGTCACCCCTTCTCCTTTACGCCCTATTAAGGATGGTGAACACACGTGATCTCGTGTCTCCTAAGTCAGACTCCTTGACTTTAAATCCTTTTTATGGGAACTTGGCAAATTCGTTGTCTTCTTCTAAGTCCCGGGTTTATGAAATCAGACAGTTTTGCTAACCTCCCGTGTTAATCCGAGAATGCAGAGGTTTTCCATGTTGGCATCTGTTCATAGAACCAAGTGCTATCATTGCTACGATTATATTCCTCTCAGAAGAAAACTCTCAGAGTTTCCTTTTAAATATTTGATACTTGACCAGTGGGTCTCCCGATGAATCTGGAGCTAGATTGGCAGCCACAGCTTGGGGTTAAAGGTACGTGTGCAGCTTTACCTGGCCAACTTTTTATGTGAGTGCTGGGATTCGAACAGAGATCTTCATGCTTGTGCAGCAAGCCGCTCTTATCCACTGAGCCATCCCCACCCCCACCCCCAGCCCCTCTGTTATTTTTTTTCTTTGATAAGAGGACAGAGGGTTCAACTGGGAAGGTCTGACAATGATGCTGATGGGATTGTCTTGGAACCTCCAGATTTCAGTCCTGGTATCATGTAGTTCCCTGGAGCAGGGACCCCACTGGATTGTTTGAACAAGTCGGTGTAGAGGGCAGGGAGAAGAGAGTGATCCCCCCTCCTCCTCCTGCCTTAGAGACACAGCCGTGCTTGGGAAGCAGGAGTTTGGTCTCAGGGTTGCGTGTGTTGGTGGACACCCTGCCTCGTCCTATTTTGTTACAGGAAGGAGGTAAGGTAGCAGCGACGCTGATGGCTGCGGTGTAGGAGGAGGCACAGGTGTCATTCTGATTTAAAGGAGGCCACCCGTGTGGTGATTCATGGGTTTCAACAGAGGGAGCATTTTTCTTGCCTGTGTCACCCCCTCCTCGACTTGACCTCCCGATTCTTCATACAGGGTATCGTGTTTTCTTGGGTATGACAGCAGAGAGACGCAGGGATGGAGAAGAGGCTGCCCTGATTGCCCACTGCTTCCAATCACGTTTCCAGCCTACAGCAATGGCTGGCAGGTCTGCAGAGCAGCCTTGGATGTGAGCTCTGGATGGATGGAGACTGAGTAATGTCCTGAACAGGGCTGGGAGCAGCGCTTATGAATCACCCCCCGCCCCCCAGCAGTTGCTCTTTGCCCCAGGGGACCCACTCACACATTCCCAAGGGAGCCAGTGCTTGGGAGACATGACGTCATCGTCACTGGGCAAGGAGTTTCATCCACGTGTGGCCTCCGAGCTTGTTCCCAAGGGTCACACCCAAGCTTCTCAGGATGAGACAGCCAAATCAAAGATGATGGATATCCTCCTTGTGCAGTATGGTGTGTGTTTGTGTGTGTGTTAAGTACATACAAATGTGTATGTCGCATGTGCATGCAAGGTCATGTGTGCATGCGAGGGTTTGTCTGTTGTGTGTATATGTGTGAGTGACTGTGTGTGTGTGTGTGTGTCTGTCTGTCTGTCTGTCTGTCTGTCTCATCTGGGACCCTCATTGTTAGCTTCTGTCTCTGGTTCTTTCCAGGATGGCAAGAACTCTCATGAGCTCACTCATGGGAAGGAGGTAGTGCTCCTTCCATGGTGGATAGGCTGCCAGTCCATACATTTTTCTCAAAGATGTTCCTCCCACAGAATCCTGCTCCTAACACAGTTTCCATGAGACATTTTCTGTACAACCGTGATGTCTGCTCATCTGGCACGTGCCCGCGTATCACGTGGTCAGGGGGCTGGCCATCCATAATTGATTTCAGAGGGGCAAGGCCAGTCCTATACAGCTGTTGAGTTTCTCCCAAACATCAATCTTAGGGCTCTGACAACTTTTGCCCGCATCACTGGCCCCTCAGGCCCCCTTGCTACCTGAGTAGCTCACGAGGCAAGGAGGAGAGCCCTTCAACAGTGTAAGCATGCAGAGCAAACCAAACCATCACACAGCTGAGCAGCCTTTTCTTTCTCTCGGTAACCGTCACCGAGTCATTTAGCCGTTTTCCTGTGCGTATAGGTTTGTTTGCTTGCTTGCTTGCTAGTATTGGGCGTACTTGACAGCCACTGCAGCACTGAACCACACCCCTACCCCTTGTTTCTTTGAGATGGGGGGTCTCACCGTAGCTCAGGCTAGCTTTGCACTTGCTGTATAGTCTGGACTAGTCTCAAACTTCAGATGCTCCTGCCTCAGACTCCCAAAGTTTTGGGACCATAGACATGCACCAACATACCTAGCTTTCTTTTATAATTGTGTGTCTTTCTCCGCCTGCAATGCTCTCTTACTGAAAACTTCTCAGCTGTCCCTGATTTCTTGGTTTAGTTGGGACCCAAAAAACTTTGAAATATTTCATCTCTGTAGATGACCAAGGCAGAAAGAGGACAAAACCAGAACCCAGTGTCCACTCCAGAAACAACGAAATGAGAAGACAGGGGACAGGGATGAGGTTCACTGAGGTGGCACGTGAAGTGGGGACCGTGACATGGCTGAGGGAGACCATCCATCCACGATGTCCTTTGTATCAGTCTTGGTGGCATATACTGGAGCATGTTGCTTATTTAAGGGAAACAAACTTTCCTAAAACTGACAAGCCACCGTTAAGATTTCTAGTTTCGGGGACTCTATCTGTCCGCAGTGTGGGTCTGTCTGGCTGACAGTTCCCCTAGGCACTGTGAGGTCCCTCCCGGAAGAGATGGTGGACACTTCCAGCCAAGTCGGTATTTCCTCTTGCTCGGTAAGAGTGCTCCCAGCGTCGGGACTGCAGCGCTCCTCTTACGCAGCCGAAATGCTGCGTGGACACAGCGTGTAAGCTAATATCCAGGAACTGGGCTTGGTTGGGGTTGCTCCACCCACCCCCTCCGTAGAGGTCCTGATAGGAAGGCCACATTGTGGGCATAGCAAACAGAAAAGGGCAGCGCTGCCCTGGTAGGAGGTACGTGTGCCCTGCGGCTCCCTGGGTCACGAGTAGTGACCTGAATCACATTCAAAAACCACTTTTCCTTTTTCTTAATCACAGACTCTGCTTTCTGTTTCCTCTTGGCCATGCTCTTTTTGAAAAGGAAAACACACATCAAGCAAATTTCTTAATGCTGGCCCAGGGACAAGCGCCTGGCCGAGTTTCCCTCGTGGAAGGTGGGCACAGCTCTAATGGCCTCTAGTGGGCTTTTATTTCTTTTCTGATTTATCATAGATAGAAAACACCAGCCAGGCTAAACATTTTCCAGGGCTGCTGCTTTGCTTTACTGGATTAAGGGTTGACTGCAGGTGGGTTTCTTTTCCCCTCCTGCCTCTGTCACCAGGACGTCGCCATGGTGATAATCCTCCCTGAAACAAAAATAATGGGCAGAACCGGTTGGACAGAAAGTGTGGCCGAACACAGCCTGAGAGGCAGGGACCTGGAGGCCGTGTGGACCTCTGTAGGTCAGGTCCAAGCGGGGAGAGGTCGAATAGCCATTGGCCCAGCAAGTGTCAGGGAAAGCGTCCACTGACTTACACTTCAGGGGAAAGCTCTGTTTGAGTCCTTTGCAGATTCTGTGAGAGAATTTCCTTTCTGTAGCCACCAGCCCTGTCTGGAAGGCAACTGGTTTGTGACTCACAAGGAAGAGAGGGAGGCTGAGGATTATAATCTACTCTGTAAAATCTTGTGAGCTGGGCAGGGATTGAGGTTTTAATTTTTGTCTTCTCTAAAGCCCTCAGGGTTAGAGCGGTGTATTTCACCATGGAGAAACAAGTTTTGTCATTCAGGAAGGAAGGACCCACAGTAGCTCGAAGAAGAAACATGGGCATCCCTTCCCAACACACACATACACACACACACACACACACGCACGCACACACTACTATTTAAAAAATAAATAAATAAAAATATCATTCTCCAAAAAGGAGATGGGACTGGTTTTTGTGGACATTGGCTGGGTTGTCAGGAAAATGTTTTTTTTTTTTTTTAGTCTTGTTTTGGGGTCACCTAATGTCCTGGGCTTCAGGGACTGGGAGCCTTGAGCTTCCAATGTCACACTGCCATGTTTCTCCAGTGATCTGGAAAGAAGAGCAAAGGTCAAACACCTGAGGTCTGTCACAGCCTCCCTGCGGGGTGGGGAGGGGGCCTGGCTTCCTGGCTGACTTTTGACCTCCCCGACCTCAGAGTATAGGACTTGTACATGGTAGGGGTGGGGGTGTGTGACACACAGATGGGTAAGACTGATACATTCACCCAACCAGTATGTATCCAGTGCTTACTAAGTGCAGGGCAGTTGCAGTAAACAAATGGGAAGAACTGTTGTTCTCCATCTCTAGAAAGGATAGACAGACAGACAGACACATAGAGCCAGAAGTATAATGCTATGGAAAACAAAAACTAAGAGCCAGGGTTGGAGAGATGGTTCAGTGGTTACGAGCACTGGCTGCTCTTCCAGAGGACCCAGGATGGGTTCCCAGCACCCACATGAAGGCTCACAATCATCTGAAACTCCAGTTCCAACACCATCTTCTGGCCTCTGGGTGTCAGGCACACAGGGTGCACAGACACATGTGGGCAAAACACCCATGCACATAAAACAAATAAATCTTTTTTTTTTTTTTTTTTAAGGAAAGGATCAATTCTTTAAGACCAAAAACATGAAGTGGTGGGGTCACTGGGGGACACTGGAGGGCATCCTTGGCATGTGGCCAGGGCAGCGTAACTCAGGGGGTGGTGGCATTTGAACAGAGTGCAGGCAGGGACCTGGGGGTAAACGTGTTTCTAGGGCAATAGACAGGAGACAGTGGCTTTCAGGCCATGTCCTGCCAGCCTGATGCTTTTGTAAAGAGATTGTATTCCCACAGGCCTTGTTGTGGAGACAGGACGGGGTGGGGTAATACCTAGCTTCTCCATCACCTGACTTTTTTTTAGACTTTCTCAAGGTTTCCAGTCTAGATTGGAAACTTCCTGAGAGCCAAGATCCAGGTCTTATTCATCCTTTTTCCCAGGGCCCAGTAACATTCTGTAGAGACCCTGCAGACACTCTTTAATAAAGAAATGCCCACATTCTTGACGCTATACATGCACGTGAGGGAAGGTCACAGTGAAATCTGTTACCGTGTCCAGCCAATGCACACCAACCTTGAAAAGGAGAGCAAAAATCACCAATAGCCCAAAGCTGGACAGAAATGACATCAGGTATTAATGTTAGCATTCTATTTTTCTTTTTGTATGTGGGATTGCAGTAGTGTATGTGTGTAGCATGTGCACAGATGTGTGTGCAGGTTCGGGTGTAAGGAGGCCAGAGTAGGACACAGGGTATCATTCCCTTGAGAGAGGGTATCTCACAGGACCTGGAGCGCATTGTTGGTGGCTCCTTCTGTCTTTCCCGTCTCCTGCTCAGACTGGCTAGTAAGCAAGTCCTAGTAATTCTCCTGTCTCCAACCCCAACAACATGGGTATTACAGACTTACACACACACATATACACAAACGA
This sequence comes from Cricetomys ansorgei, assembly GCA_026225945.1. NCBI lineage: Eukaryota > Metazoa > Chordata > Mammalia > Rodentia > Nesomyidae > Cricetomys > Cricetomys ansorgei. The sequence goes on from JAMJFZ010001881.1 coordinate 1,771,755, forward strand.
CCTTGCTTGGCTTTTCATGTGGGGTGCTGAGGATCTGAACTCGGGTCTTGATATTTGAACAACAAACATTCTTACCCACAGAGCCATTTCCCCAATCTCACGTTTTTGCCTGCTTTTGTAGGGGAATTGTCATTATAATAGACAGTTGAGAGCATCCTGAACGCGGTCTCATTGTGGATTTGAGCAGAGTCACTGTCAGGGTTGCAGAGAACAGGAGTAGGAAACCATGTCTGTGGTGTTGCCTGTGGCCCAGAGTCCTGTGTCTTATTCAACCATTCCAGGCCCTGCTCTCAGAGTCAGCTCTTCAGGGAGCTACCTTGGTCCTCAGCTGAGTTCCCTTTGGCTTCATAATGTTTCGTAGCACTGTCATGAACTTGGGAGTGACTTGCCATCACTCCAAGGCAGGTCTCTGAGAGTGTGCTAGAATATAAGGTTCTCAGGCGTCAGATGGTAGGTAACCCACGTGGACTTCTAAGTGCTGGGCTTTTATGTAGTAGGTACAGCAAAGGTTGACTTAGTGATTGTTGGGGACTCATGGGTAGTCCAGGGAGTTGTATGTCCCCATGTGAATGTTTGGTTCTGCAGATTTCAAGAGAAGTCCAACCAGGCATCTCCTCAGGGTTTAGACATGGAAGAGCCTGTTTCCTCCCACAGCCCATATGAATGTCAGTTGCCTCACACACGGCCTTCAGGGTTCCCACCTGCACATTGGAAATGACTGAAGTGGCTTCCTAACATGTCCCCTGGAATGCCCAAGGCGTAGTGTGCATTGGGCATAGTGTGCCCAGGGCTTCTGTCTCCCTCCCCCATGCTGGGTCAAAGGCACACACATGGCTATGTCTGAATTTTTACATGGGCATCTGAACTCAGGCCTGCTCACTTGTGTAACGGACAGGTGGAGCCTGGGGGTACTGAGCATAGATACCTCGTCTCCTTGGGGACCTTGTGGGTGGCCCGAGAAATTCTCTTAATGTGTAAGGCGGGACCCTGTTTCAGACACCCCATGATGGCCCCTGAGAGAGATATGTCTTTTGAGTACTCACTGACACCAGATCTTCAAAATGAGACTCTTTCCTCTGGCATCTGTGTGATTGACAGTCTTAACTTTGCATGAACCAGGAAGTTGAGTGGGTTAGCTTCTTTGTGATCTCAGGAGGAGGTGAGCACTGAAAGTGCCAGGTAAGAGACGGGGAGATGGAAGGAAAACACACTGAGAACACCCGGTGATGGCTGAGCCTGGCAGAGACCTCCGGTGGTAGCTGTCACAGGCCTCCCTGAGGGCCCTGGGGGCCCTTGGTGGTGACTGGTGATGGGCTTTCCTCCCGCCTTCTGGGTGACTGCCAATGCAGGTTTTAATTCTTTCGCGGATGTAGCTTTGCAGCCGCTGGGTTTTTAACCCTGTTTATAAGCCTGTGCCTCATATTTTGAGTATTATGGCAGTGACATTTTCCTTAGCTTGCAGAGTTTTAGTCACAGGTGCAGGGCTGGAGAAAATCAGTGTCATGGTAGGTCAGCTGAACCTTCACTGGGACCCATCCCCGAACCTTTTTCCTATGCCTGCTTCTCTGTTGGTAAGGTAGAGGGAAGGAACAGATCGTACAAGGCTATTCGAGACCTTTACAGATGCCAGTGAATGGACACACCTTTGTTTCCAGTTGTCCACCCATGGGCTCCCCCTCTGGCTTGGAGGCAGTTGCACTGGCCTGGCAAGCAGGTGTCCCTCGAGTCTTCAAGTTCTGATAAGCAGAGCATGACCTCAGGTAAGGTCCTGGAATTAAAATTTGCTCTCCACATTCTTGTGTGTGGTTTCCAGCAATGGTTCCACCCCCTGTTCACCAGCCTGCACTGGCCAAAACCTTCCTGTAAATGGAGCCACATAGTATGAGGGTATGTGGGGTGCAGGGTCCTGGATCCCAGGTCTGCCTCCAGGGGCCAGATTCATGGTCCTGAAGCGGGGGCAGACATAGGTGAGGACCCTGGCTCTGTTACAGGTGTTTTCTGTAAGATGACAGCTCGCTGGCTCCTCAGGCAGCACTGGGAAATGCCTGAGGATATTTTGTGTTGTTATACCTGGGACTTTGTTTTGTGGCCACTAGGTATCAATAGCCAGCAGTACTTTTGCTTTTTTTCTGATACAGGGAGTCATGTAGCCCAGGCTTGCCTTGAACTTGCTGGGTAGCTGAGGATGACCTCCACCTTTTAAGTACTGGAATTATAGGCATGTACCACCTTGCTTGGTTTATGCAATGCACTGAAGCCAGGGCTTTATGTATGCTAGCAAGCACTCCATGAACTAAGCCACATCCCCAGCCCCCAACAGTGCCTCTAACTCCCTTCAAGGCCTCCCACAACTCCTGCAATAAATAATAATCCCGCCAAACATGCTCCCGTGACTGAGGTTAAGAAACTGATTTAGATAGACATTGCTTTTAAATGAAGTTTAATAAACCAGTGTTAAATTGTACACATCCAAAATCAATGTGTGAACAGCCAGTACAATGAAACCAAAAAGTGTTTATGAGGGCCGGGCAGTGGCAGTGCATGCCTTTAACCTCAGCACTCGGGAGGCAGAGGCAAGCTGATCTCTGTGAGTTCAAGGCCAGCCTGATCTACAGAGTGAGTTCCAGAGAAATCCTGTCTTGAAAAGACAAAAAAAAAAAAGTGTTTATAAAGGGCACCCACTGCTGACTGTGGGCCTCTGAGGCAGAGGCTGTGTCTCTTTAGCAAAAGGAAAGTGACCCATGGAGAGATGGTATAACCGCAGCCACACCTAAGGGAGCTTTTCCCCATAGTGCATTGGTGGGGATAAAGCAGAATGTAATAGGAACAGGGTGTAGTGGTGCCATGTATAATATTTAGTACTTGGAAGGCAGAGGCATGAGGATTGTCACATGTTCAAGGCCAGTCTGGTCTACATAAGGAGTTCCAGGCAGGACTACTTATCTCAAAACATCAAACAATAAAAGATAATATAAAGGGAAGTTACTTTCCTCCTTTATGCCCTATTCCTGAGTCACCCCTCAGGTGGTGACCCCACCATGGACTCTGGAGGCACTGGCCTTTGCCACAGGCTGTAGTAGAAACCACTGTAAGTCACCGCTACCAGGATCTGCTCCCTGCCCTCTGGCTAATCATTAGACACAGGTGGGAACCCGTGTTCTCTGTTTTCACAGGTAGTTAGAATAATAATAGCCCCCTTTGGGCACAGGCTTTTTCATCTTCAAAGCACTTCATAAACATGCGCTAATCTCCCGGTGCCCCAGTGAGGTCAGAAGTCCTGTGTTTTACTGGATGGAGCCACCAAGACAGGAGAGCAAAAATGAGTCACCCGAAGCCAGCTGAGGCTGGAGTTAGGAGAGGTTGGGATTGGGACTAAAGTTATGGCTGCTGGACTCCTGGACACAGCCTTCACCAGTCCACGCCTTTCTCTTGGCCAGCCCTTTCTTAGTATTTGTGCTAAGCCTCAAACTCAGGCCTGTCTGGGTAGAGATGAGGTGACATTTCTTGTCCCTATTTCTCTGTAGACTGCTCGTACAGGAACTTCTAAATGCTGTTTTAAAAAGATATGTATTTAACTCTCACACTCTTGTCTTCCTCTGTCTGGTCCCCTTCTCCCCTCGCTCCCTCCCTCCCTCCCTCCCTCTCTATCCCTCCTTCCTCCTTTCCTTTTCATTTTCTCCCCCCCTTTTCCTCTCTTTTCCTCCCTCCTCTCTCTTCTCCTTCCTTCTTTTCTTTTCCTTCTTTCTTCTCTGTCTTTATTTTCCTTCTCCCTCCATTTCCCTCTCCTTCCTTCTCTCCCTTTCTCTATCTCTCCTTTCCTCTTTTCTTCCCACTCTTTTTCTTTACCCCTTCCTCCCTTCTCCCCATTCCTTTCCCTCTGCACCCCCTCCTTTCTTTCTCCCCGACTCTCCTATGGCAGTTAACTACCCCTGCCAACCACAGAGTTACATTCAGAAAATATTTTCCTTGTGGGTCGTGTCTCCCAGGATGACAGAAGGAGCAGAATGGCTGCAGTGTACTCTTCACAGTCTTGTTTGAAGAAGTTTCTGGTTAGCAGAGATGTGGCCATAAAGACCAAGGGTGTCTGGCCACCAGCCGTGCCCACTGCCACGGGGACCACCCTGGCGTGTGGAACCTTGGGAGTCTGTGGGTGGAGGCAGGGCATTTCCTTATGTGTTCTTCCTAGACTCTTCTAACTTTGGCTGGAGCTACGGGTGGATGAAGTGTCCAGGAGGACCAAGGAGCCTGAAGCAGCTGTGTGGCTTCCTGGAGGTTTGAACAAGTGACCATAATCAAGTAAATCATCAGATGCAGGTGACATTTAAACCTGCCTGGGGACTGCTGTGTATCTTTGGGATCTCATGACTTGAGAGGCAGTGACTTTGTCATAGATGTGTCCGGGAGAGTCCTTTGGTCCCTCATTCCCTCTGCTGCTTTGGGTAAACCAAGGCAGATAATGCACTGATAGGCAGAGCTGGGGATTTGAATGTGTTCCCGTTTACACTGGGATTGCCCCCAGATATAGGCTAAAGGACTCTTGGGAGCAGAGAGACACTCCTCTGCCCAGCAGAAGATGCTGGATGATTTGAGCTGCCTTGCATCTTCTCTGTGGTCCAGCGAGAGCAGCCTTGGGTGCAGCTTTGCCTATCTTTGACGCCTTTCTCTTCTGTCTTCATCAGTGTGGGCTGCTAGAATGAACGTGCACTGGGCCACTCAGTGTCATCTCTCACAGCCCTGAAGGCTGCTGGAAGTCTCAGATCAGAGAGTTGGCACAGCTAGATATCTCCTTGGTTATAGACACGGGTGGCTGGCTGACAAGGCTGAGGTGGGCCAGGTGAGGGTGTGGGGGAGCTCACATGGGCACAGTCCCATCATGTAACTTTATCCTTCATTATTTCCTGAAGGCTTAACCTCCAAATGGCTCCCATTGGAGCTTAGCCTTTCAAAAGATAAATTTTGGGGCCCAGTGTACCTTTCTATAAGATTCTGCCAGATCTCAGGCTGCAACAATGGGGTTCTGGGTAGGGGAGGAAGATATAGAGCAATCAGCCACTTGATAAGGACTAAAGAGCAGCAGCAGAGAAGAGACTCAGGTTCCTCTTGCTCGGCCAATGGATCCGACCATCTTCTGCTTGCAGAATATGTGGTGTGGATCATGCAGGTAGAATGTAGAGTGTGTGAGTTGTAGGTGGGGCCCTACCCTAGCACCCCCATGCCCAGTGCTACATGGGAACCTAGTCTTTAGGTGCCAGTATCCCTACCCCACCCCCTGCACCTGGCCCAGCTGCAGGCAACTCTCCTGGCCTGTCCCATATAGTAAATGTCAGATCTGGTTGTCAGGAGAGTCTGCAGCAGCCTGCCCTTCATTCCGCCCTTTGTGACTAAGCGATCCTGCTCCCTAGGAAGAAAGAAGGGTGGCCCCATTGTGGCGCCGAGTGCTCCTCCTGTTTCAGTCATTTCTTCGGGCTTCCTCAGTTACCAAGGTTTCTAGCTAAATGCAGGTAAGTGATACTCAGTTAGGATGGGGTGAAGACAGAGAAGGGGAAGGTCCCAAAGGGAATAAAAATGCTGCCGTGAGATGAGCATCTTCTCTCGGCCTTCTCCATTGTGTGTCTTCCCCCCTGCCCTCCCCAGTGTCTGCCTGTTCCCTCTCCTCTCACTCAACACTTCCCTCCCTAGAATCCTGAATGAGGATGGGATAGATCAAGCCAGCCCACACTCACCAGTTTGCCCCTCCTCTTCTTCACCTGGGTCTCTTTCAGTCTCCTGACAGGGGGACTTGACCCTCTCCTTTCCCATTCCCCCGACTTCTCTGCCTTTGCTTCTCCCCTGTGGCTTTTGGACTTCTGCTAAGGAGATCTACAGTTGACCTGCATCCCCAGCTCCTTATTCAGCTTGTAAGCTTGTCCATCCTCCTGCCCACCCCCTGCCCCAGACAGACTTCACTATGGCCTACTCTCCAGCCGAGCCCAAGGATTTGCAGCTGAGAAAATGAACCACCTCTCCATCTTCCCTGCAGTCTCTGCCTCATTGGCCCTTCTTAGGTTAAAACTTCTCGGACACTGCCACTTACTATCCCCCCCTTTGTTATAGAAACCCAACTCTTGGTTTATGACAATGAGATTTGACTTCCTCCCAACCCCCTTTGATCTAGTTGGTCCTCTCCCCTAGCTGACCATAGTTCTTCAGTTCTGACCCCAAGCCCAGCCCCGTGATCTCCCTCAAACCTGCCTGTTGCTGCATAACAGGAACTTGGTCTCTCTGGCTCTAAACGCATCCCTTACGCAAACTACCCCCAGATTTACCTCTGCATCCCTGCTACTCCTGAGGTCCGTAGACTCCTTTATTCTTTCTCCTCCTGTATACTCCTAGAGTTCACAGCCCTCCAATCAGAGCCTCCTTTTCTCCTCTTGCCCCAAGCTGGGCTCTGCCCTCATGTCTACATTTCTCAGATCTGAACATCAACATTAAACTCTTGTGTTATGTCCTTTCTCTTTTGGCAAGGACACAGTTGACTCCTGGACTCCAGTGTCTACCTCTAACACTGGCTCTTTGCAAAGGAGAGCTGGGCTTGGGCTTCTCCCTTCTGTTCTGCCATCTTTATTTAGTAAATGGCTTCTGAGTGACCTGGAAGCACTGTCCTCCCGCCTATGAAGCACCTTTTGCCCACCTTGTGTTTTCCTCTTTCCTGGACCTTCTCGCCCTCTGGAACGTTGAAGATCTATGTCATGGTACTTTTTTTTTCTTCTTCCTCCACGGATTTCTATTGACTGAGCCCTGTAAATATTTGGTAAATACGACATGTTTGCACAAGGCATTGCATATTCAGTCTCCTAACAATGCTCCGTGTGTCTGTGGTCTCGTGGGACTCAGATGTTAATTTTGTGGCTTCCCAGGAATTTGTGGCTGACATTTGGTGACCACCCACCTAGATTTTTATAGCGGTTTCCAACTGCACATCTCCTTCGTGCGTCCTACATGCGAGAAGGCTGCGCACCCTTTTGTGCGTATCGCTTCCTACGAGAGAGATACGCTCTCGTACCAGAGAGCATCCTGAGAGCAAGCCTGTCACCACGTATCCAGATCTCACAGGTACCTGGTTCCTCTGGCCTTTTGATAGATTGAGATCAGTCTGAGGAACTGGGATCCTCCCCCCGCCCCCAAGAGGCACTTCAGTTGTGGGGGCTTGATTTTTAGCTTTCGTTGTTATTTCTGTCTAGGGTGCCAGAAGCTTGTATCAAAGACCCACACCCGATCTCCTTTGATTCCTCTACCTCGGGAAGGGCTCACTCCTCTGAGGGATGTGTCTAAAGTATGTCTCCGTGTTGTCTTCTGTGCCACATGTGCATAGGCCATATGTGCACACATTTCCAACTTCATTAGAAAGTTATTTTAAATATAATAAAAACACAAAGAACATTCACAACCTCTTTGTCCGGATTGGCCTATTTGGCCATTTTACTCCACTGGGTTTGTTGTATGTTTTCTCTCTCACACGCAAAATTCTTACCCCCCCCCGCCCCCATCCATTTGAAGGTAATTTGCATGCACCGTGGATCTTTCCCTTTAAATGTATCAGTGTATAGTGTTCCTGACGGCAGGTGTGTGTTCTTACAAAACCCAGTTCCGTGACCACCATTATAAATTTACATTAGTGTGTGATCTCCAGGTGAGTCCCAGGTTTGTTAGTCAGCCCTACAGCATCCTTTAAGACATCCCTCCAGCCTTGTAAGGTGAGCTGTTGCACCTATCAATCCCCTTGCTCAACCTCCTTTAGCCTGCAGTATTTTTACAACATCTTTGTTTTTCACATGGGCATTTTTAAAGGACTGTTTTTAAGAGGAAAATCCCTCTATTTGCATTTGGGATTATGGTGTAGGGAGGGTTGGCTTATGGTTCTAATTTTGTATTGTATTGCTTGGTTGGAATCAGTGTCATATGATAGTAGCCCTGGCTGGCCTGATATTTGCTATGTAGCCCAGGGTGGCCTTAACCTCATAGCAACCTTCCTGCCTCAGCCTCCTGCCTGCTGGGATTATAGGTATGTACCACCACGCCCAGCTGATGGGATTGTATATTCCTGACTAAACATCTATTGAGTGATGTGTCTTAGTCAACCTGCCACTTCCGGAGGTGAGCCAGTCTCCGTCTTGGATTGGAGATGCCGATTTGGTTCACCCGGGTAAGGCGTTGCCTTGCTTCGCTATTTTACAGTGAATGTGTGCTTTCTCCTTTGCGACTTAGATGCCATCTGTGACAAAGCTCCTTTTCCATCTTTGCTCTTGGATTTAGCATCCACTTGCCATGCTTTCTGGTTTGGTCTTTACTGGGGTGGCTGCAGATGTTTTCCTAATCCTGTCTGTCATCTTCCACTGGGCTACTGAGATTTTACTCTCAACAAGAAACTCCCTTCTCCCCTGTATATATGTGTTGATTTTAGAGACACACTCAAGAATCCCTACTTATTCAATGTTGTTTTTTAATCACTGCTTTGCTCCATTATTTGAGAGGTTCAAATTGGCCCAGATCTAACCCAGTTTCTGTACACACAACACACACACACACACACACACTCTCTCTCTCTCTCTCTCTCTCTCTCTCTCTCTCTCTCTCTCTCTCTCTCTATCTCTTCAGGTGCCTTGCAGAGATTCTAGGTCTTCTTCGACCACATTCCTTTTGTGACCCATGCACGACAGTGACTTAGTTGTCTTAGTTTCTCTCTTCACCAATGTGCCTTTGGGTTCTTTCTTGGGTTCCTTCCTGCTGTTGGTAATTCACACCCATAATGCGAGATCCGAGGCACATCTGTCAAATTATTGTGTGCTTAGGAACTGTGAAGCGTCACAGCACTCAGTGTTCTATCGCTGTGTACAGTGAAATCCGAGAGTGTCAGTCATTAATGCTAATGCTCCTACACCCGAGCCTCTTTTGACACAGAACCGTGCTATGGCGCAGTATCCATCTTTGGCATTCGCACGAGAAAGACAAAATAAGAACCAGTAAGTAGAAATACTTTTTTTTTTTTTTTTTAAGGATTTGTAAATCTAGGTGGCTACAGGATCAGGGAGATGACTCAAGCAGGGTTGCACTGCATTACTCTTGAGAGCCCTCGACCTCCCTCACAGAGGCATCAGCCCCCTGCTTCTAACTTGTTGCTTTGCTGGAGTACAACTATGGGGTTGTCATAGTTTTCCCATTTTCCAGATGCTTATGTCAAATTTAAAATCTCTTGATCTTTACACCTTGTCACCTAATTCTGAAAACATTAAAACACACTTCAGAGCCATGAGCTAAGCCGGTTATCTGTGTGCCTTACCACTCCCTGTTCATCAAAGTAAGGTTAGAGACTAAAGGGTGACCTTTTGTGCATCTTCCTGGCAGATCTTGTGTTGTTATTGTGTATGTATCCAAAAATGAGATGTCTTCACATCCCCCTTGATACTTAACTCAGAACACAAAATGAGAGTGGTGAAGTCTGTACTTTAAAGCCCAGACCATTTTCTTCCCGTATATATCTGAAGTCCGTGCCCGCCCTGAGCTGCAGCCCCCCTGATGTGGCCTTCATGCAGATGTAATTATGCATAGTATTTGGAGGTAAATTATAAGACTCCTCTCTGGGGCTGAGCAAGACAGATGGGGGTCTGCTCTTCCTTATCAACAGCCCTTTCTGAAAACCCAACCTTAAGATCATGCGAGAGTAGTCAGGGCTTCGCTGAATTGTTACCAGGAAAAATCCTGCTCTGTGAATTTTCTTGTTTTGTTTTGCTTTATTGCTTTGCTCAGCGAACACACCCCAGGAGACTCACGGAACTCTGCTGCAGTCAGAGGCTACTCCTAGTGCATGCCCTCTCCATCATTACCCCCATTCTTCTAAAGAAGGATCATGGGAAATGCCAGTTCCTGACACATCACACGTTTCTCGGATGGCAGGCTTTCTCTCTGCCTCTGTCTCCCACTCTGAATAGCTAAGCTGGACTTCAGATTTGAAAGTAAAAGTCTCACACATCTTTTGACCTATAAAATCAAATAAAACCTACCAGTTCCTGTTTAGAGTAGACTATCAGTTTTCCTTCGACTCTTTGCTTTCCTTCCTGAACAACTTTCTGTCTCTTCTTTCTGTATAAATAGACCCAGGAGCAGAGGCCTCCTGATAGGATGTTTCCAATTCTTTCTGCTCTGTAACAGGATTTGGGGAGTGTACAGTGTCACTAACCTGGTCAGAGGACACTGAGTTATGAATGGTGTCTAAATTTCTGCCCTGGATTTTTTATATTTTATTTTTATTTACTTATTCTTTTTTTTTTCCAGGTCAGGGCAACATTTAACCAGTACCAAATAATTAAATTTCAACATTTAACCAGTTTCAAATAATTAAATTTGGGTTTGGGGATATCCCGAAGGTAAAATGCATTGGAATAGATACCTTTAAATCCATGTTTTTGTTTGTTTTAGCTTACTTTGCTCATTTTAAGCATATCATTAAAAGGAAATTTATTTCCTAGTTTCAGTCTAAAACCTAGTTAAGCACCCTTATAAAAGTAGGCCATAATTCATCTGGAAAGTATCTAGCTGTTAATATTCAACACAGTCTAATATTCCCTTAGAAAGCATATCATGTGTTCCCATAAGGTTAGTCCGTTTGAACACTAGACACCTCCAGTAAATATCTGGAGTCTGTTCTGTTTGGTGCTGAGGATGGAGAGAGACTAGGGTCTTATACTCAACTGCACTCCAGTCTATCTGTGCCAGAACTTTAATCCTTAATATTCCAGGGACTGGACACTTCCCCAGGGCAAGTAGCAACCCCTACTTCAGGAAGACTATCTCCTGGTGTCACCTTGCCAAGGGCAAATGAGTCTCCGGCTGTCCTGGTTTTTGCAGACTCAGCCTCTCAGAGCAAAAACCCGAGACGCAGCCGCTCACACCCCGTGTTTACTTTTATTTCCAGGCACATCTGGAGGCCAAAGTGTATAAATTGATCTCCAAGCCTTACAGCAGTGTACCGAGCTTGTACATGAAGGGAAGGGGTGGGGGTGGTGGGGAGTTCGGTGGGCAGACTGTTAACTCCAGCCTTGTTTATTAACATCTGCGGCCTGCCTGCAGACGGCAAAGGCGTGAGCGGACTGTTTGTCTTGGAGGTAGAGTCCCAGAGAGTTCCATGGAGTGTTCTCCGTGTATATATACAGCCAGGCATCTTTTTAACCCACCAGAGGCCAAGGGAGGGAGGAGACAAAGGCTGTTCAGAAATGGAATGCCCTACATCTCCCGGGGAGAGCGGGGATGGGTATCCAGCCCTGTTTACAGTTGGGGCAGTGCAGTAGGTGGGCCAATTCTTATGACGTACTTGAGGCTTAAAAAAAAATGGTCATAAATCTGATGTCTGTAAAACAGGGCTGGCATTTTCTTTTCCTTTCACAACCAGGTTTTGTGGGGCTAAAATCTTATTTTAATTTTTTTTCCCAATAAGAAGTTCTCACAGGTAGGGTGGGACGCTCTTCCCAGTGAGGACTCTGGAGCATTGCTTGGAGAGCCTTCTTCCTTCTCCACTGGGGAAAGGAACCTTTCCTCATGATTTCTCAATATCTTTGTCTTTTCTTTTCCTTTTCTTTGTTTTTTTGTTTTGATTGTTTTCTTTTTGCTTTTTGAGACAGCGTGTCTCTGTTGTAGCCCTGGCTGTCCTGGAACTCACTCTGTAGACTAGGCTGGCCTTGAACTCACAGAGATCCGCCTGCCTCTGTCCAAGTGCTGGGATCGTAGGTATGCGCCGCCACCACCTGGCTCTCAAATTCGTACTTACTTATCGAGGGCAGGATCGGCCCCTCAGAACGGATGGACACCCAAAGTTCCCATTCAAGAACTTGGTTTTGACCAGCTGCCTTTGGGTCTGACGGAAGCACCCCAGACAAGCCCGTGGCTCCTTCCTTTAGATCCCCCACTCTGTCCAGCATAGCTCAGGAAGCAAGGGGGCGATTGACGGGGTGCCAGTGCAGGGGAAGGACATGCTGTTGGCGGTTGCCAGCCACGGGCCCTCCACGGCAGCGCAATGTGCCGGGGATGTCCTTTGAGCGCGTGGTTTGGCTCAATGAGATCTCACGTCTGAGGTGAGTCCGCCAAAGAGAAGGGCACTTTTTGTGGCCAGAACCTGGGGCTTGGATGCAAAGCTTGGACAGAGGGAGTGTGTGCCTGGAGAAGGTGTGGCCCACCAAGGAAGAGAAAACCCCCATCTGCGAGGAGACTGGCTGCCAGGTCTCTCCACACGGGGAACAGTGAGTAACTGTTGCGAAGCTTGGCTGGCTCCAGCATCCAGGTGTGCCCTGGCCAGTCAGGTGTGTCATGTAAAGAAGCCTGGGGGTCTTAGCACCCACCCCTGGCTCTGTTGCAGCTCACTTCTGCCCACCCTCGCCAGAGCCCCCCAGCCGCTGGGAAAGCAACTCCATCCAAAAGGTTGTGCGTCCCACGAGCCCTCGCCTCTGCTGAGACGTAGGCTAGGTGTAGGCTGGGGCCCCTGTTCCCTCCCTTCCCGTCTACTAGATCTTCATGTTTCATTCTCTCCTGTGTCCCAGCCAAGCTTGGAGCCCTTGGATCTGAAGAGATCCTTGCTTTTCAGGGCTTTTTTCCTGGCCCCTGGCCACCCTTGACTGCTTGGTTATGTGGGCTTGGTTGTTGAAGGGTGTGAAGCAGATTGGGCCAGAGAGGGAAGCTGGAGCTTAACCCTGCTGGGTGGGATTGCCCTGTGGGCTGTGGGTGGGAGGCGGCGTAGATGTGTCCCCCAGCAGAGACCCCTGGAAGAAACCCAGCCGCAGACAGGCCAGTACTTTTCCATTGGTGGGTAGGGCAGGGTGGAGGTGGACTTTGAGCTGGAGACCTAGCAGCCTAGGGATTTTCCATGGTTGTCTCAGGGAAGTTATCCCAACTAGAGGCAAGGAACCAGGGAACCTTCATTTTATTTATCCATGATTTAAGGTCCCTCGTGATAAAATGTTGAGTGAGCATGCGTGGGGCTCCCATCAGTGCCTTCCCAGAATGCAGTGGGCCATGATAGGATGAGCAACTGAGAAGGTAGCAGCTCAGGACTGGGTTTCCTTCCTCTAGAGCCTCTTTTATATGGCTCAGTGGTAGACCCCAGAGGTGGGCAGGCGTCAAGGGCTCTGGATCTCTTTCTTTGACTTAAAAAAAAAAAAAAAAAAAGGTATTCGACAGCGTCATGTCCTCAGGCATCTTATGCTGTCTCAAGTTTAGTTGTTTTTGCTGTTTGTTTGTTTCCCCAGATTTTCTATGTTCTACAGTGTGACCTTGAAGCTGGGTCCACACCATCTACACCCGGAGTCCAGCCAGCAGGCAGTGCCCAGTGTTAATTTATATGATTGTTGACGTGGCTGTGTTCTCTTAATGCTCTTTCCTTAGAGAGGCCATGATCAGTGCAGCCTTCTTCCTACCCCTTTATCTTTCTTCTTTGCAGATGCTTCAGGACTTAGCATTGGATACGTGTGTTTGCTTAGGACCTGCGTCCCTGATTGGCACATCCATGAGCTGAGGCTTCAGCAGCAGCAAACCAGGGCCTCTGGTACACTGTGCCCAGTCAGTGTTGCGCCAGTAGCTAGTGAAAACTGGAACTGTAGGATGTGCACTTGCTGATGGACAGTGTGCCTTCTGGATTCTAGCGTCCCTGTGGGCACCTAACTGATACTTGGCTACTTCCAGATAGGGACAAAGCAGCAACACGACCATATTTAAGCCTGGTAATTGATCTCTCAATGTACTGGTAATCCGAACTGCGGGATTACGGTGCGTGTGTGTTACGGGAAGAGAAGGTATGCCCACAGACCCACAGCTTGTCTATTCGTTGTGATTGTAGGAACCAACAATCACAGAGACATTTTTCTTAACCAGCAAGGCAGAGTTGTGGTCTCCTTGCTCCTTGGCAAGTGCTCAAGAAGGTCTGGCTTCTGATTTGACAGTGATGAAGCCACAGTTCCTTCTACCTTTGACTGTGTTAGTGACTCTGTGATGCTATGCCTGGTCCTCTACAAGGCTGCTCATCACAGGACCATGCACGCCCCTTTGTGCTTTCTGTAGGAGGCCTCAGAGAGCTTCATATTTTGTGACCCACTGTAGCATCCCTTTAAGCTGAGAGTCTGTATAGATGTTGGAAATTTTGGAGTGTTCCCCAGAGCTTCTGGTTGGGTAGACCCAGTTTCTGTGAATATCTGCTAAGAGAGCTGGGATATTTTGGAGGAAAAAGTATGAGTCCTGAAGACAGTGAGGTCTGATTGCTAACGGGGTTTGGAGACCTGTCTCTGTTTTCACCCCGGGACTATCCTTTACTCTGAGGTTGAGCACTCTGGTTGCATGGGCTGTACATAACAAGAGAAAAATAATATTAAAAAAAGCAAGCATCTGGGCTCTGCAGTTCATAAAGAGGTAAGTGTGAACAGTAAGCATAAAGAGGCAGGATGCGGGTTGGTAGAGGTCTTATCTAGCACGATCTTGGACTCTCTCTCCAACGCTGCATTAAAGTGGGCATAGTGGCACATGCTTGTAATCCCATCACTGAGAAAGTGGAAGCAGAGAGTACAGAAGATCAGGGTCTTCCTTGGCTGCGTAGCGAGTTCAAAGCCAGCCTGGGCTACATGAATTCTTGTTTCAAAACCCAAAGACAAAAACCTACAAACAAACAAAAAGATGCAGAAGGTTTTCTGTCTTTCCTTTGTCATTAGTGTCCGTCCTGTCTGGGACAGAGATTTGGACATATAAAAAAAATACCTAGCGCTTCCTCTAATTGTCACCGACTAGTGAGCAAACGCAACATGCAGCGAGGTAACAGCATCCTAGGGTTGATGGAATGAGAAGGCATCAGAGCCAGAATGGCTTAGAAACTACTAGCCCATCTGGGTGCTGGGAGTCCAAGATATCAGCGAAGTGCTCGTGTGGGCCACCCCACCTATTCTGCCAGCTAGTGGTGGATTTCCGGTGGTTTTTGGCACTTCTTAGAATGGAGATTCATACACACACACACACACACACACACACACACACACACACCCGACTTATGGCTTCAATATCATATAATATTCTCTCTCAATGAATGTCTGTGCTCTGGGTTCCCCTTTATAAGGACGCCAGCCATACTGAATTCCAATACCACCGTACCTTACGTGGTTTCATCTTGACTAGTGACATCTGAAGTGACTATTTTTCCAAATAAGGCCACATTCTCTGGCGCAGAGGGACTTCGACATATAGTTTTGGGTGACTGGATGAGTTCACTCCATAACAAATGATAAATGACCAACCTTCACAATAAAAGCATAGCTAGAACTCGGATTTAACTTCTCCCAATTAATATCCCACCGAGGGGACTTCCTTCAGTAGAACCGTATCGTGTGTCCAGGAGGAAGTTCATAATTTATGGGAGAAGAGCAGACGAACCTCCTCAGTGCTTCCTAGACATGTGCCTTAGCGACCTGCACACTACTATTTCATAACATTTCTCATGCATGAGTCCACATGTTTTATGTTAAAACTGTCCATGAGCAGGCAGTGCAGTGTGGCCATCATAAGTGGGTCCAGCATCGCATGACATACAGGATATGATGAAATCATAAAACGTTAGATTCTGTGGCTTTTCCAAGACACTGACCCTGAGAAGTGTTCTTTCCCTCTCCCTCTCTTCCGAAAGCCAGATGGAAGAGTCGTTAAGGACTTCCTGATAGCAGATAGAAATATTTTTTTTTTCCTGAGATAACCAGGACTGAAAGAGACCAGAGAAGAGAAAAGCCTTCTGGTGTGACTGAGCGCCACTCAGATTCATTTCTTAGTGTGTTGGGTTCTTACCTTAGGTACCAATAGGGACAGTTATTTATGAGAACATCAACCCAATCCAACTTCCTCATTGGGTGGATGAAAATTGTAAGGTCTCCTTGAGGTCAAAGCCCCAACAATTGAGACCTCCTATCAAGCACTGGCAGAGATAACTTAGGCTAGGAGGAAGGGCGCGTTTGCCGATGGGAACTGTCACTCTGAGAAGGGCTCCTGACTTTAGTACCTGGAGCTAAGAAAACAGCTACAGCAGTCTCCACCCCACAGAAGGCTCCAGCCCCAAATGTCAGCAGTGCTTGTGTTGAAACATTGCCCTGGGGAAAGGCTTCTGGCTCTCATTTGCTTGACTCTCCTCTAATGTACCTGATTCCAAACGCTGTGGCATAATAACACGTTCGCTCTGTGGAAGCACAGGCTTTCTCATCCCTGACCTCTAAGGCTCCCTAACCCACGCAGTACCGGAAGGCAGCCTCTGGTTCTTGCCACTTTCTTTAGATCATAAGGTGCTGGATTTTTTCCTATCATTCAAACTGAGTTCCTGGCTGTATCACAAGCCTGTAAAAATAAAATAATAAAATAAAATATAAAAAAATAAAATAAAAAAAAATAATCAGAAGAGAAAGTGTCATGTGAAGGGACTTTCTGATTTCAGTTTAGTATTTTAAGTACTTGCAGATCCACCTCTGGCTAAATTGCTTCTTTCCTTCTAGAGTTTTCTGATAAACTTCAGGAGGCCAATAGCTACTTCTGACCCAAGACTTGCACTGGTAGATCACCTTTTCAGCTCTCTGCTGGCCTTGCTTCTGAAATCACAGATCTCCAACCTCCCATCATCATCTCCCACCTTGGCCCTCACAGGTCTCTAGATGTCCTGGGGGAGACAGGGAGGATGGGGGGCGATGGTCCAGATCCCTGATGGAGCCCATAATGGTGCATGGATACAGGCGTTGGAGGTGGTCCTGTCCTTGGGCTCTCCCCCATACCCAGGGCACCCCTCTCTCAGTTATCTGGCTCCCCTTCCTGCATCCTTTAACTCTACATCTGTTAAGTTCCTCTCATTATCTTCTTTGTAGCCAGTTGATCATCTCTGCCACCTGGATGCTGGTGCCTAAGGCGGTGCAGCTAGAAAGTTCCTCCCAACCAGAAAGGCCCAACAGCCAACTTAATCATGAGACCAACAGCCCAGTGGCTGTCTCTTCCCTACTAGTGTAACCCCACTTTTCCCCCCAGCCACATCTGCATAGCGAGCATGTTCTGTGCTAAGTAATGTTATATGCAATGCCCAAACATTTATGTAACCCATTATAATCCATGTCATATAATGTAAACACTGGCTGTTTTTGTCGATGGAACCCAGGGCCTTGTCCCTGCTGGGAAAGTGCCCTACCACTGAGCTGTGTCCTCAGCCCTTAGATTCATGAGACAAAGCCTTACTATGTGTTCTGTGATGGCTTTGAACTCATGACCTTCCTGCCTCAGCTGGGCATGGGATGACAGAGGATAACTTTGTGGAGTAGATTCTCCCTTCCAGCTTTGTGTTCTAAGGCTAGAAGTCCGCTGGCCAGCCTTGTGCTGCAAGCGCCTTTCCCTGCTGAGTCATCTCCCATGCGGAGCATGGGCTGTTTTGATGTCATCGTTCTCACCGAATGTTTGACCTTGGGAAGCCTGGGACCGGCCTTCTCTTCTCTATATTTCTGGGACCTGGTTTAATAGCTGGCATAGACTAGGTGCTTGGTCAACACTGAAGCATCCTTGTGGTGTGGAGTTGATTTCAGATAGAAGTTTTACATGCCTATACCTTGTTTGTGTCATTTTAAGATTGCTTGAAGGATTTGTGGTTTCTTTTTTTCTTCCCTCCCTCCCTCCCTTCCCATTCTTTTTTCTCCCTTCCTCCTTCCCCCTCAGTGCTGCTGATGGGCCTCACACCAGCTAGGCAAATGATCTACTATTGAGCTATACCCCAAGTCTTTGTGATAACTTATTTTTAAGAAAATCCCTTCCCTCCCAGAGGCATGTGTGACTTCTGCTAGCTGTGCTTATTGTCTTGTGTGTTACAGTGTGGTCTGACTATGTGCAGGGTAGTAGGATATCTACACACAAACCTCAGGCCTCTTTATGGCTAGCCGCCATCGTCTCCCAGTCCTAGGCGCTGGCAGGGACAAGGCACCTGGCAAGGGAGCCTGGAGCACTCTGGCCTTTCAGGGAAGCTCATTTCTTTCTCCATCGTCGACTCTGCGACATATATCAGATGATAGAAAACCGAGTGCAACCTTAGAATAAGCCCTGACTTTCCAGCTCTAGCCTAGTTCCTCCGCAGTGGTGAGTCCTCAAACTACCTTAAGTGCTTTACGAGTATTGATTAGAACCTCACAACAGCTATACAGGTCGGAGATTCTTTTGTGAACATTTTCGATGGATGAGGAAAAGGAAGCACAGAGATGCTAAAGCGGCTTCCAAACATCAGAGGTGGGATTCAGACTCCTAATGCGGCCAGACACTGTGATTTGCTCTTTTTCTTAACAAGTTTGAGGGTTAAGTGTTGTGGCATATGCCTATAATCCCAGCACTTGGAATGTTGAAGCAGGATGATCATGAGTTCGAGACCAGCCTGGACTAAATAATTAGAATTTCACACAACAAAAACCAAACATAGGTTTGAGTGCCATGGGGTTTCATTTACCTTGACCGCAACTCCTGAGTCTGCTGGACACACTGGGTACCAATGTGGGAACCTGTCTGTTGGACACAGTGTGTACCTAGGGAAATGATTGAGAGGTCATTTGGGTTTGAGGAACACGGTAGGCTGACTGTGGTGAGAGGAACAGGCATGGCAGAAGGGATATGGCCTAGCCTTGCACCCCGTCTAGACACCAACCCGGGGATATGGGCACTACCTCTGTCCTCAGCCGTACTGTATAGTTATTAAGTCAGAATTTGGCCAATCAAGACACTTGAAAAAGATGAATCAGGGATGTAACTGAGGACTTCTGTTCTCTTACTCCACGCTGGAGTGCTGCTTGTAACTGAATTCTGATGCCTGTTCTCTTGCCCCAACCGCTACTGAGACAGATTCCTACTTGTAACTGGGTTTCTAACTTGTAACAGATTCCCACTGTGCCTTTTTTTTACCCTCTAGCTCTAAGAAGAGACAGGAAAGATAGACTTCTTCACCACTCTTGCAGGTGGCCTTAAAAGATAGAAAGAGAGGTTCACTGCCCTTTTTGGCTGTCCTTTATCTATCTGAAGCCTGGAGAACAGGAGCTGATAGGGAATGAACTGTCAACTATAGAACCATTCCACCAACGGTCAGCTGCCACCCGGCCACCGCCTTCTTTATATCCTAAGCTGCTCCCAGAAGTCCAAGCGGCGGGCAACCATAAGGAAGGCTGCACAGGACAAAAAACTACTTGGCATGGGGATCCCCCTCCTTGATCAAAATGAAAACACACAGCATCTTGAGATGTCAGCCTGTCAGTCACCAGGGAAGCTTGTGGCATGGAAAAGGTGATTTCACAGATTGGCTTTATAAAAGCAAGAGCTGAACCTTTTAAAATTAGTACTGCAAGTTAACTCAGTAACTGTCTGTGGTTCTGAGAGTTAGGCTTGGGTATCTCTGGCCGAGGCAGATGTTGATCTGGCTTGCTAGGGTACTGTTGGCAGCTTTTGGGGGGCCTTGGAGACCCCTACAGTGCGCAGATAAGAGATGATGGGTTCTTTCTAAGATAACATGGGTTCCTGTAGCATCTGTAAGAGTTTCGGGTTAGCAGAAGGTTTCTACTGCCAAGAACATGTTGGGATTAAGAGCTCCTGGCGTTTGCACTCACTCCATGTGGTGAACAAGCCTCTCAGGGATTTTTTTTTTTTTCTCGTGTTGCTTAGGGTCACACTGTTTAAATATACCTCCCTGATTTTCTGTGATCTCATTTTTCCTTAAAATATCACTGGAAAGTGTTTTTGAGTTGAGTGTTTTATTTTCCATTTAAACGTGGTGAAACCCAGACATGGGGGCTCCGTCTTGGCACCAGGTTGGTGGACCTGGACCTCGGGTACCTTCTGTGGTTCATGGCCTTCAGGGAGCTGGGAGCAGCCTGCAGCCACAGCGACATCACTGGCCTGCCCAGGGACTCTGACCTCTGTATAGCTGCTGGGTACAAGCGCTGTCTTCACTGGGTGTCTCTAGGACACACATGTGGTTTGACGAGAAAAAGCACCATGGTCTTTTGAACTTTTGCCATTTTAATTTTTTTTCCTTCGTACAGAACGGTGGGCTCTATCTTTACAGTCACTTTCAAGACTGTTCAAGGAAGTTCTAGTCTGGGGAACAAGGTCAAGCCCAAGTGTGTGACTGTGGATGGAGGCAGGCAAGGAAAAACCCGAGGGATGCTTGGGCTACCAGAAGCAGAACTCCAGCCTGCCAGGAAAGAGGGCTCTGCCCTTACAGATATTGCCTCCATGTTGCTGGCCATGGGATGCATTCTTCCTGGTGCTTTTCTGACTGATGGGCATGTGCAGGGCTGAGCTCTAGATGTGTGGGCACACGAGGTCAGTTTCTCATTGTAAAAGTGTCTAGGTCTCCATGGGGCGGAGGGACAGAAAACCTACCCTCATTGTCTTAAACTCATACCAAATGCAGGGCGCATGTGGGGAATTCTGGAGTCTCAGCAATGGCTGGGAAGTCAGGCAGCTTCTCTTGGGTGGTAGGACCTGGGTCAAGCTTAGCAGGTAGAGTATCAGAGAGACACCGAGCAGAGAGAGTCCTCCAAGACTGGGGAGCAGTGATTGGTTAAGCTGCTTGTAGAGCAGGGCTTCCTTAAATTCTTCCACATGTGATCTCACTGTGCCTGAGAAATCGTGCAATAGTCCTTTGCATATAAGTATATACACCAAATGTTTATTAACAATAAATCATAAAGAAATTTTAAAAACTTCTTTGGCAAACATATAATTTTACCATTTATTAAAGAAGAAAACAAATTTGCATACTAGTAAGAGAGATATCCATGTTTATGTTTACACAAAGAAGTAAATCTTGGCTGAATAGTTAATACTGTAGGGTGTAGAATATTTTTAATGTTTTTTTTTTGGCGTTGATTAATGCTTTGATTTTATAATCGTAAACCCTGAGAGTGCTGCTTCATGTAAAGTTATAGGAAGGTATATGTAAAGGTATCGGAAGTCTGTTTAGGACCATTTGAAAAATTGCTGGAAGTTCTGAACTGATGGATCCCAGTCAAAGCTCATTCAACAATTTTTTTTTTCCTTTAATGAAACTCAGTGTTTTTTAATATCAAACATTTTAACATAGTGTAATCCAAAGATACTTACGTGTTGAGGAAAGATAACAGGAAAATACATTTTCCCCTCCACGATCAAACCACTGTCTTTCTATAAGAGAAGAAACCTTTGCAGGTAGAGTGAGCACACGGCACAGTTCAGGTGACATGCGGCCATCTGGAATCTGAGCAACGGTGTTTTGGGCAGTGTTACGTGGTGTGACAGCGTAGGAAACTGCTGTGAAGCTGTGTGATGCCACAGGGGTAGGCGCTGTCAGGAACACCTCAGAGCCATCCCTTGTTGGGACCTTTGAATT
Source organism: Cricetomys ansorgei (assembly GCA_026225945.1). Lineage (NCBI taxonomy): Eukaryota > Metazoa > Chordata > Mammalia > Rodentia > Nesomyidae > Cricetomys > Cricetomys ansorgei. The sequence goes on from JAMJFZ010001881.1 coordinate 1,793,164, forward strand.
AGTTCATGGCCATCTCATATTTAGAAATCTTTGATCAGTGACCAATCTTTTGCAACCACTACATCCAGTCACATGACCCCGCATAGGTCCCAGCCCACAGTTCAAAAAGCTGTGTCATAGGGAAGTCCTACAGGCACGGCTAGAGAGAGAAGAGGAGTCACCAGGTACAGGTGGGCTGCAATCCATGCAGGAGAATTTGGTCTTTATATGGAAGGGCAGTAGGGGACCATGACAACTGCTGAGCAGGGCTTAGTAGAGTTGATTGATGGTTTAGACTGATACACTGGGAAAACTACACAGAAAGTTCTGGAGCTAGCAACATAAAAGTCAGGGGGCCCCAGTGAGAGATGACTGCAACAATGTCAGGTCACCCACACATTGGAGACTGAGGGTTCTAGTGCCAGTGTTTCTCACCTGCTTACCAGCCGAGTAACCTTGACAAACTCAGAGTGCTTCTGTGGCTGACGTACTGCTCTTTCACACTGGGATTCTCATCCATCCGTGTTCAGTCATACAAGGACCCGTCTCGGGCACTTTTTACAGTGGGGCGAAATAAAATGCAGTCTGCAGTCCAGGATTTCATGGACAAAAAGATACAAACTAAAATGAAGTCAAGTTTGGTCGAATGAGTTTAGATGAAGTACAGCGAGGAACACGGGAGGTTGCGCTGCTTAGGTGGCCCGTGGGACGGGATCATCATGCGGGGCCTCTCTGAAGAATGTCCTGGGAAGGAAGACTTTAGATGTGAGACAGAACATTTCAGAGGACGGAAATGGCGAGGGCAGTGGTGCTTGGGTACCACAGAGCTTGGGGTTTTCCAGCAGAGAAATAGAAGTAGTGAGTGGAAGAGTGATGAACAAGCTAAGAAATGACACAAGGAGAGTAAAGAGGGTGGGATACGTGGCCCAGTTAGCCGAGTACTCGCCCGATGTGTATGAAGACCCGAGTTCGATCCCCAGCACTGCATACATTGGGCGTGGTGTCACACGCCTACAATCCCAGCACCGCGGAGGTAAGGGCGAGAGGATTGAGAGTTCACGGCTATCCTTGGGTATATATAGTGAGTCTGACGCTAGCCTGGACTACTTGAAAGCCTGTCAGAAAGGGTGGGGGGAGAGAAGAGGAGGAGGGGGAGGAAGGACGGAGTGAATTGTTCATGGAATTGAGGAATACTTACAAAGGGCTGAGGCATAGTAAGCACTCAATAAATGACGTTGTTGTTATGGAAGCGCCTGTTCCTGAGGTTGACAGCAGCCGCGCTGATGGGATGGCCATGGGAACATACAGATGTGTCATGAGAATGAACAGAAGTTGCCAGGCACAGTGATTAATTTGATGTTACAGGGGGGCTTCCCATCAGGTGACAAGAAGAACAGGGAGCCCCCCTCCACACACCTTGTCAAGAGAGAAGCACAAGCATATGGCAGTCGCCATCTCTGCAGGCAGCTGGTAACCTGAGGCTTAGGAAAGAGACCAGGAGCAAGGATTCAGGGCCTCACTGAGGAAGGGGAGAAAGGACAAGTCCCACCCTGCGATGGAGGAGGCAGAACTTCAGAGTTGGGATCCCAAGAGAGCGGCTCATTGTCCTCATTCCCTGCATGGCCCTCGGTGGCCTGTAGAGTGGGCAGGAGGACTCGAGACCTTGGGTCTCCACCTCGGACCTGTCTTTTCTGTGTTCGTGTGGGTAGCGGGCCTCTCTTTCTTCCTGCCAGGGTTTCTGCAACTGTCTGGGAAGCCTGTTCTCTGCTGCCAGCCCAGGGCTGTGTGACAGACACAGGGAAGTATGTGCATTGTAGGTTCTGAACCGAAACACAGGCATCACCAGGGCCTTCTGTCATGGCACAGGAATTTAGAAAATGCCACGGGACAGGCCGTTCTACCCTGTAGGCTGTCCACTAGGCTAGGACTCTCAGTCAAGTTCACAGTTCAAGCCAACATGGACTGATTCTTTCACTAGAGATGGCTGCCTCTGTCCCTGTGATCCTTACTCTCTCTGAGATGCCAGGTGCTGCCTGCCATCAGGTGAACTGACTCCTTGTTTCTCTGTGGGTCATGCCACGGTGCCAACAGTAGGGAGCCCTGGCAATCTGTAACTCACTTCAAACCCAAACCTGGACTCCAGCTCACAGCTTCCTGACCTGTCTTCCACGATGTTTCTGCTTTGTTCAGCCATCTTGCAGCTTCTATTTTATGCTTTTTTAAAAGTACGTTTACTATTATATTTCCAATGTAAAACAACGCATCTTTCATTTTTATTATTTTTTAATATCATAGTAGGGTTTATTTGTCTTCACAAAGCAATATTCACTCATTTTAGACACACAGAAGCAAGAAAACAAGTCACCAGTCAGTTTAACACCCAGAGACAAACACTGCGGGGCGGGAGGCTGCTTTCTCATTCAGTGTTTCAACAATCTGTGCATTTCTGATTTATTGTAATCAAAATAGATAGCACTTATTGATCACTTACTATGGATCAGGAAATATGCAAAAACAATGAATATATTTAATTGACTACAATAGAGAAATGACCATGATCTTATCTCACATCTTTGAACAGAAAATAGCAATTATAGGGTCTGGGGTTGTGGCTTAGGGTAGAGCTCTTGCCTAGTATATACAAGGCCCTAGGTTCAATCCCTAGTACTTCCAGAAAAAAAGAAAAAGAGTTCTGGTTACGGGAGGGCTTACAGGGGGCAGGGCTTGCTAGCATTCATTCCTCCGTGCTTTCATTGAGAAAATGATGCCCAGGAGATATCCAAAGCAACACAGCTAGCTACTGGTAAAGTTAGGATCTCCGCCTTGAGCTCTGTGCCTCTAGGACTTGTGTGTGCTCGTGCGGCAGGACTGATGAGCTGGTAGCATGCGATGCTTCCCCTGTCTTCGTCATCTTTCTCGGCTCTCCGTGCACCCGCCTGCCTTCTACTCAGAGCCTGAAAGGACAGACAGCATGTTAGAATGGATCTGCCGTCACTGGCTGCCTCCATCCTCCTCCTAAGACCCCACAATGTTGTTGGGTCGGAGCAGGTGTGGTTCTCTCTTTCCAAAAGACTGTGTGCTTTCCTCCACCGTTGTGGTTTGCTGGAACCGTGGAATGATTGCGATCTGGCTGACACTGTACACTCCTGTCTTCCTGTTCAGAGCTCCTAAATGGGCTACCTAGTCTCCTCGTGGCCTAAGCACATGACAGAGCATTTTTCATTGCTGTAACTCAGAAAGAAACACACACACACATAGACACACACATGCACACACATACCACAGTACCAATGAATGTATGTTTTTGGTAGGTAAGGTTGGCCACTTACAGTAAACCCTGGTCCAAAGTTCCATGCCATGCTGAAGAGCAAAATGCTACTCCCCCACTCTCCCACCCCCACTGCAGACCTGGAAAGGCATCCTGTTCTTTTAGCCAAGCTGGTCTGATACATGATCACAGAACTAATTTCATGGGTAGACTTGCAGGCATGAAAAGTAGAGAAAATTGCCTCAGTCCCTGCATATACCAAAGCCTTAGCTTTCCAGAAGTCTTTCCAGACAGTCTAATAGAGTGTAGGTGTGAATTATTCTCACTGACCAGGACCTTGTCTCTGAAGCTCTGGACTGGTTGTCATATCTGGGTTGACTAAAGCATACGACTAGGAAATTATCGTCTCTAAGAGGGACTGGTAGAAATGCACTCACAACACATACACATATACAATTCCCTCTCTCTCTCTCCCTCTCTCTCATGCACACACACCATTCTCTCTCTCTCTTTCTCTTACACACACACACACACACACACACACACACACACACACACACACAGTAATGCTTGTTTCCTAAGACAATCATCCCTTGGGCTCAACACTCCCAGGCATCCATGTACCAATTCCGTGGTGATCTAGCTGTGTGATGAGATAAAGACCTGCGTACTAGCTCCTAATAAGGACCTGTCCTGGGGTGGTGGTGTCTAGAGAAGTGTGTGTATGTGAGTGTTTCCAAGTAGACTTTTTGGAGTTGATTGGAATAAATAGGAGGTACGTGGCTGCCTAGGGAGTCCATTCATTTGTTGACCTTGGGCTGTGTCAGTGTATACTTACTAATCAGCTCCTTTATTTGGGATGCTCCAACTTTTCTTGCCTGTGAAAAATCCTGCATCTTTCCATCCATCTCTCTATCACTGCTCCCTTCCTGGTTGTTGCTCTATTTGAGTGTGGCTGGACTGGGCAGGTCGTGGGAAAGATCTCTAGGCAGCTGGCTCGTCTGAAAGCCAGGCCTGGCCAGTGTGGGGAGGGCGGGCAGGAGAGGAGGCCTTTCTCCCCTCCCTCGGCAGGAAAATAAAAGAGATAAATGAACCCTAATCCTGACCCAGGGGCGAATCCCAATAAAGATCCAGGTTAATTCTTCCTGCTGATCCAACCCTTGAATTCATTGTGAGAATTAGAGAGTTCTGAACACTAATTTGCCAGATCAGATTGTATAATTATCTTTTATGGGCCTGAGTGTGATGTATGCTTGGTGTCTGTGCTGCAGGGGCTGAGTGCCTGCCTGTGTCTGGACTTCGGAAGTCCTTCCGGCCCGGTGTGAGCTTCTCCCATACAGGTAGGGGTGGGAGCTGCCATGGCCTCTGTGATCAGATGGACCCAGCAAGTTGCAAAGCCTCCTGGTGGACTTGCCCACAATAAAACAGGATTTTTTTTGTTGTTGTTGCTTTTGGTTTTTTTATTTTTTTAATGGAACCGCATGGAAAAAGAGTGAACCCCATGAACAGCCATGGTAGGGTCCAGGTTCCCGGCTGATGTGGGTATCTTCCAGAAAGATCGGTCTACGAAGCATCAGTGTGGCATTCAACAGGGGTCTCAGCAAAGCCCACTGAGTTTGGAGACTGCCAAGAAGCAGGTCTTTTCAGGATCAAATTGTGACGGTCATGCTCTTTGACAATGATGATTTCATAGTTACCTTCCACCATAAAAAAAAAATAAAATTAAATTAAAATTTTATGGCTGCAGTGGCATAAGGATGACTAGTACCCAGGCCAGACCTGTTACTTCAGCGGTACTGTGACCGTCATTTGCTCTGTTTTTGAAAGACACGAGAACATCTCTGTGGGAATGTAAAACTATCTGTGACCTAGTGGATGTGTTGGCCTTGTGGGGAAAGTTCTGGAAACGGGACCCAGTGCTGTGGCCTCCTGAGAGCTTCTTGGCCTATTATATAGAAGACACTCCTAGGGGAGAGTTATTATTTATTGTAATACAGAATCACATTCCTGTGATACATGGCTCAAAGGATTATGAAGAAACTGATGCGGGTTCACATGCAGGGTGTGGGCAGGAGAGGGGTGTGATGGGATCTGACCAGGTGGGTGCTGTTATTTGGCCTGCTTCTGAAGGTGTGCTACCCAGCCCCCCTCTCCATGGTCCTCCCCAGGAGTAAGGCCATGCCAACACAGGAGGTATGTGCAAGGCTCAGCAGACCTCCTAGGGCACATTCCAGCCTGCTTTTCAGGGTCAGTCCGTGTTCCTGGGCTTTCTCTCTAGGAGGGTCAGGTGGCCACGCCCTTGCAGAGAACAGAGTGAAGCAAAGTGCAGTGGAACGCAGAGATCTCTTGAGATACAAAACTGTCTAGAAATGAGTCTCTCAGGCTTCGAGCCCAGATTTCCTGCATGCCTCGTACTCCACGGTCCCCTGAAGGGGAGCTGCAGCTGGAGAGAGGGTGTGAGTGGCTTGCCTGAGTTCCTGAGGGTGTGGAAGGATGTAAGAGGGGTGCCTCTTGGCTCCAGCTACTTACTTATTATGTACCAAGGACTCCCAGCCTAGGGTTCCCCTGGGAACACATTAAACACAGGGATTTGGGAGTATGAAGATGGCCTTAACATGGTAGTCACACAAGCATAAGGACTTGAGCTTATTTCCCAGAACCCATATAAAAGCAGATGCAGAAGTGCAGGCCTCTGACATCCCAATGCTTGGTAGTGGGTGGAGAATTCCTGAAAGCTCGTGGGTTAGCAAGCTTGACATCTGTGGCCATAGCATGCCTTAGTGTCCCTACACTCACACACACACACACACACACACACACACACACACACACACACACGATACACTTTTAAATGCAGACTGGTTGCTACCTATAACACGATGAATTCACTTGTAGCCACATCTCCAGCTGGTCCTCAGAATTACTAAGGACATCTTAGGAGGCTTCTTACCAGTGCCCAGGCCTCATTGGAGGCCAGTCAGGACCCCTGGGATGGAGTTATGTCTCAGAGTGATTTTACAGAAGCCTAGAGGAAGGTGTGGTTCCAGAATTCCTCATTCCCTTTCCAGGACACTCCTTAACCACGTAACTTCAAGAACCCCAGCCCAGGGTTCTGATCCATTGCCCTCTCCCCCTCATTAAATTGGCCAAAGAGAGACATCATGGGGCAGTGTGAAGACTAAAGATTGCTTCTTGTTAAAATCAACTCAGCTCTTTACCAGAGGGAAGGACAAAACTAAAACTGTCTCCATGTGTCTGGGGTCTAGCTTGAGTGAGTTTATGGGATGTGTTCTACCTAATAATAAACAGAGAATGGGTGCATGGGGGCCCACATTACAGAAAGCGGGAACGGAAATCTGTTCTCAATGCAGGGTTGGAGGTAGAGGGTAGCCTGCAGTTTTGTTTGCTTCCTGAGAGTGAGTTTTCTCCTTCTGTCAGCGGTTCAGTGAGGTTACAGGTATGACAGCTCTTCTGGGGGCAAATGGTCCATTTGCTTTGACCCACTGTCAGAAACCCGTTGCAGGAGGCTGAGATGGGAGCTCAGGTAGTCATGTGCTTGGTGCATAAGCCTGAGGATCTGAGGTCAACCAGCACCATCACCCATATATAAAGGAAGCTAGAGAGAGAAAGGAAGATTCCCTAAGGCTCACACTGTTCAACAAGCTTCCCCAGTTACCAGGACCCAGGTCCCAGTGAGAGACCCTGTCTCAAAAAATAAGATGTGTGACTCTCGTTGAATGACACCTGAGTTTGCTCTCTGGCTTCTACACACATGTTTGTGCATACGTACACATGTGCACCGCCAGGAACTGAATAGCCATGGCCCATTGCATATGAGGCCTGAGGCTGGTCCTTGAGTAAGTTCATGACTGTGCTAGTGGGATGCAGGCCCTGCAAACATCTCACTGGAGAGGTGCTGTAGTGCAAGATGTCCCCTTCCCCCAGCTGACCTAATGGCTGGTGTGGTTGGCTGAAGAGGACCAGCCCCGCCCTGTCCTCAGGAACCCAGGAGCCCTGGAGTGGTGATGTGTGAATGTGCACTCAGCCACCCAAACAATCCTTTCTCTTGTGTGTGAAGGTTACCAGTTTCCCGTTTCAAGTCTGGTTGTGTTCTTTTCCCCTCTTGTCTGTCTTCTCTGTTTTCATTTGCCATCCTAAGGGTCTGGAGTGATTTCTTTGAGCCTAATGATGGGGAGGCTTAGAATGGGGCTATTATCTTTAAACACCGTTTGAAATGCAACTCTTCCTGGTGTCTGAATTAGATTGAACAGAGGCCGGATTTAAAGATTAAATAGCTGTTTTAACAGCAACAACAACAGCAACTCTGCTGATACCTGCACATTTGTTCAGGAATTACCTGAACTAACTCACACTCTAGATACTCACAAGGGAATGCACAATGCATAGCAGTTAGCAGCATTTAACTGGTGTTTATTGGAGTGTGGTAGAGGCCAGGTGTGGAGCCCGATGGTACAAATGAACTGTCCTGTTGAATGAGTTCAGACATAACAGTAAGTTCAACATACTAAAATTATGGAATAGGAGTCTGTGCAGAAGGTCTGGTCAAGGACTAGGGAGCTAGATCCTTTGCTAAAATGCTTGCCTTGAAAGCATGGGATCCTGAGTTCAATATCCCGAATCTGCATTTAACAAAAGCTTGAGTTAGAAGTAGTAGTGGGTAACTGCATACAGTATGAGTTTGCACACGCATATAAACACACACATGGACACCTGCATATGGCATGTGTACACACATAAACAGACTCACATGAATACACACATGTGCCCACACATGAAAGGTCCCACTCAAAACAGAACACCTCAATGTTAGGCCATCCACTATTTGCTATCAAGGTCCATTGTTAGTAACTTGAGAAAAGATCAATGTACATTGTAATATCTGTTTGTATTTAGTTAATTCTAGGTTTAGTTTATTATTTTTTTTAATTGCATATTTCTTTGAAAGCAGTTTTCAATTTGTCATGACCCTAATTGAATAGATTTCTTCTGAACTCTTGAGGTTTCATTGCATACTAAAGAATGATTAGCAACTGTCAGCTACATGAGGTGGCTCATACCTATGATCTTAGCACTTTGGAAGCTGAGGCAGGAAGTAGATGAGTTCAAGGCCAGTCTGGACTACACAGTGAGAGCCTGTCTCACAAATGAATGAATGAATGGATGGATGGATAGCAACCCTTACGTTCCCATGTCCCTGAAAGGCTGACATTCAGGTCTACTCCCACCAAATGGTGAGTCTGATGATGATGCATTCAGTATCACCCTGTTTCTAGATCTAACCCTCCCCTTATTGTTGTAGGTAAAACCAGAGGTTTCTGCAGATGTGGAGAGCGCCTTGACCTTGAAAGCAAGGACAAGAGAGAGGTGAGCTGTGGATGGCTGTCTCAGTGCAGCTGTGTCCAGTCTGTTCTTTTTGCTTTCAGGAGTGGAGTTGAGTTCCTTTGTAAGCCCCCTGGTGTAGACACATCCCTAACCCCTCTGCGTGCCTAGCCAGAGCACAGGTGGCAGGCGGGGGCCTTGAAGATTGCTGTTGGAGCAGGCTTAGACAGTTGTAAACCTAGCATGCGCTTAATTCTGGCAAGGCTGTGCTCTGGGCACCCCCCCTGCCCCCAGTTGTCACCCAGGTTAACAGATTGCTCAAACCTCTCATCGCTCTAGCAGATAGGTTACAGTATGCCCAAAGGCCAGACAAGGAAACTGAGGTATAGTCACATGCCTAAGATGGTGTGGTAACTTGGGAGGAAGTCAGGACTCGAGGCCAGGTCCGTGCCATTGTTGTTCAATATCGCCCTTTTGCATGACAGAGCCCCCCTCCCACATTCTTGCTGCCTGACCCCTACAGAGGTCACAGCACACAGGAAGAATCACCAGGCAGGTGACTCGGAGCCGGCACACACGCAGGGGATAGAAAACAGGCGGATTGTACCTGCTGTCCTTCAGGAGTGCAGAGACCACCCTCGGGATTAAACAGGATCTCAGAGCTTTCTGGAAAGCTGCCCACTCAAGTCTGGTCCTAGTAATGCTGGGTGTGGAGCACATAGTCTCTCCATTTATCCAAGAGCTGGCTTTGCCCATGGCCACCTAGACTCCTCCATCCAACGTGGTTACCGCAGTTTTGGCCATAAATCTCAGTGGTAGGTGCTGAGGGGAAAGCTCAGAATATGAGCACATTTGACTAGAGACAACAGTGCGTCTCTGTGTCTCCTACAGAGCCTGGGAGATGGGCCCTGGGGTGGAAACAGTCCTCCAACCAGACCTGCCGTGAGACGCCGGCAGAGTAGTGCTTTTCCTGCTTCCTTCCGACAGAGGCAGCATGTGATGGATGAGTGGCGGTATCTCTTCCTGTTTCAGCCTTGGCAGTTCTGGATTTGATCTTGGGTCGATTTCTAAATTTTGGTTTCCTCTGTAAGATGGTGATGCTAAGTCCTGCTCCTTGGGAGACCAGGGGCGGAATGAAGTAGGACAAAGCCAAGGTCTGCTAGTGTACAGAGTCCTGACAGCAACCTTGGAGAGTCTGTCTCTGAGCCTTCTCCTCCCTCCTTCCAGTCGCTTTTCTGACCTTGGTTTTAGGAGAACCAGCTGGGGTACCCATGGTACGCTGTAATCTGGGGGCTCCAGTCTCTCCTCCTAATCCTGTTTGCATCTTCCCTAAACCTCTTTCTTAAACCTGCTTGGTACCTTTAAGAAACCCATTGCAACTCGCCATTTATTGACCCCGGATCCACATCTCCTTGGATACATCATCTTACGTCCCATCATGTCCCAGCCCTCCTACTTTGCACCTTACCTGTAGGACAGGATTCTCTCCTCTCTCTGCTTCTTCACATCCTTCCCTCCTGCACCATCTGTGGGCCTCGCCTTCCTAAAGCCCACAGGCACACATGCCCCATGGGGCGGCCTGCTCCTTTGCCTGGCCTTTCAGGGTGTCACCTGCAATGCTGCTTCTGAATCCCCACTTGGGGCCCCAGACTATAGGTGTGGGAGGGCGTCTTGCTCCTGAGTCTGTTCATCTTCATCTCCCATCGTTTCCTGCCTTCACTTTTCACCTGGGCATCCGAGATGCTCAGGGAAGGTGTCTGAATGGTGCTGGGCTTCCCGGTGAGGCGTGTCCTTGTACCGAGTGACTGTTGTTGAAATAATTTTTTTAGCTGCTGCCTAGATGTGGTAACTAGAGGGCTGTTTGCATATTGGAATCAAAGATGGTTAATAAGTGACTTGAGGGGGTTTCCAGGCAAACTGTGGGTAATGCCTTTCTGAAAACGGCACTCTTTCCCATTATCAGCCCTAGGGCTGCCTAGGGCTTCCTCCTCACCCCAAGGCCAGAGTATCCCAGAAGATGTAGCTTTTTCCTCGGGCCTGAATGGCAGCAATTCCATTCCTTGTTCATTCATTCCTTGTTTCGTTCATTCATGAGCAGATACCATTGATGTCTACCATCACTGACACCACACTCATCAAAGGAGTGAACAGAGCAGGAATGATCCTGTTTCCATGGAGCTTGCCTTTTACTAGGGAGAGTGCAGACAATATACAGTAAGATATTGCCAACAACAGCAGTACACACTGGCATTTCAGAATGACACAGAAGCCGGGGTGGTGGTGGTGGCGCACGTCTTTGATCCCAGCACTCAGCAGGCAGAGGCAGGTGGATCTCTGAGTTCAAGGCCGGCCTGGCCTACAGAGTGAGTTCCAGAGTTCCAGGACAGCCAGAGTTACAACAGAGAAACCCTGTCTGCAAAAACCAAAAAAAAGTAAAAGAAAGTAGCCAGAGGGATTGAGCGAAGGCAGGTTGCAGCATTCCTTAAAGATAGGTGGGGACTTGAAGAAGGGAATGGAGGGGAACCCGGCATGTTTTAGGAAAGAGCCCTTGGGGCAGAGCGAGCAGTTCCACCAGGGCTCAAAGCAAGAGCATGGAAGTCCAGGGTTTATTTGAGAACCCAGCTCAGGCTGGTAGGGTCTCACTGAGCGCTAATACACAAGAGGACCAGACAGTGAAGAGCCTGGAGGCTCCTGGTCAACGGTTCTCAACCTGTGGTTTCAACCCTTTTGGGGGTCAAACAACCCTTTCACAGGGGTCGTCGCCTAGGACCATCTGCCTATCAAATGTTTACGTTGAGATTCATAGCAGTGGCAAAGTTAAAGTTAGGAAGTAGCAATGGAAATGTATAGCTGGGGTCACCACAAATGAGTACGTGTATTAAAGGGTCACAGTGTTAGGAAGGTTGAGAAGCACTGCCCTAGGCCTTGCTGTTGAGGGAGCCTAGCAGCCCAGGTGGGGTTTTGAACGACCTGTGCTAGTATCTGACTTTCCCTCCCAAGGTGCTTTTACAGGGGCTGGTGTAGAAGCTCAGAGGAGCAGGTGGCTGAGAGGTTCTAAACTGACCGGGGGTGGGGACGTAGAATGTGTCATCTCCCTCCCGTCCTGTCACACACATAAAATAACGCAATGGTGGTGGTGACGTCAGTAGCTGAAAAGCCAGGGTCAATCTCAGGAGTTCCTACAACTGCTAAATTTAGAGTCACCTCTGGCACCGGGGACCCGGGATTAATAAGAGAGTCACCCCTTGCCTCCATACACGCCTACATTCATTTCCTGGCTGCATTTCCTAGCCAAGGAAATGGGAACACGAAGGCGAGGGGAGAGGCCATGTTCTACTGTTCTGTGTTCAGGCATGGGCAGGTGTTGGTGTGTTCAAGAGACACCTGACAGTGACATCATCGGGCCTCAGAGAGCTAACCATACTGAGGGCACGCCTATGTGGGCTCCCCAGCTCTCCCAGGCTCACCTCATCTTGCAGCCCCGTGTCTTCCCCTCACCTTGCTCTTCCCTCTGTGAACGTGCGACTCGACAGCTGTAGAGACGGGTAGGATCAGCCGTCACGCCGCAGCAGCCTTGAAGGAGGGGCAGACTCAGGGTGCCCGGAGTCATCGTTCCACACGGAGGGTCTTTCTGAGAATGTGTCCATGAGCAACTGGCCTCGGAGGTTGTTAGCCAGTGTCCTGTGGCCATGTGTGACATGAAAGCTGAGCCTGTAAGATAATGAATGCCTGATGTCTGTCTTTTTTTTTGGGGGGGGGGGTGCAATTCTGTAGCGGAAGAACGACCTGCAGGTCCTGGTAAAGCTTTAGAAACATCCAGGTGCTCTGTTGAAGTGCCCGGAGAAGGAGAGAGGAATCTTTGCCTGTGCGTGCCTGCTGAGGCCAAGGCCAGGTGTGTTTCTGGGCAGCTCCTGAGGACACCTACCCAGCGCCTTATACTGCAACCTTGGTAATCTTACAGGATTGGAGCGCCTGGCTCTGCCTACCTCCTTTCAGAGAGTGATGTCACATCACTACCTCCTAGACCCCGAGGCTCCTGCTTAGTGTCGACTGGAGGAAGGACTGTTGTATCTGATGAAAACTCTGACACCCTGGGTGGACATGCCCTTTCGTCAGCTCCATCCATCAGGTGTGTGTGGAGAGGAGCGGGGAGCTGCCATTCAGGTGACAACTTCCACCAGGCCCGGAGTTGAGGAGGAAAGCTGGGAGCTGGAGCATGCCCTGGTGTCTTAGAGCAGGGGTGAGCTCAGCCAGGGACTGGTGTCATCCCAGACGCAACTTTCCCATGGGAGTCACTGCGGTTGGTGTCCCTGTATCCAGCTTCTTCTGTAGGCCTCCCACTCTCCCCTGGGACATCAAGGGTCACGGGTCAGGGACAGTGACTCACTTGGGTACCTCAGCCAGCTCTGGGGGTGGAGTCTTTTAGTTTCTCACCTCCTGGCATGTGGACCCTCGGTGTCATGGCCGCAGTTAGGGTGGCTGCTGTCTCAGAAGCTACATGCAAGATGTGTGGACCCACAGAAGATCCTCTTGCACTGGGAGGTCAAGCAGAAGCCACAGCAGTGGCAGACGTTTCAAAAAGCTGTGTGGGGAGTCCAGGGTGCGCTGTGAGCCAGCCAGCTGCAGCCTGCTGAGCCTGATCCCTGAGGTGGGTTTGGCAATGACACCTGAGAGCTGGGGAAGTAACTCAGAGCTCTGGAGGGCAGTGCTGGGCACCGACAGGGTGGACCAAGCAGAGTTCACCCAAAAGGCCAGGCTGTCCTGACAAGGCAAGACCCGGCGCAGGGCCCAGCTGTCACCTCTCTGGAGGCCTTGGGCTTCTCCTCTGAGCAGAGAAATCACTTCATTTGTTCTTGTAGTCAGTCTGCAGCTGCCTGGATCACTGCCCTACCTGAGGCTACCCAGCTGCTCCACAAACCAGACAGCCCAAGAGGGAGTTTGTGGGATAAGAGAAAAAGCAGATCCCTAACCAGTTGGAGGATGTGCGGTGGCTTTTTTAAAATGGTCCTGTCTTTTTCTTTTTCTTTTCTCTCTCTTAGTCTCTGTATTTTTGGAGAGAAAAGGAGAGAAATAACATGAATTGAGTAGATAGAAACCAGGCAGTATCTGGTAGGAATTGGGGAAGGGAAATATGATTAAATTATATTATATGAGCGGGGCGGTGGTGGCGCACACCTTTGATCCCAGCCCTTGGGAGGCAGAGGCAGGCGGATCTCTGTGAGTTCGAGGCCAGCCTGGTCTACAGAGCGAGTCCCAGGACAGCCCGAGTCACAAGAGAGAAATCGTGTCTCAACCCCCCTCCCACCAAATATATATATAATGACAAATTAAATTTAAAAAACATAGAAGCATGTGGAAAGGATTGTCTGGGAAACCTCATGAAGCTGAATACTTGCTACTCAGGCCTCAGTGGTCACCTGACGCACAGTAGGAAAGCTGCTCAGGTCTGGGACTCAATTTACTTACACTGACAGCCTGCGTTTTCCGAGAGTGATGAAGTTGACCTCTGTGTGTCGTGGTCGGGTCATGTCTCTCGGCTTGTGAGCTCTGGGACTTTACGGTTTTGGTCTTCTGTATGTGTTTTATGCATGTGGGTGTGCACACGTGCACATCATGGGTGTAGAGGCCATAGATTGGCCTTTACCCACTCAGCCATTTTGCCAGTACCCTTTCCGTTTTATTTATCATCCACATTTTTATTTGAAAGGCAGTCTCTCATTGGTCTGGAGTTTAACCTATAGTCTAAGCTAGCTGAGCTCCCATGCCTGGCTTTTTACATAGATTCTGGGATCTGAACTCAGGTCCTCCCATTTGAAAAGCAAGCACTTTATTGACTGAGCCGTACCTCCAGCCCCCATTTCTACCCTAGTCTCTAGCAGAGGGGGCTTGAGAGCGTTATTTAGAGTGAAGGTCAAATATGAGACCAACCTCCTCAGGCCTCAGGCATGGCACCCACCAGTCTGGCAGGCCCTGTGTTTCTGAGACGGCTCCTGGGACTCCTTGGGACAATGGGGGAGCAAGGTGGGTAGGAGGAAAGAAAGAGATGCAGGGAGCTGGTGACCCATGGGGACCAGCTGACCTGGAAAGGAGGCAGGTGGAAGGTACAGCCGTGCCTGTGAGTCGGTCAGAGCGAGAGCTTGTGTGGAAGGGTCGTCTCGGGGTGACTCAGTCAGCTAGCAGACTATAAAAAAGGGAAATGACTCACTTCCAATCCTGAACAAGAACTCCTAAGGCCAGGCCGCCAGCACCTGTCTGGGACGTGGTTAGTTATTAACGCTGCCAGTAAGAGTGTCATGGGAACAGAGAGCAGAGGCTTGCAGACAGTTGCCCTCGTGATCTTGGGGCTCCTCTCTACCATGCCCCCAACTGCAGCTAATTCCTTAGAGGTATAGCATCTCTCAAGGATGGAGAAGGACAAATGAATGGGCTGGGGAGGGGAGCCACAGCCCCTTGATTCAGACCCACTGTAAGATCAGGTGCCAGAATCGGCTCGGATCTGGCCTTCCCAGTGTCCGCTGTGCAGGGGCTGGCCCCGCCTCGTTCTGCCATGCAGGTGCCAAACTCCAGAATTCTGCTTCCAAGACTCAGTCTGCTCTGGTGAAGGGTGACATGGACTGAATCAACCTAAAGGCCCCACCTGAAAGTATCTGACCCAGCCTTCCTACCCAAGGGTCAAGCATGATGTGGCCCCAGAAGAGGGTAGTGTTTGTCTTGTTCCAGAGTCTCCAGTCAACTTCCTGAGCTGCTGCTTGAGTTGGTTGAGGGCAGACAGAGAGCCAGCCTTGCCTTGGGGAAAGCTTTGATGGAAAGTTGAGCTAGGCGTTCAGATCAACTCTGCTTAATCCCTTTTTTCTCCATGCCTGGAAAAGTACAGGATGGAGTGACTTCTCTCACATCCCAAATGACATGCCTGGCCACTCTTGGGGGAGGCCCAGCCCGGGCACCAGCCCTGCCTGTTGCTGCCAGGGCCTTGCTCTCCAAGTCCATATTGCCAGACAGGAGGAAGAAGCCTGGCAGAGCACTTTTAGCTGCGCAGGCTCTGTAAGGTCCATAAAGGAAACCTTGGGTCCAGAGGGAAGAAATGTATCCTAGTATTTGTGGTTACCTCTGCAAAACCTCAAGAGTTCATAGATGCCATTCGCCAGCCTGGGCTGCAAGAGGAGTACTGGGCCAGGAACTGGGTCCATGCTTCTGGGTGGCCACAAGCAAGGAGCAACCCATGAACTGCTTCTGCTCACTGACAGAGCTTCCACATCTGTAAACTGGGAATGATAACACCTGTCCTGAGTACTGGCAGGGTGTGTGTGTGTGTGTGTGTGAGGCCTGCTGAGATCACCCAGCCTGTGACAAGGCTTGGGAGGGGCTAAGGGCCACCCAGATGGAGGATGCAGCATCAGAGTGCTTATGGTGATTAGCAGTCAATTTAGCAAGGCCTGAGGTCTGGGCTGCCTGGGAGGGTGGCTTTACCAGGCACCCACCTGGGGCTTAAGGGCTTCTTTACCTCCCACAGCTGATAAGTCAGGTGGGTGTGATTTGTCTGAGCCTTTGCAGGAGCAGCCAGGCTGCCATTGGATCCTCTCCTTCCCTTCTTCAGGGGCAGCCAGTGGGAGAAATAGATCCCATGGCTCCCATGTGTTAGCAGTTCCCCGAGAGACCCTGTAGATGTCACATGAAGATTAGTGACTTCATCTTCCCTTCTTGGTCTACACCGTGGTTGAGATCCTGTTGTTCCTGTCCTGGGAATTGCCCCAGTGTGCCACCCTCTCAACATCCAAGAACACAGAGACCCCATACGGGCACGGGGTTCTATCCCAGAGCCCAGCATACCTAGGAGGTGCTCTGTAAATCCCCATCAAATGCAGGAAAGATCAAATTCTCAGCATTTCCTTTTTCCTGCTTTATTTTACTTTGCGGGTATCCACATGGCCACTGAAGGGGGAGAGGTGACATTGCAGGAAGCACCCCTCACAGGGGGTAGGTATCATACTAGTGCTCGCACCGTGTAGAGTAGTTCGGGTACGGTCCTCACTCTCATAGAATCAGGTTTTGGCCATTGGCCATTTCCATCTCCCATCCAGACCATGGGCATCCTTAAAGTCTTCCCAGAAAGGTGCTTTCCACTTGAACAGTTTGATGATGTGGGAATTTTATCTTTCCTGAGGCTGCTCACTCAGGTTGGCAACTCCAGCTGAACAAGAAAAACAGAGACTCCTGGTCTGGAGCCCAGTGGTAGAGTGCTTGCCTAGCGTGCACAAGGCCTGGGTTCTATCCCCAGCACCAACAATAGAAAAGTCACTAGAGTGACAGATGGAGATCAGAGCTGTGGGCCGGCTGCAGTGTCTGAGCACTGCCCCATGCAGAATCCAAACCACAAGACAGGACAGCGGCTGAAAGCACTTGTCTCCAAGCTTGCTCATCTGAGTTCTGTCCTTAGAGCCTACATGGTGGGGAGGAGAGAACTACCTCCTGCAGTTTGTCCTTCTGTCTTTTATATGCATGCATGCACCCCTCCCAAAACCCACATTCAAACATTATCTTACTTGGAAAAGAAGTCTAAGCAGATGCAGCTAGTTAAGGCTCTTGACAGAGATCACCCCCACATTTTGGGTGTCTCTCATAGCCAATGGCCAGTCCTTAGCAGAGGACAAGAGAAGCAGGTGGTGGGGAGGTAGAGGCAGAGACCGAACATAAGCATCTTTAAGCGGAGGGGAGTCGGGGATCACCTGAGAAACTAGGAGGAAAGATGTGGAGTCACCCATTGGGGCATCTAGAATCCGCTCTGTTGAGACCTTGATTTTGGATTTCTGAGACTGAGAACTGTCAGAGGATGAATCCTGGTGTTTCAAGGCACCAGTCTATGGCAGTTTGTCATAGTAGACCAGACATAGGTGTGACCTGGCTCTGCTTGACGCCTCTCCTCCCCACTAAATCCCACCCCCAACATTTCTATTTCTGTGCTTATAGAAAGGGATCCAACCATCCTTAACTTCCACACCACCCTTCAAACAAGTTTGCAACACACATTACTATATTAACACCATACATAACATACCTAGCTCTACTATGTCCAGATTTAACAATAGTAGTGAAGCTTCTTGTGGCTAATATTTCACTGTGGACTCCGACAGATCTCCCTCCCCGCTTTGATATTCTGACATGTAGTCATCCCTCTCGCCATGGAGTAAGTCTGTGAAGACAAATCCTCATGGCAAGACTTTTTCTTAACTGTATTAATTTCCTGGGCTGATGAACACACCCCACACATATAGTTGGTGGTTTAAAACAATACATCTCTTAAAATTAGAGAGGCCGGCAGTCTTTCAAAGGAGACCTCTGGGACTAGGGTGTGACTCAGTGGCAGTTTTTATTGCACGAAGAAGCCGTGGGTTGGGTTCCTTAGCACAGCACCAGACGGAGAGTGTATGCGATCAGGGCTGGGAAGCGGAAGATGAAGGGTCTCATGCAATGAGACCTTAAAGTCTAAAATGGAGTCTCCAGTTGTGGACACGGCTGCTTTCTCATGGAAGATGGAGGGGTAATTTTTCGTCACACCTAGCGATGGCTGGCATTTTATGGCTTATAGGTACACCACCCACCCTTCCGCTTCTGTGGTCATCTCAGTTCTCTCTAGTCAGATCTCCCTCTGCGCCCCACACCCCTTAGAAGGGCACTTAAGATTTCATCCCACATAATCCAGGATAATCTCATCTCAAAACCTTTCACTCAGTTCTGTCTTCTTTTTGCTGTGTAAGGTACCACTTATAAGTTCCAGGGGTAAGAACACAGCTGTCTCACTTCATTTTACAGGAGTAACTCGAACTTGTCAAGTTCAGCACCATAACCATGACCGTGTTCACAAATATATTCCAGGAGTGGGCATGGAGGGTGAGTGGTGGGTACCTAGCATACGTAAAGCCTGTTCTTTTAAGACCATGGAACTGTCATCCTTTCTGCACTGTCCCTTTAAGAGCATTCCCAGGTCTCCTGGGAATGACATTGGTAGGAGGGGGCTGCCCTAGATTGAAATACCCATTACAGGAATCATTTAAAGTTCCCCTCGAGGAAGCTCGGGGCTAATGAGATAATTCCTATTAGGAGAGGAAGGAAATGAAGGTGGCCCGACATCCTTTCTGTCTCTAATTTATATGATTCACTGAAACCTCCCCCTCCTCCCTCCAGGGCCTCCCTCCTTTGGTCCCTCCTTTGGCCGCCCCTTTGAATTCTGGTTACACTGTCCACCCCCTTCTGCCAGCCGGGGCTCCGTTTGCCAGCGAGTCCGAGCACGCCAGGCAACCTGGGAGGATGCTTTCCAGAGGAGGCATCTGGGCTCTGTTCTTGGCAGCCTTGCCAAATCCTGTCTCTCCAGCCCTCTCCTCCCTCTGCCTTGTGCCTCACCCAATGTGCCCACCCAATCCCTGCCCCACAGAGACAGAAGAAGGGAGGGAAGCTGTCAGGAGAACTCAGATAATTCCAGGAGGATGGAGAAGACAGAAAATAGCAGTGGCTATTTCCCTGCACTTTCTCTTTCCCCTCCTGGACTTTTGAGAGGAGAGGAGAGGGGGAACAAGGGAATGGTCTTTTTTTCTGTTTTGTCGGGCTGCCTACACTTTCCACCAAAGTTCCCTGCAAGCACGAAAACCCAGTATGATCTTCCATTAGAGAATTGTGATGCCACCCAAGCTTCATGGGGTGTGAAGTTCAGATTTTGCCCCGGATACACGTCTGGGGGCTGGAGAGCTGGAAGAGCCGGATGGGGAGCCCCACTTATCTGCCATGTTGCTGTAGACTGCCACTCACCCAATTAGGTGCCCTCGTCTTTCGCTCAGGCATGCTGTGGGTAAGGGTAACCACCCCTTCGTTCCCAGTAGGGTCTCAAGCACCCAGAAGAAGTAGGGCCGTTTCTTGCCCCTGGCTCACTCTCCTTCCTGTCTTCTCCATCCCCAGGGAAGCCATATGGTGGAGTCTTCCGAGTCAGGGCTAAGAGCCAGCGTGGCTCTGGCCCTGGGGACAGTCCAGCAGCCCTGATGTGCAGTGTGGGTGGCCTGTTCTGTGAACTTGTGCCTGGCCTTGCCTCTGAGACCCCAGCTGCAGTCTAGGGGAGCAGTGACCCAATCATGAACAAAGAGTGCAAAGGTCCAACTTCCTTTGTCACCATGGCACAGATGCCATGAGACCATGCGGACTGGAACTGGAAAGAGCAGCAGAGCCTTGTAGGTACCATTTCCACTCGGGTTGGCTCTCCCTAGCTTTGAAGGCTACAGTGTTCTGGGGGAGGGTGGGGAGGGTGTTGTGGAGATGGGAGAATGGTGAGAGGGAATGATGCAGGAGCTGGGTACCCAGCAGGGGTGTGGCTCAGGGGCTGGAGTGCCTACTTGGCATGCAGGAGCCCTGGGCTTGCATACAAAAACAAACAAACAAACAAAAAAAAAGCCTGTGGATTTCTACGGTGGATCATAACAAAGCTCAAGTTCAGCGTTGTGGTTAGCCTTAGCAGGTTTAGAACAACACTTTTTATCAGAAGCTGAGCTCCGTCGTTTAGAGTGGGGACTCCTTTATCAGCTCCTCCCTGTTCAGGGCCCCAGTTCTCCTGTGTTTTGGGTGTGGCCGAGGGCACACGGAAGCTGGGCTGTGAGGGCTGCTCTGAATGCTAACAGCAAACACTCAAGATGGGGGCTGGGGAGTAAAAGAGGGTGGGAGGACAGATGTGGATTTCTGTATGCCCCTCCAGGCATGGTCTGTAAAGAGAAAGACTGTGGAAAGGGCTCCATGTTTATCCTCGGAAATGTGCTTAGCTCTTTTTGAAAGACTGGAAGAGAGCGAAAGGGGTTTTGGTCCTCACTCAGTGGCCTCTCCTATTCTCTCTGGTTTAGGGGTGAGTTAAGAGAAACTGTTGTAAGTTGTCCTGTATCCTGCATCCTGTAAGTGACTGCTCCTTGACGTGGCTCCTGATCTGATCCAAGCTCAGGTGTCTCCAGTGAGATGGTCTACACATGGAACACTTTCCCATTGCAAGGAAAGAGTGACCTTGTTCTGAATCCTTTCTATACTTATAGGAGGACCACTTCATGTTGCTGGTGATTTAGTTTGTTCACTCACACATCCATCTATGCATCACATACTCATCCACCTACCCATCCATCTATCTGTCATCCACATATCCACTCATCCATCCATCCATCATCCACCCATCATCTGTCCATCCACCACAGAACTATCTACAATCATCTGTCCATCCATGCATCTCCCCACCCACACATCTGTCCATCTACCCAACATCTACCCACTTACTCAGCCACCGATTTACCCACCATCTACCTAGCCACCCTCCCATCCATCCATCATCCACCCACACGTCCATTGATCCATTCATCCACTGATCCATCCACCCATCCATAAATCTTTTCCCCCACCGACAACAATCTTGGCACTCTCCAGAGAAAGATGACATGGCTGCCCCTACTAGCAGCTGACAGATGACGGACCTGAATAAATAGAGAACACAGTGACATGGTTCCAGTAAGATATAGTCGATGAGGGGACTCAGGGAATCTGGGTGTGGGATATGTATTATCTCCAAAGTCCATCTTTAGGAACAGTCCACTGGGGGATCAAGGCACCCAGGTTGGCGGGTTCGGAAGGGTCTTTGATCTGCCTACGAGTTAATGCTTTCCAGCGGTGAGCCGCAAAGCAGCCCCACCCGGTCCTGAGATAACAGGCCAGGGCAATCACAAACCAGCCGCCTCTGATAATGCCGGGTTTTATTGAGGTCTGGTTTCTCACCCAATGGGAACACATCCGGCGGGCATCAAAGGGAGCAGGCGTCACCTTGTGCAAAGAATCCCGGGCCCTCAGGTGTGTGCGTGTCAGGAAGGGTACATGTGTGACTATGTGTGCTCAAGCCGGCCCGTTGGCAATTACCATTCTGTAGGTCAGAGGCCACTGGCCCCAAAGGGGCTTTAACAAACCATCTATTCCGTTTCCTCCCCAGGCTGGCCCAGCTCTTAAGATTTCCTTTCAAATAGTCAGGTCACATCTTGAAGATGAGTCACCCTTGTGTCATTTTGTGTCTGCCTCTGTGTCCCAAATACACTTGATGTGGCTATAATGGAAAAGTGAGGTAGGTTCTCAGTAAAAACAAAACCTACAAGCTTGCTGTTTGTGAATCTCTGGGGTTTACTTCGCCGATTTGGAAGGCTTTTGCATGGCCTCTAAGATCCAGGTCTCATCCATGATAATAGAGGAAGCTGGTTGGGAAGGCAAGCGGCAGACTGCGTACCTCTGTGGTGGAAGAGTTAATGGGTGGGTTGGCTGTGCTGTGGTCCTGATGGAGGGCTCATCTCCTGCTCCCCCAGGCAGAGCCTGGTGGCCTGCTGTTTTCTCAGGATGCTGTGTGCTATGAATCGGTCTCTGGAGACCAGAGCAGGGAAACATCACAATACAAATGGAACATCTGGAAGCTTTCTTAGGTTTGTTTTTTTAAACATGTTTGCAGGAGTCAGGACATTTGCACAGACTGGAGGGTCCTAGGGATCTGAATCAAATGGGAGAGATATTCGGGTTAGAATAAGAAGAAGTAGAGGCTTGGAGAGACAGTGTTGGGGAGCAACAAAGTCCTTGACTCTGACAATTCCCTGTGCATAGAGTGAGATTCCTAGGAACATCCAGGGCTTGCACTGGGCCTGGGCTGGGACCTGGGCTGGGACCTGGATTCCTAGCCTTTTTGGCTCTACTGGACCAGAGCAGCTGTGTTCTTCCTTACCCCAGGCAGCTGTAAGAGAGCTGTAGAAGGTAAGACCCTCGGGAAAGGATGGAGTGGGTAGGCAGAGGCAATTATCCTGCCCTGCAGTCTCCTAGAGAAACACTGCACTTGATAGGCTTACACCTGGCCCCTAGTCTTTCCACTTAAACTACCAGGTGGGGCTGAACTAAATAGGTGGGGAACAGGGAAGCCATTCATTCCAGTCCTGCTCTGATGGGGTGCACCTGAGACCATCAGAACCCGTTAGCTGCTCCCTCCCTCCTGGTTTTCTTTTTCTTTAGACAGGGTCTCATTATGTAGACCCTGAATGACCTGGAACTCACTATGTAGACCAGGCTAGTCTTGAACTCAGAGATCCTCCTGCCTCTGCCTCCTGAATGTTGAGATCAAAGGTGTGCACCACCACACCCAGCTCCTGTGCAACTGGCCCACCTGCTTCCTCTTTCTCTTCCTCCTCCTCCTCCTCCTCCTCCTCCTCCTGTTCCTGTTCCCCTTGTTCCTCTTCTCCTCCCTTTCTTTTTTTCTCCTCATCTCTTCCACCCTTCTAGAAATAAAGGAAAGTGAATTAAAGGCAAGGTTGGCCTTCCAAGTTAACATGTCTATTGACATTGTCCTTGCTCATGTCTTGTCTGTGTACCTTTTCTAGAAAACAGGGTCTCACACCAGACCTCCGGGTCCTCCAGCTCCTTCAGTCTCTCCGCCCCCTCCTCCGTGATGTTTCCAGAGGCTTAGATGCAGGAGTTGGGTTGAGATGTGTCACTTGGGGCTGGGGTCCCCACGATCTGTCAGTCTCTGAGCTGTATCCAGTAATGGTCTCCACTTGCTGTGAAGAGATGATTTTTGATCGTGGTGAGAACTATAGTTCGCTATAGATGTAAGGGAAAATCTCACAGATTCCCACCCCTAGCTACAGGCAGCTAATGATTCCTGAGAGAGGGAGAATTAGCCTCTCCCAAGGAAAAGCCCCCCACTTGGTTACCCAATACTGAGTGGTCAGCCCTGACTTGCTGAAATTGTATATACACAGACAACAAAATAGGCTCATTCCCCCCCACCTTATCTTTTTCTGTGTGTGTGTGTGTGTGTGTGTGTGTGTGTGTGTGTGAGCGTGTGTAAAATAATAATTGAAAAAAGAGGGTGCTGTGGGGGAACATGGGAAAAATTGGAGGGAGGAAAGGTAAGGGAAAAGTGATGTAATTACATTTTAATTAAAAAATATATTGAATTGAAATAAAAAGTTGGCTCAGCATTCCATCAGGGCAGGTTGGGAATGAAGTAATGATTGGCAGATGTCTCTGCAGGAGAAAGAATTGACAGCTTTGGACTTATCCTGCTTCTAAGGGATCAGAACATCAGCTTATTCAGCCCTCTCCCTTGACTCTTCCTCCTTCGTCCCAGTCAGTTACAGACCCACAGTCAAGCTCCTCTTCGGGGTACATGAAGTGTGTGTGCAAACTCTGCTTGCTTGGATCATGTCCTGGACCCAAGGCTAGCCCCTGGAAAGGAACTCACTCGCCTCCCGCCTCTGAGCAAACCCCACTGCCCCATGCTTTCTCTAGCCAGTCCCTTCTTTTTGTTGGGCAAGTTCACATGTGTTTTTCTTACAAGGACTCTGTGAATTCAGGAGGAAACTGGACCTTTGCAAAATTGTTCGTTTGAGAGACGGAAAGTATCCTTATGGGAAACGGGCTGACTCAGCTACCAGGAGTTCCGCTCCCTCTGTCCACAGGGATGCCTGTTCCCGAGGCCGCCCACCCCACTCTCAGTACAGCTTTGTCCTGGGAGCACCTGTGTCTTCCCCATGAGTCGGACTCAGCACTTCTGTGCAGCCTGCAGTGTTACTTCCCCAGGACCCATGCCAGCCACAGTGCTGCTGAGCAGGGCACACACTGGATCTACCCTGGTGGCTTTGACTCTGTAGGTTCCCACTTCATAGGGCGGGGCAAGTCCTGGCCATTGGAACTTGGAAAAGCTTCCCAGGGGATTGTGATATGCATCTGGGGCCAAGAAACAGCTAAGGGCTGGGGAGTGAGCTTCATAGGTTAAGCCTTTACAACAGAAATGCTAGGGCTTTAGTTTTAATCCCCAGAGCCACAGAAAGCTGGGCCTAGGTCTGTACACATCTGTAATCTCAGTACTCCCACTGCAATGTGGGAGGTGAGAACAGGAAATCTCCTGGGAGCTCGCAGGCCAGTTAGTGTGGTGTCCACAGTGACAAAAACACAAGACCCTGTCTCCAACAGTGCAGGCCGGACTGGGCCAACACTGAGGATGTCCTCTGACCTCCACATGCACGAGCTGCTTCCGCCAAAGACTTTTCTTAAATAAGGGAGTTGGAGAGATGGTTCAGTGGTTAGGGACACATTCTTCCACTCTTCCCAGCACCCACATCGGGTTAACTTACAGTCACACTGAACTCCAGGGTACGACACGCTCTTCTTATGCTTTCAAAGCATAAGAATTCCTACATGCACTTGGTATACACGCGCGCGCGCGCGCACACACACACACACACACACACACACACACACACACGCCACATAAAATAAATCTTTAAAAAAAATTTGAAAGGGAAAAGGAACCAGAAGAACCAGGCAGAGTCTCCCAACAGGAAGCACTGTTGCTGCCCCCACCCTCTGCTCTGTTCAGATGGCAGTGTCTGTGACACTCCTTGTGGTCCCTCTGGGGTGGGGTGCGCTTGTGGGTCAGGGCCTGGGACACCAGTGAATCCCGCTGCATAGGCAAGTGATAGGCTTCACGTGTTCTGAGGGCTCATGGCTCTCACACTTGAGAAGACATGCGGATCACTGGAGGGCTTGTTGACGTGTGTATTCCAGGGGGCTCTGGGTGTGGCTTCCTGTGGAGAGCACTTGCCCCACCTGGATGAAGTCCTGGCTTCTATCCCTGGAGTCTAGGGTGGAGCTGTAGGATTTGCATTTCTAACCAGTTCCCATGTGATCATGAAGCTGTTTGTCCAGGTCTCTGGGTTGAGAACTCCGTGCTGATTATTAGAAAACACTGCAAGAGAGAATTAAGACAAGAAAGCCTTTCTCTCTCATAACAGAGATCCTGCAGAAAACCATCCCAGGCCAATCCAGCCTCACCGGCGCGGCCAGAATCAGTCGCCACGCCACGCTTTCTTCCTTTAATCATCGTGGGACTTGAGTGTCTCTAGCAGACCAATATGGCTGCTGGAGTGCCAGCCATCAAGGCCTTGTTAAAACAGAAGGAGGTAAAGATGGACAGGCTTCTAGCTCCTTTAGAGCAGCCTGTCCGTCCGGAATCACTCTGATAGCTTCTCTTGCCTCTCATGGGCCAGCTCTTACAGAGCTATGCCTCACCATAAGAGAGTACAGACTCCATCACGCCAGCGAGAGAATCAGAGCTGTATTAGCAAATCGAAAGGGCTGCATAGGTATTGGGGAGGGCAAGGAGAAGCGACTCCTGCACGTGTCTGAATGGCGGAGCTTTCCTAAGTGTTGCCACTTCTTTGGCGTCTGCCATTCGCCAGGTTGGTTTCCATGTTTTATCTCATTTCATTGCAAGAGCTTTGTAAAGTAGATGATAACATTATCTTTATTTTTCAAATGATGAAATTGAGGCTTTTTCCCCCCCAGAGATTTTTAGCCACTCGTCCAGTTCTCAGGGAGTAAATGCTGTCATTTAACGGTCTGCTTCACAACCTGGGCTTCCATCTTGCTCTTGGAGGCCTGCCTTTTCCTTTCTGAGCCTGCAGGATGGTGGTGAGAGCCTTCTAAGGCTAAATCCTGCCCCACTGCTAGTGGTAAATCAGCCTTTCCCATTCCTTCTCTGGTGCCCTCTTGGAAAATCTGATGGATATTGGGTCTGGGAAGTTGGCTCGGTGGTATAAGGCTTGCCTGGTGTATTTGAAGCCCTAGGTTCCATCACTGTATGGTTATAAAGATGTCTCTGGAAATATGGACAGACACAGTACGCTCTGAGGCCAGTTAGTGTGCTAACGTGAAGGTATGTATAGTTGTACACCTACTGTGTGGCTCACCCAAGAAGACACGGAGGCATATTCATAGATGTAAACCCTGCCAGACCTCAGCAGAGGGAACCACTATTGTGGCAAGCACCATACTGGACAGTGGCACCCTGAGCATCTCATCTCAGGTTTTTTTTTGTTTTGTTTTGTTTTGATACCTAAGCGCCTAAGGTGTTCTGTAGGTAGCACGTGCAGATCATAAGTAATCAAACATCTTTTACATAGAGCCAACACCTGCAGATAATTCAAAACGCCAAGGCCTACCCAGCCCTTCACCCAACAATGCACCAAACAAACATTTTAAACATAACTAGAAATAAACTCCTACATAGGTATCCACAGGACTAATTCCTTTCAGAGCTCCGGGGGACACACCTTGCCCTTCACTGTCTCCTGTCCTTGGGGACCCCTCTTTGAGTCTGCCAAGCTCTCCCTTCCATTCCCAGGCCTCTCTTTCCTGCTTTCCATCCCCTGCCTCTCTGTTGCTGTAGGTGATGATGCAGAGGCCCAACCTGATGATGCACAACTCTCTTGTGTCTCAGGTCGCTGGCCTCACCCTGTCCACACAGCTCTCCTTGCTGTGCCAGGCTACAGGGACTAGAGAGAGCAGCTTTCGGTCTCCTCTTTTTTTTTTTTTTTTTTTTTATTTCCATGGACCATTCGAAACTGTACATAAACTATGCATGTACTCTGCTCATGTGTGGAGGTTTTAAAAGAGGCCAGAAGCCAGGCCTGGCAACTCACGGTTGTAATCCCAGCACTCGGGAAGCAGAGGCAGGAAGATTGCCTTAAATTCAAGGCTAGCCTGGTCTACAAAGTGGGAGACCCTGTCTCAGAAAATGACAACAAATAGATGAAAGAGGCCCGAGATGAGGGCCAAGGCAGGGCCGTATGGCGGATAGCTCGTCTGCTCTGTTTGTCATAGCAACAGATAGACACTCCGCTGAGAGGACAAGAGAGAGTACCCGCTTTCACGTGATAGAGTGGCTTCACCTGAGGAGCCATGCCACCAGGAGGCATGCCCAGCAGACACCCAGCTGTGTCGTTTCTACACAGCAAGCCTCACAGACCTTGACTTCCTGATGCATTTTCAGCTCCCAGACTTCCTTTCAATCCCTGCACCTCTCTTTCCCCAGCTGCCAGAAGTAGGGGCTGGAAGAACAGTCTGATGAGGGTGGGCAGAACGTTCTCATGCTGGAACCCTGCTTCCTACCAGGGAGGCTAACTTCCGCCCCAGAGTCTCTCCATGTCTAGTTCTATTCTCTGAGGGTGACAGTCTGGGGCCTGTGCTTTTTGCTTTTGATTTTGTTTTGGAAATTCCTCATGGCAGTCCCTCTGCTGAATGCCCTGCTGTCAGTTTGTGTAGTTGCTGAGCAACAAGAAGAAGCCCTAGTCACCGCTAATTAATTTACTAGCCCCAAGGCCTGTCTCCCGGAGAGCTTCCAGGAGACAGCCCTGAGGCTGGTGCAGAAGGAGAAAGGAAACCGGAGGGAGATTAGAGAAGTTTTATTTGTGATTCTGAAGTTGGGACTGTCCCCTTCCCTGCAGAGAAATATCCAAGCATCTTCTCCTCAGCCTGCCCTGGTATCCCTGACATTCCACTCATCACACTGGGCCTCTTGGTGGATCAGGAGATAATCCCTGCCTTCCGTGGGCGATGCTTACCTGACTATGGATGACATGCCCACATTTCTCATTCCTGGGGTGAGGATGGTCGCTGAATCTGAGACCTGTAAAGCAGCCACCTACATGGGCCAACACTATCTCTAGTGGCTGGACCCGGTCAGTCCTGAGAGGGGTACTTCCCTGAGGGGTCCAGTGATTTGTTGCCCAGCAATGATGATGAGGAATGGGAAGGATCTGTGAGGAGTGTAAGTCTGCCTTCACCTATTTGCCCTCCGACTGGGAGGAGAGATGCATCAGGTGTCCTGTGCCATTCTCTGAGGGACCCCTATCCATTCCCGGTCAATTGCTCTACAGACTGAAAGCATTGAGTCTCCCGCCAGCGTTTGGATGGAGAACCAGACCCTGTCATTCTGAGAACACTAGCATGTGTCTGCGATACCTCAACACTCACCTGTCCGATCCGGGTGTGGCATTAGGATGTGTATGTCGGGCTTCCTGAGGAGGCTCCTGTGTGCAGGGGGCTTCCTGAGGAGGCTCCAGGCCTAAGCTTCTCTTTCTCCCGCTCCTTAGCCCAAACACTCCATCCTGTGTTCGGTAACAGCACTAACTAGACCCCTGTGCAGCGGAGGTGGAGGAATGTTTGCAGGGGCCGTGAGCAGAGCAGACACCGCCATTTAACTCCTGCTATCTTTTGGTCCACAGGAGGCTGACCAAGGGCTGTTCCTGCTCGCCTGTGGAACCATGGAAAATACATTCCCGGTCCTCTTTTCAGGACTTGGCTGAGATCTGGCCACCTCTTGAGAAGCAAGAGCCCTGGATTCAATTGAGGAATATCATTTTGGAGAGTATAGAAACTTCTAGACTACAGAGATATTTAAGAAGGAACAGTCTGTGCTGACTTGAATGAACAAAGACATAAATCTCTCTGGACATGACCTGCAGCTGGGGAAGGCTCACTGTCTCAGCTCATCTACCACCTTGTAAAAGACAAGTCCCCTGCTGCCATCACCTGGGACAGTCTTCCCACCCTGTCCCTGTCCCAGGCCCCGCCCCCTGCCTGACCCCACCTCCTATGCCCACCTCGCCTTTGGACCTAGAGATTCTTATTTGCTCTATTATCTTCGAGCCGGATACAGAGTGAATAGTTAACCACACTTGGGTTGAAAGGGATCTTAATTCTTGTTTCTGTTCCTTGTGAAGAGGTCAGCCTGGAAGCGGTACGTGACTCCAGAGTGACACAAGAATCATCACGGAGGTTCTGTGGGCTCTTTGAAGTCAGGGCACGTGGAGAAGGCTGAACAGGGGAACTGAGTGGGGGCATCACCGGCTGTGGTCTTCTGGTGTTGTTTGGATGACTGGATGACACGTAGGCGTACATCTGGATGGGCACAGATGAGCCTGTTGTTCCTTCCATCTTCTGTGACCCAAATGCAATGAGCTGTGAAGACCCTCTTCAAAGATGGCAGCTGTGGGTCAACTTATCCAGGTGCCTTGCTACCGAGCAGCCAGCTCCATGGGTTGTGCCTACCGAGGCCCTCTTTCCCCTAGTGTATGCTGATGGCTCACAGCTGTCAGCAGCTGGAGCCCTCCCTGTCCCTTACCTCTGTGGCCTCCATTTACGTAGCTGGAAATCCTTCCTAATGGTGTCATGATTCCCCCTCCTTGCCTACACACTTGAAGATGTTTGAGCTTTTGTATTTCCAAAATGGACAGACGGTTTATAGAAAACAGTGCGGGCTTCCTTGTGTTGTAGTTGGTGTATTTGTGTAGCTGTTTAGTGACTTTACAGTGGGGCGTTGACCTTGGCCTCTCATGGAGGAATTGAGGAAACCTCCTGAAGATGTTTAATGCTGCTGGAATCTAAAGAAGGCTTACAGACATTGCCCTCCCTCCTTCTCTCCCTCCCTCCCTCTCTCCCACCTTTCCTAAGTACACGGGGGCAGCCACTCTATTGCATGAATTCCTTCAGGTGTTAAGGAATGGCGACCCATTCCTGTCACCTCCATAACATGGTCTCCTCTAAAGTGGCAGTGGGTATGGGGATGGATGGTGCTGGAGAGGCTTCTCGGGTCTCGGTCTGCTCCGGAATCCCATGGTTAGACCACATCCTCAACTACTACAGGGACGACAAGGAGACGAGGACAGCAACATCCAGACCGCCATGCTCCTCCAGATACAGCAGGACATAGTGTTCTTAACTCCCGCATTCCACTCTGCGGAGCTCAGCCGTCTTAGCCTGCCCAGGACAGGGCACTTCTTGGGACAAAAGATGGGGGAGGGGATAAATCTGGGGCAGACTTGATAAAACTGTCATGATTGGACATCCTACTGAGTAAGCTGGTGACCATATATCTCTTCTGCAGCTGCTACGGCAAATGGAAGCTTCTGGGTGGCTGGGCCATTCCCTGTGCAGAGCAACGCGTCATTTGTTAGCCACAGGGTAGCCTTCAGATGGACTGCATCAGGGTGCCCCATCCTGACCAAATCTGTTATTTGTAAGATGGTAGGGTTACCCTGTATTGAAAAGATGGACCAGCTGAGACCACGTCCTTCCGAGGAGTGTTGCAAACAGAGTGCGTGGCAGAAACCCAAAGTAGCAGGCGTTGCTCTAGGGCAGTCCTATATAGGTGACACTTACCTCTTCTTAAAAATGAAGCTGCCCTTGAAGACGCAAACCCACAGCCGCCAGGATAGTATGAGATGCACCTCGCCGTGCACGTGTTCGCACGTGTGTATGTGTGTGCGACACCTGTGCAAACCTGTGCTGTTAAAATAAACAAAGATCAAAGGTTTACATCTTTGCTAGACAGAGACAAAGAGCCGAAATGTTGGGGACGATGTCTGGAAAGCAAAGGACTTGGCTAGGAGACTTCCTGAAAGTCCTTTGAACTCTAGCATCTATTTAAAATATCAAGGGCATGTCGGCTGGGGATAAGTGTGTACTTTCTTTATAAAGTCCTCCCCGATAACCTTCGGGTTCAACTCGGAGTGCTGAGTGGGCCCTCCCAGCTCACTCTTACCCTCTCGGTCACTGGATCCATCTGGCATCAGGGAGTGGGTGGAACTTCAAGGAGGTGGGGAAGGGCGGAGTCATGCCAATCCAAGTTTGGGTGTTGATGACAAGTAAGAACAATTGAAAGGTAGATTACAGGTTCCTTTGCAGCTTAGAAAAGCCAAGTTTTCAGGATCGCATGGCATCTGAAGTTGTTACTGCCTGTCAGGGGATTCAGGCCCCCATCTTCCAGCTGAAAATGGCATGAAGGTCCATGGTGCTGGGGCACGGGCCTCCCACTGATCCTGCCCATCTTGAGTGTGCGGCCACAAGGAGGTAATTATACACTAGAGTAGCAACGAGCATCCAAGCATCCAGGGATTTGGGTTTTGTTCTTGAGAACCCCCGTGCACTAGGAAGAAAGTCCATATCCTGTTCTTTGGGCACCATCTTTGAAAAGATGCTGTCTCAAGGCGGAAAACCATCATGGGGGAGAGCACAGTGTGGGGGCCAGGGTTCTCACTGCATTCCCAGCCTGTTTTTGGTGGAGCCCTGTGAATGGTAAAACACCTGGGGGGGGCGATCTCGTTTAATGCAGGTTTTGGGGTGCCCTTTAAAAGGTTACAGTCTGGGGCGTGGCCACTGACCCCGAGAATGCCCATTGGTTAAGACAAGGATATTGGGAGTAGCCTCTTCTGCATGTGGAGCTCAAGCCTCCCTATGTTTACAGCCACAGGGCAGACAAAGCTGTCAACTAAGCCACATCCCTTTGCCTCTGTGAAGCTTAATATCTAATAATAATTTAATAATCTAGTTGGGTTCTGGCCGGGACTAAGGTGTGGCGCAGCCTCCCGTTCTCATCCTCTGGGATGACTCGGGGTTCCAAAGCCAGCTTCAACACACTCTTAGCCCTTAGGACAGTCCCACAACACACGGAACATACACTCAAAGATGAGCGTGTCTCGGCTGTCCGCTTCGTACATACGCCACACTCACCCTTTGGTCCTAGAAGAAGCTACGCTATTGAGTCAAAGGCAGCCATCTCCCGCTCTCTTCTCACCCACAGAATCCTAGGATCTCCGCAGCTAAAGTAGTGTCACTCGCCACAGTTTTCTGGATCGATCCAACTCACACAGGAATCTCCTTTCAAGTATCTGACCAGATACCATCCAGACCGGAAAGGTAGCCTTTAGTGGAGAGGGAGGGGTGAGGGAAGCTTGGACAGTAAAGCTTGGCCTCCTGCTCAGGAGACTGCAGTTTGGAGGACAGAGGACGACGTTGGAAATGACCACTGATACTGGATAAGACTCTCACATGCTAGGCTTGTGGAAATCATGTTGAGCGAGGTCTAGAGAGATCCTTGAACTTGGGGTAGGCTGAGGAGTCTGGAGACGTGGGATCTAGTCCTTTACTCCCACTAGCTCGAGGTTGTGTGTCAATCATTCAACCCTGTCTCCGTCTCAGTTTTCTCATACGTGTAATGGAACCAGAGCGTAAAGAAGTTGATCGTGTCGGGTTTGAAGCCTGCCTACACTGGCTGGTGTCTATTTCCTGATGCTCATTGTCCCTTCAGCTGCACAAGTTGGAGTTAGGGCTGTCCCATCCCGAGGAAGTCCATTACCAAAGAATACTTCAAAGATGTTTGCACATGTTGTCAGTTGCACTGAGCATGAGTTTGTTGAAGGAGAAGGCAAATAGACACACAGCTGGTGACAGGAGAGGTGATCAGGGCTGTTTACCCCTGAGTGACTGCAAGGCGAGGAAAGGAAAAAGGAAAGGACCAAAAAAAAAACCTCTGCCTGCCATTCTGACCAGTAAATAAAAATGGGGAACACGGCATGGTTAAAACCATAGGGGATTTATTAGTGTGCTTAGTGAAGGGCAAATATTAAGTCTGAAGTTGACCCATCCTGCAGCCTGCCTTTTGACTTTTGTGTGCTGTCAGACACTGATCACTGCATACCCAAAGTTTAAGTTCTGTTCAGTTTTTTTAAATTGTTTTCTGCCTCCCTCTCTTCTTCCTCCTTTGCCTACTCCCCCCCTCCCCGCCCCCCACCTCTCAACCTTCCTAGAAACTCAAGTCTGGATTTTGGTGGAGGTGGAAGACTCTGCCCTCATCATAAAATTCTCTGTCCCAAGGGCTTTTGCTGGCCTGGAGCTGCGCTGTGGTGATCCTGGGAAGTGAGCTCATGAGGTCGTCCTCGTGGAATCTCTATCTTCTAATCTGTGCTTCAGAGTGCTAAGAGGCAAAGGATTTGTCTTTTATTAAACTTAGAATGAGCAAGTGTTAAGACCAGATCACAGTTATTTCATAACCTTGCTATCCTAGGAGACCATACCTGCCTACCCATGACAGGTGGCTCCATCCACACATGCTGAGAGAGGTACCACTTAAGCAGAGGTTCACAGGGCTTTCAATTGCCGGAACAGAGGGGATGAACAGTCTACCTCACTTCCAAGAACCAGGAGGAATGTGAACGTTCCCAGTGGCGAGTGATCCACTGTAAAACTCTGTAGTTATGGGGTGCTGGAGTCTCTGTAGGGTGCTGGACTGAAGGGTCCACTGCTGCTCCACACCAGACCCTCAGTGCTCTTACTCAGGTCTGTTCTAGGAGACTACTGAGAAAGTACGTCTTACTTCTCTGCCCCAAACATTGCATCTCTCTACCTGTTGTTCATGCAGCTCACAATCGGGAATGTTCTGGAACTGCTTCATGAGGAAAGTTCCTCTCCTATTCCAGTAATGAGATGTTATTGAATGGGGTGTGTTAGCTTTCCATAGCTTTAGCAAATACCAGAGATAATCAACGTTTAAAGAGAAAAGGTTTATTTTGGCTCATTGTTTGGAGGTTCCGGTCGGAGCCGTTGCTTGGGGACAAACCTGA
Source organism: Cricetomys ansorgei (assembly GCA_026225945.1). Lineage (NCBI taxonomy): Eukaryota > Metazoa > Chordata > Mammalia > Rodentia > Nesomyidae > Cricetomys > Cricetomys ansorgei. The sequence continues at coordinate 1,827,022 of JAMJFZ010001881.1, forward strand.
GCAGGAAAAGCCACCCGTTTCACGGCTGGATAGAGAAAGAGGGTCCTGAGTCTCACAGCCTCCCTAAGGGCATAAACCAGTGGCATGAAGACTTCCTAGGAGACCCAGCCTTGAACATGTAAGCCTTTGGGGGGAGGGGGTGTTCCAGATTCAAATCGCAGCCTACCGTGTGATTTCAAATCTTTTGCCCATCTTTATGGAGGAGTCTGTTTTGAAGGATAGAGATGGTAGGCACCAGAGAAACCCTATGGGTTTGTCAAGACTTGTCTCAAATGCTCCCTTTTCTAGGAAGCCTTCTTTGGTTTCTCCTTCCCTCTAAATCAATTGGGACACACCCCTCACATTTTATGAAGCATGTCACAGCATACATACATAGATACATACATACGTATGTATCAGTCACCAGTCCTTCCTCCCACGACCGTACGTTAGCTTCCCATGAACTGAATTTAGTTTGAATTATTCCGAGCGCTTCCTCTCTGCTTTCTCGTCTCCTCCCCACTCTTCCGTTAGAACAGCACCCAGCTACTCCTCTCTGATTGAAAGTTGGCCCCAGCTGCCCAGTGATGTTCAGCTCTCAAAACAGGCGCTCCGATCTACGCGTCACGGCCTCTCCCCGGTCGTTGGAAGACAGGCATAGAGGAGTCCATTGCCTTGTCCGAGCCTCCTCGCAGGTGATAGCTGGGACTCAGAAGCGGGGTCACTGACACGGCAAATGAACAAACAAAATGTGGAGTTGACTTTCCCTGTTTGCAGTCTGTCACCGCGTGTAGTGCCACATCTGCCTGCCTTTTGTTTGCCTTCTAATAATCAATAAAGTTTTATCAGAACAACAGAGAAAATATGTGAGCTTGACTGTTTGGTTTCCATGAAGAAAGCGGAATGTGGCTGGGGTTTGCTGGCCTATGTGCAACGCTAGGCTCATGTCGAAGGGGAATATGAATTCAGAGGTTTAGATCAAGGGGCTGGGGACATGGTTCCTTTGGTAAAGTGCTTACCACGTGAGTGTGAGGACTGTCCCAGTGCTGGGGAGGCGGAGATAGGAGGCTCCCTGGGACTGCCCGACCAGCCAGTCCACCTGATTGGTTCAGTGAGGCTCAGTGAGCTCTAGGTTCACTGACAGACCCTGTCTCAAGAAGTAAGCATTGATGAAGACACTCTGGCCACCACAAACGTATGTCCTCACATACATGTGCACACACACAAACATACCATATTTACAAATAAGGTTTAAATCAAAATTCTAGAGAGTTTGAACTTGTCTAAGTGGGGAGAAATCAAGGAAAACAAACAATCAAAAAAAGTATAACTGCTTCCCTGCTCTCAGGGTCTTCTGTATAATCAGGTCAAACAGGCTTACGTATGTGAAAATCAGTCGCGTTTGCCAACTGATCTCCTATCAGTATTCCCAGAGGCTCTGGGCAGATGTCCCTTCCTCTGTGCTTTAACAGGGACTTCCCCAGTAGATTGCAGGCAGAGAGGCTGGAGATTGTTGAGCGGACTGTTTCCAGGGGTGTTGCGTGCAGACTCCAGGGCATGCTACCTGGGGCCAAAGATGGGTAGAAGAGGTGCCACATAAGGGCCAGGAAGCATCTGTGATGCTTGCTGTCCCATCTCTCCCTGGAGGAGGTGGCCGCAACAGAGGGGAGAAGAGACAAAAGCAACAGATATCTCACTTCTTTGTGGGAAGAGAGTCCATCCCTTCTGGCCCTTTACAAACATGGCGAGAGTCTGGACGAACAGGATGCCGTCTGTCAGCGAGGGTCACCAGAGGTGGCTTCAGAGGAGAAAGAAATGATGGGATATTCAATCAGAAAATTAGGCAGCTTGGAAGAAAATGAAGCCTAGAACTTGACAGTCTTAGAGCTCCGAATGAAGTGTCTGTGTCTCACTTGAGTCTCTCTCTCTCTCTCTCTCTCTCTCTCTCTCTCTCTCTCTCTCTGTGTGTGTGTGTGTGTGTGTGTGTGTGTACTCACCTTGTGAGTTCAAGTAGACTCTAGAGGCCAGGGGTTGATGACATAATCATGATCATAATCATCTTGAGTTAGGGTCTCTCATCAAACCTTACCATTTTGGCAAGCGCAGCTAGCCAGCAAACTCCAGGGATCCACTGTCCCTGTTCCCCAGTGCTAAGATTTTAGGTTTGTATAGCAATGCTTGACTTTACCGTTAGTTCTGGGATCTAAACTCAGGTCCTCATGCTTGACCAGCAAGCACATTCCCCAGTAACCAATACCCTGGCCTCTCGTGTTCACTAGCTGTTGTTCTTATAAGTAAGGAAACTAAGACAGAGAGCCAGGGGCTTGTCAGAGCACACCACAATGGGTTCCCATCCCTGAGCCCAGAGAAGATTCCTCTGTATTACAGCCACCGTGGTATTCGTTACTGCTGGCTGCTATAACAACGCCACCCAGTCTCAGTTTCCATCTGAGCTTTCCTTGTCTACACTCCAGTTGAATGTGAGTACAGCAATGGTGGAGGCAGAGAAAGCTCTCTGCAGAAATGTTGAGACCCAGACTTCTTCCGTCTCGGGACGCTATTACTTCAGTTCTGCCTTCCTCTTCTGCCAGTGAACTATATAAACGATGTAAGAATATGCTGGTGTGTCACTTTCATAGCCTGGCAGGACTACCCTTCTGTTCACACTGCATTGGCAGGAATTGGCCAGGCTGTTCCTCTTAGATGCAGGAGATCCGAGCAATGCCCAGCTCTGCCGCACAAATGCTGGTGAACACCAGCAGTTCTTCTGCCACGTACACCAAATGTCCACTGCAACAACTGGAGTGTCCCTTATTGCTTTCATCGCGGTGGCCTTTCAGCCGCATGCTGAAATGTTCCTGAATGTTCCATCGTCACAGGCTGGTACATATAGGTTCAGCGGCGTAAAGGGGAAAACAAGACAGAGAGATAATGCACAGCAAAGCCCTGAGTTTTCGCTCACCTTCAGCAGTGGCCTCGTGTGACTCATTCTGTGCCCTGATTTCCTGTGTGTGTGTGTTGCCTGTATATAAGCAGGTGCTAATACATGAGTGTGCACATGTGTGGAAGCCAGACATAAACATGTTCATAAGGAGCTGTCCACGTTTTTTTGTTTTTTCTTTTTGGCAAGATCATCAAGCCTGTCTGTCTCCGCCTCCTCAGTGCTGGGATTACACCAGTGTACTTCTATGCCTTGCTTTGTACGTGGGCACTGGGGCTGGGACAGGTCTTCACGCTTGCATGACTTTGCCAACTCACTTTACCATCTGAGTCATCTCCCTAGCTCTGAGTTCCTTCTTTGACCTGCTTCTAAGAGTGGTTTCAAAGTCTGACTGAACTTCTGGCACTTGGGACAGAACTCGGAACCGCACTCCTTCAGCGTGCTGTCTCAGTTTTATTTATTTATTTAGCCTTATTTATTTGTCCTCTATGCGCATTGCTTGGGAACCAAGTGTGATGATTAATTAAATCGTCAACTTCACTGGACCAAGGCATACCTAGGAGACAATTTGCAAAGCACACCTCTAAGTGTGTCTGCTGTGGCTTTTCCAGGGAAGAAGATTAGATCACCAGGGCGCTAACCTAGCTGATGGCTTGATTCCTTGATGGGTTCATAGTTGATGACATCACTGAGAGGGGTAGTGAAAGGCAGGAAGTAGAGTCTAGTTAAAGGAAGGTGTCTGACTCGTGTTTCCCTGATCCCTTCCTGAATCTCTCTCCTCGCTCCCTTTCTATGAACAAACACCTCCCATGACATTCTGTGCTGGTACGCTGTACCAAGCAAACATGGACTGAACTGTCTGAAACCGTGAGCCAAAATAGGTCTGATTTTCTTTAGATGGTTTTCCCGTTGTCATACCTCAAAATCTAACAGAAGAAGCGTTTGTAGAGCTGCTGGATGGCTCAGTAAAGGTGTTCACTGGCAAACCTGATGACCCTGGATGACCCTGGATGACCCTGGATGACCCTGGAGTCTGTGCAGTGGAAGTCGAGAACCAACTCCTGCAAACTGCTCTCCCGCCTTTAACATACACAAAATGAATCAACAAATAAGTGTTACAAAATTTAAAGAAGTGTTTGGGATTTTTTTTTTTTTTAAATTTTCAGATTTTGAAATATACACATCTAAAACCAAAGTTCCTTGGGGGATGAGTCCAAGTCTAAATTCAGAACTCACATCTCAAATACACTTTATACATATAGCCTGACGGTAACCTTATATGGTAATTTTTGAACATCTGCGTTTTGAATAGGGCACATGATGTGAGGGCAGGCGTAGCATTTTTCCACCTGTGGTGTCAAATCGGCACTCAAAAGGTTTCAGGTTGCCAGGTGTGGGGCACATTTTAGACTTAGTATTTTTGTATTGGAGATTCCCATTCTGTGCTCTAATCAAGGAAATTCATGGGCCCCCTGGTTCTGGACAGGAAGGAGTAATTTCAGGTGGCCACAGCAGCCAGTCTCCGCCCTTCAGCCACCTAACCTCTAGTGCATTCAAGGTTTTTATGAAGATCAAGATCTCATGGAATCTAGCCTTGCCATGTCTAATAAATGCTGTCTTAGGCACACACGCTAAGTAATCAAAGTGCTTTCTCTCGGTGGGAGAGGGGAGACCTTCCAGCCTTCTCCTTATGCCCACACCCCAGTTTTAACTCCCCATCTCTATATACGTCACACACCAGGATCCCATCACAGACCCCGTGGCCTGGGTGTGGGCTCTCAGAACTGTGAGACCTCAGAGGTCAGCTCAGCCTGCTTCATCTTAGCCCCTCCTGGTACTACAAGAGAATGGAAAAGCTGGTTTGTTTACAGAACGCAGGGCCAGAAGAGCATTAAAAAGTAAGGAGCAAAGAAGACATCATAAATTAATTTCCCTTCCAGCACAGAAGTGCAGTTTTTCCTGTATTCTGATGCTAACCATTTTTCTGTGTTTGTATAAACTTTCATCCTTCGCAGTTACCATTCCCAGGGAGGGGCTGCCTATTTCCGCTGCCTATTTATTTTGATTTTGATCTCTATTTGAGCATCACACACCTAATTATAAAGAAAACGGGTTTCCAGAGGATGCCTGGGGAACAAGTCCTCCCTGACCTCTTCTGCAGCTTCTCCTTTCTTCCCGTCTCCCTGGTACCCTCTGCTGGGCTGGGAGGTAGCCCACGGTAGACCTTCAGTGCTGCCTAGAAGCCTTGGCCCTCCCAGAGGGATCCAAGCACTGGTTGAGTAAGAACCAAGGGAGGAAGGAGGTGAAGCGGGAGAGAGATGTGTTTTCCAAGGAAAACTGGAGCAGTCACAAAGGGCTGTGTGGGGTTGAGCGTATCTTCCCAAGAGCACTCCGGCCTGACTGCCCTGTGTGAGTTTCTGTAAGCTGAAATCCACAGAGCTCACGTTTCCTGACCCCAGCAGGTAGCTTATTGTAAAACAGTTCATCCAGAGGGGAAAACATTCCTTCTCTCTGCATTTCAGTTTTCTCTTGCTCTGAAAGAATGGAGGTTGCTGCTGCCTGTGTCCCGGCTCAGAAATACACGTGACTAGAGGACAGAAACCCGAACCACAAAGGCACCTTGGAAAAAGAGGTCTACTTATCTTTAAATGCATGGTGTGGCCCGGGACCCCTGTGCACACACTTTGAACTAATCCTCCCACTCAGTGCCTGGATTCTCCTCAGTCTTGTTTTTCTTCCGAGACAGCATGGGGAAGGAGGCGGGGCACCCACGATGGCAAGGGTAAGTGTTAGTAATTCTCACGTACTCTTTAAAATTAATTTTGTTCCCTGCCTTTGCCGTGCTGAATTCAGAGAGGCTGTGAAGAACAGGGTGGCCCTGACTCATTGGCAAGTCATGGAATATGTTTGGCTTACGATTTTACTCGGTGGAGATACCAGGAAGTGGCTTCGGTGGAGGGTGGGGTTGGCTATCCAGTCGCAGCTTCCAGATGAGCTGGGTCCTCTGGCTTCTCTGTCCTCCTGTTTGATACCCACACATGCTCCTTCCAAAGACTCCACAGACGATCCCCTCTGCCATGTGCTCTGGTGCCATGGTGTATTGCCTAAGCTCCCGGCAGGACAAGAAACCACTATCTGAACTCTCCGTAACTGAAAGGAATCTGTCTTCCTTGACCCAGGCTTTGCACCTGGGTTATGAGCTGGTTACATTGTGACCTTTTGCATAGCGGAGGGACTGAGGCCTCACCGCAGATCCTGGCTGGCATTTGATTGACGACATTTGTTGAGAGTAAACCCAGTTTTGTTTGCAGGGTGTGTGCTTGCCTAGCGTGTACAAAAAAATCTGGATTTGGGTCTTGGCGTTTCTTAAAACTGGATGTGGTGGCAGTTACCTACAATCCCCAGTAGTGATATATGGAGTCAGGAGGATCAGAAGTTCGAGGTCATTCTCGGCTACATAGCGGGTTCAAGACCAGCCAGGCTTACATGGGAGTCTGTCTCAAAAACTAAATCAAACCAAACCCAAATGAGTAAAGTACAGAAAAACCATGGTGAGCTGTGCCTTCATCGACATAGCACTGCAGGTTCCGTTCCCCTTTGGGAATGTGCTTCAGCTACATTCTTCCGGAAACAAGCATGACACTCTAAGGAATCACCCTGATGCATGCACGGACCCAATTGAGGGCAATGGAAGACTATAACAAAGTAGAAATTATCCTCCAGAAAAAGTGGCACAGAAGGGACATGGTGGTCTCTGCTTTCCTTCTTGGGAACATGGAGGTTCTGCTGAGCTCACCGAGCCTGCAAGCATCATTCTGAAGTTAGTAGTGAGGCTTCTTTTGGAGCCAGGCTCCTCGTCCCTGCTGGTAGTCGGCTCCCCAAGTTGGCTTCAGGGACAGACACAGGCCCTGGAGGCTGGAGGAGGCGTCATCGGATGGGGGGGGCACCCAAGCAAAGTGCTGCAGAAGCAAAATCCACTGGTGACAGCTTTGTGCCTGCCGTCAGGGTCCGGTGCTCCTGGGTCAAGAACGCTTTGAGCAGGAGGTGCTGGGGGTAGACCAGCCGCCGTGTGGGGAGCTAAGCTCTCCAGGGAGGGAAGACTCCATCAGGCTGTAGCCCATGCTCAGTTCCGCTCTATTTAGAATCTTTTTTTTTTTTCTTCTTCTTCTGAAAGAGGCTTTAAGGATGAAAACCCAAGGCCAGGAGAGCTGATTGTGCTGAGCTTTCTGAACTGAGGGCTGTGTGTGTGTGTGTATGTGTGTGGGGGTGAGAGAAGGAACAGCCTGGCAACCTCCTGGCTTTTCTCTGTCTCCCGCCCCCTCCACCCCCATCGATTCTCACCCTCCGCCAAGCAGCTTGTCTCTGTGCAGAACACAGTGGACATGGGCATGTGTTGGAAACCTTTGAGATTAACTTTACCTGTGCCAAGTGAAACAGACAGCACAGCCTGTGACCGTGTGCCTCTCTATGGCATGTGCCACTGAGTTGGACTAGGGACACGAACATCCGGCTGCCAGGGCTTCAGTGGTATACGCTGGGACCCTCTGCTGTGAATGTGAGTGTTGTGGATGAGCGCGGGTTCCTGACCGTGGCACTGGGCTCATCCTCCGCGCGAGGCGAGCACACTGTGCGTCTTCTGTCTGTGGGCTCTGCCGCAGAGAGCTTTGTTAAAACAAGTGTAGGTCACGAGAGTTGTGGGTGGCCAGAGTCTCAAAAGTCTCTCTGAAAACCTTTCCCGAATCTCTTGCCCTGTCTTTGATCTTTGTTTTTCCCAGAAGATCTCCGGATCTGAGAAGTGGCCCCTACTGACCCTAGGTGGAACTCACCACTGGGACAGCTGGCTCTATTCATTGGCCCCAGTTGCATCCTGGATGTCCCTCGGCTGTAGACCTCCGCCTTGAAGTGGATGGGGGCACACTTGAGCCTCCGAGTCAAGACAACTCCAACTCCGGCAAAGGGCAAAAGTTTGGGGGAGAGCTCTGGGTGTAGGAGAGGGCCGTGTGCCTGCTCATCATTAACAGGGTGTACGTGTGTGTGTGTGTGTGTGTGTGTGTGTGTGTGTGTGTGTGTGTGTTGGGGGTGTTGTGGGAGTCAAATCCAAGCCCCCATGCTTGTGTGGCAAACACTTTCCTGACTAGCTGCCTCCCCGCCCTCTTCTGATTGCCTTCCAAGCAGGCGAGACCCTGGTTTCACTGGACAGTGGGACGAGGCTAGTGGAGGGTTTTATGTAGACACTGGCATTAGTGACATCAAATGCATGAGATGCTCTGTTCCTTTTCAGCCCCCAAAGAGGCCATAGGTAATGCTCCCACTGGAGACCAGGGAATCCCTGGATACTTTGCTTGCTGAGGAGCCGAGGGAAGGAGCCTTTAGATCCCAGCTGCAAAGTCTGGACACTTCTGCTTATCACAGCTAGGGAAGAATCTTGTCGGTATCTAGAGCAGAGGCTAGGGATGCTGCGAAGACTCTGTAGGTCAGGGGGTATCCCCAAACAAAGGATGATGTGCCCCCACAGACAGGCATGCTGGGGCTAACAGGTGTGCTGCAGACCTCTGCCACAGGTTCTCTAGGTGCAGTCCAAGAGCACCTGCTGGGCTGTCTGAGGACTTCTAGTGAAGTATCCATGTCCTTGTGTTGCATAACAAAGAATCAGACCGAGGGACACGTGGTTAGCAACAGGAACAAAGACACTGAGAAGGGGAGTGGGCTAGTGAGTGGAGAGAGAAGCCTGTGCTCGGAGCACCCCTATAGGTATTCTACAGAGCGCCTGCCTCACCCGTGTTTATATAGTGTGGGCCTGTGTGAAGCACGTGGGGAAGGGCTTCTTTCCTATGTGAGTCTTGAGATTACTTTCTTTCAGTCTGTACTCCCCTAAACCCTGATACTCCTCCTTAGCCCCCTTGCCCCCAGCTCTAACCTTGAGTCCTCACCCCCTCCTTGCCCTTGGCTCTCCAACCCTGAGTGCCTCACTTCCTCCTTGACCCCTGCTCTAACCTGGGCTCCCCCTCCCCCCTCCCCAGCTGTAACCCTGGTCTCCCACATCCTCTTTGACCCTTGTTCTGACCCTAGGCTTCCCACATCCCCCTCTGTGGCTCTAACCCTGGGCTCCCTACCTCCTCTTCATCTCCGTATTGACTTACCAAAGCAGGGGAAATCTGTTATTTTTCCAAGTGTGTTTCCCTCTGTATCTTATCAAGAACCACCAAGTTCAGCACACCCGTGATTAGTCACTTCCATTAACAGTGCTGATTTGGGGTTTGTGTTTATCTTTGAAACGTGGTCTCCTTTTTCCTCCTTGCTTCCTTATGCACGTGTGGGACCCGGCAGCTTTCTAGTGAAATCTATTCCATCCTCTCCTTAGCGTCCGTAAACCAGGAGGCCCACCTCCGAAGACACCTGTGTCCACCTCTGCCTTCAGAGGGGCATCTGTAAAACTTCAGGCGTCTCTTAAAGGGACAGTTGTGGAAAGAGCCCTGTTCCCCTTATTTCTCAGGTGCACTTTTTTTTTTTAATTTAGTTTTAAGTTTATTTTATTCATGTTTATTTTTTTAATTTAATTTTTGAGAATGTCATACGTGGGCACGGTATTGACACCATTTCCACCCCTCTCTCCTCCTCCCCCTCCTCTTCCATCCCCCCACTCCCTCTTAAATTCCTCTTCTCTAATGATTATCATTGCGCGTGTGTGTGTGCGCGCATGTGTGTGTGCATGTGTGTGTGTATATATATATATATATATATATATATATATATATGTATGCAATGATAATCATTAGAGAAGAAGAGTTTAGTTTTGAGTTCATCCAGTGTTGTCCATATGTACGTGCTTAGGGCTTACTGCTTGGCATTTGATAACCTATCCTGGGCTCACTGATTCTCCCTTTCTCAGCAGCCACTCATTTTTATTTTTCAAGACAGTGTCTAGTGTCCAACTCACTGTGTAGGCGAGGATGACCTCGAACTCCTCATCCTCCTTCTTTCTCTTCCCGTGTGCCAGGTTTATAGATGCGTGCCATCAAACCCTGTGTGTGCAGTCCAGGGGATTAATCCCAGGGCTTTGTTCACACAAGGCAAATCCTTTACCACCATAGCTACATCCCCAGCCCCTCAGATAGGCTTAGATCCTTTAATCATGACTGATGCTCAGCACATCCACTACAAAGCCTAGCTGCCACCCTTCCACAAAAATCAATGATTTTCTTTGCTTTCCCCACTGAGTCAGAAGGCTTCTGACTTGGCTGTACGTCCCTCCAGTGCTCTCCCCTCTTGGGGTTCTACTGAAATGTTTCTGACTCACAAAAGCATTGATCACGATGTCTCTCCACCCTCAGTGGCTCTTGGCTCTCCCTCTGGTCAGAGGGTTTAGAGGTTTTCCGCTGAGAGATGGAAGAGTCACACAGAATCTCTGCACATAGCGTAAGTTTCCTCTTTGCCTGGAGGACGCCCAGTAATCTGGCTCCTCATTTTTTGAGTTTTGGCAGCCACAACCTCTCTCCTGACTCTTGGACTGTGCTGTCCCTCTGCCTGTGAGTGGCTCTCACTGTAGCCTGTCTCCAGTAGTTGCCCAATGCTTACTCAGAAGGACTGGCCCAAGAGTGATTTAAGGCCCGTAAGTGGTTCGGGGGTACCCCTTCCTCCATTCCTCCCTGGGACCGTTTATTTGGATACCATCACCACTGGGGGGTGGGTTCCTTTTGGGTGTTTATTTGTTTAAACATGGGTGGTTCCTAGAGAGGAGGGTGTCGGGTTTCAAGGTTGGAGACCAGGGCAAACAGAAAGTGGGTGGTCTGAATAAGCGAGTCAGGGAAGAAACCCACCCGCCTTCATTTCATGCCTTTGAGGATAGACAGACTGCAGATTGACCTCCTGCCAGACCTGGTGAGCTGGGGTGTGCATGTCCAACTGAGGCTGCCCCTAGATAAGGATCATTTGGAAACAGGTGAGCAGTAAATGGGATAAATTCATCCCAAGGGCTTTGGTGACTACTCACCAACCTTGGGGAGTAGGCTGCCATGGATCACGCTGCAACCCCACCTTGGGGATTCTAGAAGATCTCAAAGGACCTGCCTTTGGGGATTGAAGTGATGCCTCGGTCAGTAAAGTATGTCTCACAAGCATGAGAAGTGGAGCCCCATCCCTAATTCCTGTATTAAAAAGCCAGGCACAAACCTATTACTGGAAAGGTAGACAGGTGGGAGCTCTCTGGCCAGGTAGCCTAGCCTAGTTAGCAAGTTCCAGGCCAGAGAAACAAAACCAAACAAAGTACCAGGCGTGTGATGCCTGAAGAGGAGTACCCAACTTTGTTCTTTGGGCCCTACATGCATACACACACACACACACACACACACACACACACACACACACACACTCACACACATGAGCCAGTATGGTCATGGAATAGCATGCCTCTTTCCCCCAAAGAACATGAACTATATTGTGTGTATAGAATGAATCCCCTTCCTGGTATCCTTTGGCCAGCTTCCTCTCCGGGTAGAACTGGGCCAGGAAAAGACTCTTGCTAGTCCTGAGTTCACACCAGCTCATGAGACTTCGAGTTTGTCATAAGTCAGGTAACAACTGAGGATCCCCAACAGAGGGAAAATCAGAGATAAGGGGGGAGGGGGTCACTGAAGGTATGCCACACCCTGAAGTACATCAGGGGCCTCTCGGAATCACACTGGAAGGCTCTCTAGTGCTCTTCATGGACAGAATACGGAGAGACTGTGAAGGACTAGAGGTGAAAACATCAGAGAAGGTTTGGGAGATATGGCGGAGCAGTTAATGACATTGCTAAATAAATACTGAGGGGTACAGCGGAGACGGCAATGAGTGACCCTAAAGAGATGGGCTGGATGGAACAGTGGGAGTTAGGTCAGACACCAGAACAGACAGCTATAGGCTAAGATAAAATAGCTACCCCGAACACCACCCCCACCCTTTTTAAAGATCAGAGGGAAAGGAATGCCTTTCTGGCTCAGACTTCAATACTGTCCCTTTGAAACAGAGAGATTGTCACTAGATTAATAACTCTTGAACATCCAAGGTAGGATGCTGGCAGAAGTCAGCTGGAGAGAGACCTAGGTTTAAAACTAAGATGATGATGATGTGTAGGTCTGGGTAGTATCTCAGTGGATTAACGTGCTTACCTTGCAAGTGTAAGGACCCAAGTTCAGTCTTTAGAACTCACATTAAAAATAAAAAGGAAGCCGGATATACCCAGTGACAGACACTTGTAATTCTAACGCAAGGGAAGCAGAGACAGGAGGATTCTTGGAGCTCACCTATTCGGTGAGTTCTAGGCCAGTGAGAGGCTCTGTCTCGGAAGCCAAGAAGGGGGCTGAAGAGATGCCTCCGTGGTGAAGAGCACTAGCTGCTCTTGCAGAAGATTTGGGTTCAATTCCCAGCATCCACAAGGTGACTCGCAACTAACTGTCCCTAACTCCAGTTCCAGGGGATCCAACATCTTCTTTCGGTCTCTGTGGGCACAGCTCACGCGCGGTGCGATGACATGCAAGTGAAACCCTCCCACAAAAATAAAAACAGAAGAATATCAGGAAAATGATAGATGGCACCTGAGGAGTGACACTCCGGGTTGTCCTCTGGCCTACATACACACACACACACACACACACACATGCGGGAACACGTGGGCATGCAAACATGCACACAGAGACGACCGGAGCGTTTAAGGATGAAGAATTCTGGTGTCTGCAATTTACCTGGACACAGGTTGAACAAAACTGAGCGGGTTGGCGGATGGCTATGTGCTGAAGCTAGTGTGACAGTATCTTGAGAATCGCAGAGTGATGGGGACCATATTTCTATGTCTTTGAAATTTTTCAAATAAAGTGCTGGGGGAAAGTACCAGTCCTTGCTCCACCCATGACGATTTTGATTTAGCATGCTGGTATTATCGTTTATGATGAAAAGTTATTTATTATTAGTGTGCGTGGGTGTGTGTGGGGGTATACACGTGCCATGGCACATCAGTGGAGGTCAGAGAAAAACTTTTAAGAATTTGTTCTCTCCGTCTACCATAAGTTCTGGAGGTCAAACTCAGGATGTCAGGCTTGCACGGCAAATGCACCTGCTGAGTCACGGGCTCACGTCTGTACGTTTTAAAAACTGGGCCTCTGTGGAATAGACTCTCATTCCTCAAGTTGAGATGTGCACACAAATCCCAGAGTTCACTGCCCAGCCAGTAAGCCTGAGAATCCACCTATATCTGCCTCTCCAGCACTGGGATTATGAGCACAAGCCCCCATGCTAAAGTGGTCTTCCTGGTTTTCTATTTTGTTGTGTCTTATTTCATTTTTGTTTTGTTTTAACATGGGTTCTGAGGTCAGGCCCTCCTGACCTCAAGGCAAACATTTTACCAACTGAGCCATCTCCCCAGCCCCTCCCCAGAGCTATCAAATTGTAGGAAATGAAATTTTACACAGGACACTATGTTCCGTCTTCATGCAAGTGTTCAGGGACTTCCCCAGTAACACTGGCAGTTCCGGTAACAGTGAAAGGTTCTGAGGTGCCTCCCTGCCACTCTACCTGATTCCGTTCCTAATGGGAGTCATTAACAGCCAGCGTTTTATTGAGTGTGGTGCACTTGCAGCCATCCGGGCAGCCTGGCCAGGCAGGCATTTCTATCCTGTTTTACACATGAAGGTGCTGAGTTTGATCGGTAACTCATCTGTGATAATTCGCCGAGTCGAGCAGGCATCTGAATTAGGACAACTTCACTTCTATTTCCTATTCTGTGTGTGTGTGTGTGTGTGTGTGTGATCATGTGTGCATGTTCACATGTATGTGAATGTTCATGTGTGTTTGTGCATGTTCGTGTGCATGCACATGTTCCTGTGTTTACGTGTATGTTCATGTGTGTATGCATGTTTATGTGTGTGGGTGTTCATGTGTATAGTCATGTGTATGTGCATGTTCATGTGTGTGCATTTTCATGTATGTATGGGTGCATGTTCATGTGTGGTGCAGGTGAGTGTGGAGGCCACAGGTCAACAGCAGGTGGGAGGACAAGTGCTTTAGCCACCAAGCCACCTCCCCACTCCCCGCCTTGTCATCCTGAAGTAGGGTCTCTGACCAGAGATACCTGGCCTAGAAATCACCAAATATACCAGCTGCTGAGCCCCAGATTCTGCCTATCTGCCTTCCCGGTGCTGGGATTTTTGCATGCGTTCTGGAATTTGAACTCAGGTCTTCGTATTTGCATGGCAAGCACTTTAGTGACTGAGCCATCTCTCCAGCTCTCAAAGCCCCTATCCTCGAACCCTTCAATCATTCTCTGGTCTTCCCAATCTATGTCCAGGATTGGTGCACTACGTTACATGGACCAAATATGTCTGTTTTATGGTGTTGGCTAGACTACTGATGCTAGTTATCATGCCTTGTTGAAGGCTACTGTCCCTCTCCAACGGCAGAGGCAACGGGCACAACACAAAGGGCATGACCCACAGTGCCTGTGACCTTTTACAGCTACCCAAACTGTGATGGATGGTTGAGGTGCTTTGATGGATCCTTGCACAGGGCAAGTATGCAGTTCTCAGTAATGCCCAGAGCAAAAGGAATAGCCGTGGAAGATGAACTTGAACTCAGGATCCCTCCTTCAATGTTGTAACTCCATCCCGTGGCCTGTGTTCACTCAAGAGTTACTTATTTCCTCTGCATAGATTTCATTCTGATGCCAGATTTTCTGATCTGTTTTCTTAAAAGCAGAAGGTCTTGATCTCAAAGCCCTGGGGCCATCACACTGCTCCCTGTAGAGTGGGGTCAGGGAGGCCAGCTGCAGGCCACCTTCCGCTCCAACACTGTGGGAGGCCTGCGTGGAAAACCTCCAGCCTCTGCTACTCTGGGGAGGCTGCAGGAGGCTTCCACCTATCCTATCAACCATCCACCAAGAAGCTCTAAGGAGAGATCAGGAGGGGAGAGAGGGGAAAGGAAATGCCAATCAGTTTATCAAAGTCCCGCCTTCCTGTGGCTTCTAGGCCAGGAGCTTAACTTGCGCATCCTTGACCCAGGCCCAGGGGCCCAGGGACAGGCAGGCAGAGAAGTGCATTTGGTAATGATTCTGGATTTCCTGTTTTCCTTCTGTCCTGGGGGGGGGGGGGGGTCGGTAAAGGGGGGCTTTGGGATATGCTAACTCACATTAGATGTGTACACATGCATACTGCATTCCTTCTTGTCTCTCCTCCCTGCCCCTTGCCCTCCTCTTCTTCCTCCTCCTCTTCCTCCTCCTTCTCCTCTTTGCTATTTTTTCTCTTTCTAGGGCTTATTCATTTGTTGCTGTTGTTGATTGGTGTCACACAGCAGAGGGGCTCTCAGCTCCCCAACTCCCTGGAAAATATATGGACAAGGAAAAGTGAGAGACCAGGAGAGGCCAGCCAGAGTCCCCCACCTGGAGTCCCCCGGTTTGTCTTGTGAGCCAAGGAGACTCTAGATGTATACAATGGTAAAGGCCTTCGAGCATTTCTTTTGTGCTTACTGTCTGCGTAGGACAGGAGGGCACAGAAGGAAGTACAATCTTGGGCTAGAGACATGGTTCCGTGGATAAAGAACTTGCTGTGTTTACATGAGGACCTGGTCCCCCAGACCCACGGCAAGCCAGATGTAGCAGTGTGCATCCGTAATCCCAGCACCTCTGAGGTAAGGTAAGAGGTAGAGGATGCTGGGAAGCCTGTGAGCCAGCTAGTCTGGTCTGTGCAGTGGTGAACGGTAAAGGTGACCTGCACGTGTGTGCTCCAGCATGCACCCCCTACATACATACATACATACGCGTGCGTCATGCACATACATGTGTGCACACATTGTATATATACACACAGAGATAAAACAATGCAGGAAGAAAGCTTGAGGGGATGGAGAGAGAAGACGAGCATAGGAAGAAGAGGGACAGGAAGAAGGGAATAGAGAGGGGGAGAGGAAGCAGCAGGAGGAGGAGGGGAAGGACCAGGGGTCAGGAATCCTTTGGCTCAGGTTTCTCTTCCAAGCAGTATCGGGTTGTTTTAAATGTTCGGAACATCTGTCACTAAATAAGCTGGTGAACGGTAAACCTGAGCGTCACTGCCCACCACTGTGTGCTGCCCTGGGTCTGCAGCCGTGTTACTGGTAGTGCTGGACTTCGGGGCAGCCCTTCTCTGCTCCTTGGCTCAAAGCCCTGGCTTGCAAGGGCTCTCTTCCTGGGCTCCTGGAAGGAGGACCCTGCACCCTGGGAGCACAGAAGCCATCAGGATCTCAGAATCAGACCACCTGCTTCATGTTCAATGATCACTTTGATTCCTTCAGTGGAGAAGAGAGAGCCCTTCCTGGCAACAGCTTCCTGTGTCCTCCCTTACGTCTGGCATCACGGCGTTCCACTTTGGAGGAGCCAGATGTTTCTAGTTGGGTCCTTCCTCTTCTGAATTTAGAGTAGGAGTGAGTGAGGCACTCTGGGAATGGGGTTGAGCCTCGTGGCTCAGGTCGTACCTACCGCGTGTGTGACGGGGTCACAGCAGGGTAGACATAGAGAAGCTTGCATCTGCTGGTCATGGAGCCTGGTGGAGGGAGTCTGTTGTGGGGTGGAGGGGGTCAGTTGTGCTGATGCTGTGGCTAACCCTGTAGCCAGGACTGCAATGTGATCAGCCCTACAGACATCATGGTTCTGATAGATGGCTCAGTCCAAGACCCAATGCCTGCCTTACGCTACTCGTACCTCCGGAGTCTCAAGCTAGGTGGAGGAGACTAACAACCCTTTGTTGGCCTCACCAGTCCCCTCTCCTCTGTTGTCCCAAGAGTAAAGCAGCAAAAAAATGCTCCAAGATGACAGTAATGCTGGTACTCATAGATTAAATGCTCTACTACGGAGCCATGTCCCCAGCTCTCTCTTTACTTTTAATTTTGATGAGAGGTTTCCCAATGTTGACTAGACTGACTTTAAACTTTAAACTCTGTAGCTCGGCAGTGCTTTAAACTTGTTTTCCTGCCTCAGCCTCCTGGCTGGTATTAGAGGCCCATACCACCAGGCTCAGCGATGAAGGTGTTCTTGATTTGTATGTGAATTCTATGCCTGCAAGATTTTAGGTGCTGGGGGAGCCAGAGCAGCCCAAGGCTCCATGAGCTGAGAGAAAGTGGGAAGGCAAACCAGTGCTCCATGGGGTCAGAGAGCCCTCTGCCCCCATCTCAAGCCTGACGACATTTCTGCAGACAAATGGCTCCTGAGGAGCCTCTTCGGTGCACATAGGAGCTTGCAGCTGGAAGGAGCCGAACCAAGCTGGGAGAAGGCATCTCTTCTAAGCGCTAGGTCTTCTCCAGAAATAAATGCATCTCTATGCTCTCATTAAAAACAATGTGTGGGGGCTGGAGAGATGGCTCAGGGGTTAAGAGTACTGACTGCTCTTCCGGAGGACCCAGGTTCAATTCTCAGTACCCACATGACAGCTTACAACTGTAATTCCAGTTCCAGAAGATCCAACACCTTCACACAGACATACATGCCGGCAAAACACCAACACAAGTGAAATAAAAATAAATAAATAAATAAATAAAATAAGATAAATAAGCCACTCTCAAAAAATAATGTGTCCATAGACATGTATATACGTTTGTGTGTATGTGTGAGGGGGTGGCTGTGCACTCACATGTGTGCATGTGTGTGTGTGTGCGCGCGCGCGCGCGGTGGCCAGAAGTTGAGTACCTACCTCAATCTTTCTTCTCTCTTCTGAAACAGAATCAGCCTGGAGCTCACAGTGTCAGCCAGGCCGGCTGCCCAGTGAACTCTGGGTATCTTCCTCCCTCTGCCTCCCCAGTGCTAAGATCACAGGCATGTGTCACCAGATGGCAGCTGGCTTTTTACCTGGGTGCTGGGGATTCAAACTCAGGTTCTCATACAAGCACCTTACAGACTGAGCATCTTCCCAGCTCCTTCTGGTGCTTTCTAACCAATCTCTTGGTTTCTCTGAACTTCATACCCACACAAAGTCCCACGTAGTCCCTGCTCCAATTTTGCATAAAGAAAATTACATTTGATCATTTTTACCAGACAAAGGAAACTTTTTAAATGTGACTACATCTCAATTTATCATTATACACACACACACACACACGTATATATATGCATTCCTATGGATATATGTGCATGCACATATGTATATACTTTTTGCATGTATGTGGGTAGCACATAAAGAGTTTTACACAGGCATGGAGTCTCTACATAAAATGACATCTGGTCCTCCTGGTAAAGGGACCGGCTCATTCTGGTTTACCCAGGACTGTCCTTCATTTTAAAATAAACCTTGTCCGTCTCAGACCCAAACAAATTGGGAAAGCCAATTACCCTGGAGTTAGGCACGGCATCTGTCGTCTCACAAGCCCATGATGACACTGTAAATTGGGCAGTGTTTTTACAGATACAGGAATGGGGATGTTAGAGAGATGTTGGAGTGACACTGTTGGTCCTTCTTGGGCTGAAAGCCATGTCCGCGTGCTGCCCACAAGTATGTCTTGCAAATACGAATAGGAATAGCCCTGTTGATAGGCCAGATGACTGAGTGGTTACCTAAGGTTGAAATCTTCCAAGGGCAAAACAGGCCTGGAGGAGGAGAATGTTCTAGATGGTTTGTCCTAGCTGGTTTTGGGCAGCTCAGAGATCTCTAGCTTTGAGTTCTAAGCAGCATTAGGACTTATCTCCAGCCACCAGGCATCACTGAGTCCCTCCACGTGGTCAAGAGTTCTAGCCTTCTCCCTACCCTCAGCCACACAAAGTTGGGGCCAGAGTAACTGCTGTGGGTGGGTGGGGCAGTGGACACCCCTTAACAGTGTCCCTCCAGGCTGCAGACTAGACTAGTCCCTCCTGTTGGCTCCTCCCACCCCTAGTGCATCTTCTCTCTAGAAGATTCCAAACAGGTTCTCCTGGCCCACCTGCCAGATCTGCTTGGGGCTGCTGAGCCTGGCCAGGAGCAGACAGACAGAAGAATCAAGAGCTAATTGCTATTTTCTCTTGTGCAGCCCCTTTAGCCCTGGCAAGCAAAGATTCTCATTCTGTAGGGACCCTAATCCCCGTGCTGATACCTGGAGGTATCCCAGGGACTGAGTCCTTCTTACTCATTATCATGGGCCCACTTCCAAAACCTGTCCCACCCAACCACACCCCCCTCCACCCCCAACGGTTCCCCTGAGCTTTTCAGTTCAGGTTTCTTGGATGCCACTTAGACAAAGGGCTGGATGGCTTTTTACCTGGGGCTTGCCAAAGCTGAAGAGATAGGAAACCAGGCCAGGCCATTCCATCCCCAGAGGGCTGTGAGAGAAGGGGCCCTTTGGGGAGTTTCTCACTTTCAAAACAGAGACCTGGAGTGCACACTTCCCACAGGACAGAGGCCTGAGCCGCTGGGGCTCCATGCCATGAGGGATAAGTGAGAGTTACTGAGGACAAGAAAGCAGTTGAGGTCAGCTTTGGGGACAGTCCTTCCAGGCCATTGGGTCTGCCTGTTGCCCGTGCAGGCAGTTTTGTTGCTCAGCACCCCCTGTCCCAGCCCTACTCTGCCCTCCATCCTGTTCCCATTGAAATAATCACTGGGTAGGCCCAGCCTGGTTGTGTTGCCATGACAACCGCTCTAATTTCTTTTAATCCCAGTGTTCCTTCCTAAAGGGACCTCCCCAGCACCCCCCCCCACAACCCTTGCAATGTGTTTTAATTGTAATGACTCCTGGGGTTTTCAATAGGTAATGACCGCGTGTGGGGAGCCGGTGTTGGCCTGGCTCCATCCCCAAAGCTGCTTGCCCAGCGGCGCCAGGCAGTGCTCTGCCCCCCAGCATGAGTCCAGGAGGAACCCAGGGCAGGCTGGGCCAGGGTCTGCCCATGGGGTGTGTGGCCTCAGTGCTAATGAACAGAAGCAGGGGCCTGAGGGGCTGGGCTCTGTGAGGTTTATGGTCTGAGGCCATTTGATGGCATGTTGTCCCCAACTGGTTCATCTTCTCTCTCAACTTGACAGGGACTCCATGCACCATTGCCTGCTCAGGCCCTAGGCAGCCA
This sequence comes from Cricetomys ansorgei, assembly GCA_026225945.1. NCBI lineage: Eukaryota > Metazoa > Chordata > Mammalia > Rodentia > Nesomyidae > Cricetomys > Cricetomys ansorgei. The sequence continues at coordinate 1,846,953 of JAMJFZ010001881.1, forward strand.
TGCTACTGCCTCAGGGTTGGGGGCCCTCCCTTTACTACTGTTCACTGTCCTCCCAACATTCCTGAGACAGATCCAGCCCCCTACAATAAAATGCAGGCTGGACACAGCTCTAAGTAAGTCTTTCTGGCAAAGAAAGACTTTGACAAAGCTATTGATTAATAAAAAATAATGTTTGTAGGGAGCTTAAAAAAATAAATGTAACTGTGGAGATTCAGAAGGTATAACTTAATCAAAAATACAGGGAAGATGGTTTAGTGGATGAAGCTCTTGCCTCACAACTGTGAGAACCGGAGTTCGAATTCCCCAGATCCATATAACCCTGGGTGCAGTGCCCGAATCTGTAATCCCAGCACTGCTATGGAGAAGCAGAGGCAGGAGACAGGGAGCTCCTTGGCCAGTGGACCAATCACCCTGCCTCAAACAAGGTGAAAGTTGAGGACCAACACCCGAGGTCGTTCTCGAGTGCCATAAGTAGACACACACACACACACACACATACACTGCTAAGGGCAGTAGAGGGAAATTGTCCAGAGTCCCCCGTAATCCCAGAGCATCACCCTGTCTCCCAGGCTACTTCAGGGAACTCTGAGATGTTCTGAGCAGGCAGTGGGACACAGCCACTGGTGCCCTGGGATCCTCACTCATGGGTCCTTCCCCCAAGCGAGTTCCAACTCAGCTTGCTTTTCTGACTGGCTCCAATGCAAGCACAGAGCAGTCCAGGGCAGCCTCATCCCATCCTGTCCTGTCCTATCCTGTCCTGTCCTGTCCTGTTCAGTCCTGTCCTGTCTTGTCCTGTGGAGCTTTCCTTAGAGATGCAAATGTTCCAGTCTGTGCTACCCAGTGTATTCTGGAGTCCTTAGCCCCTCTGAGGGCTTACACGTCATAGGAAGGCTATTGAGCAGTTGAAATGTGGCTAGTGTAACCAAAAAAGGGGACTTTCACTGGTATTTGATGTTTGTGAAAAACTTGAATGGCCGCATTACCTTGGCAGCTTCCATACTGGATAGCACAGAACGCTCCATTGTGTGGTACAGGCTCGGACTTTGTATGGCCTCTCACTGAGAAGACCGCAGGCTCGAGTATGGACAATCTTGGACCTTGCCTGCGAGAGCATCTTTTTCCCAGGAGGCCTGCACGCAGGAAGTCCATCTTCGTGCTTCGTGGCTGTTGCACCTCTCTGGTTGCTGTCTTTCAAAGGGACTGCTGAGAAGTGAGCAGAAGCTCTGGTGGCTTGCCTATGTCTGGGGAAGACAGCACAACTGGAAGGCCTAAGTTCCAACCAAGGAACCCTCAGCAGAAAGCAGGGAGCATGTCCAGTCATGGTGACACACACTTGTAATCCCAACATCGGGAAAGCGGAGCTAGGAAGATCCTGGCTAGGTAGCTTAGCCTACTTGTTGCATTTCAAGTCAATGAGACTTTGCCTTAAAAAAACAAACAGCAAAACCCAAGGAGGATGGTGTCTTGGTGTCTGAGCAGTTGAATGGCAGTGAATCAGGTCAATCAGGTGAATGGCAGCTGAGGTTGACCTCTGACCCCCCCCCCCAGGGGCACCTCCCGAAACACACACACTCTCTTTCCCTCTCTCTCTCTCTCTGTCTTTCTCTTCCTTCCCTCGCTCTCTCTCTCATTCACACACATGCTCACAAATGAAATAAGAACCTAAAATCTGACCAAAGCCTGAGGGAGTCTGGGGGAAGTGTGTTCTATTTAAAGCCACGCTGAACTCACAGGGCCACCGTGCACGGTCAGGTGCTGCCCCAGACCGGCCCCTCCCTCGCAGGGATGCCGGCAGACAGGTCTCGGCTGGTGTGCCAATATGGCAGAATCCCGTGGCCCGCATCTGTTGCTACCGCAGCGGCTCCTGGGCCAAGCTTCCCCTTCGCACACTGAAATATTAGATGTTCAGCTGGGAGTCCAGCAGCAAAATATTTCTGAAATTGTGTGTGCCTTTTTTTTTCTTCTAATTTAATGTGCCAGACAAACCTCCCTGTAATTAAAACCAGAAAAGGACCAGACTTAGACAGAGATTTGAAGGCTGTAAAATTCTAGGACAGGTTTATGTAAAGCAATTAAAAAGGGAGTTAAAAATTGTTAAAAAATTAAACACTAATTACTTTTTTCCCCCCTCCTCTCATTTCTGCTGAGCTGTTCTGGCTGTGGAGCTCAAGAAAAGGGGGGGAGGGGGAAGTTTTGTTTCGTTGCTGTAAATCATGTTCAACCAAAGCTTCTCCAAATTTTGCAGCCGAACCCATCTGCTGTCAATTAGCCTAAATCATGCCTTTTCAATTAGAGTGGTTTAGGGAAGCCTGGTTGTGAAATGTGCATGGTGTGTGTGTGTGTGTGTGTGTGTGTGTGTACATGCGCACATGCACCATGAAGTGGTTTGGGGAGAATGGGAGAGAGGTAAAATATGATTTCAAGCTGCGAAGTGGAAATATCTTTTAAAAGGTGTGATCCTTCTTTAGTGTTTTCCATATAAAAATAGGCTGTTATTCACCACGCTGTGGGGAGCAGGGAAGGGTGGAGACAAAGTTGAGGAGGTGAGCCGCAGAACCGGAGGGAAATTCTTACTGTTTAGAATCTAGCGCCATCCGAGTTAGGTGCATGCCCAATACCCAGGGCCCTGGCTGGAGGCGGGGTGTTCTGAGACCACCAGGCTATGAGAATCCAAATTGGGACAAGACGGGTGACTATAGCAGAAAGGTCTTGGGGTGTCCAGGTGGGCACACTGTTTCTTGCTTAGAGGTGATGTGGGGTAAATATTGAAACGTCTGTACGGTGGTGAGAAAAAAATTACGTAGCGCGGTGAAGGCCAATGAGAAATGAATGAAGGAAAGGGGCTGTTGTCACTCCAAAAATTCTTCCAGTACTTGAGATGGTCAAAGCGTAGTCCCAGCAAGGGTAGAAGGGGGGTCCTGTCTCTGAGGACTTCTATGGGGGCATCAGTGTCTGACTCTCTCCCTTGGCAAAGGTCAAGTTGAGGAGTCGTTTGCCCAGAAGCCAAGGCGGTTTTTGCCAAGGACGGGAGTTTCTGTGATTCAGTCTTTCCTCTGGGTGCTTCAGCACTAGCTGTGGCTCCCCAACCCATGGTGAGCCCACGCCCCCCACCCCCCCAGCTCTTGGCTTCTCGGCAGACTCTCAGGTGGGCTACACCTAACAGACAGATGAAGTCAAAGGTGGTAGTTTGATTAAAACTTACCTGTCTTCACCAGCCCTGGTGGAGGAACGGATGTCGTTCTTACCTGGAGGAGTATGTGTCCATTCTCAGTAGAAGAGATGGAAGGTGAGCCTGGTGTGCCAATGCCATTGGCGGTCAGACTCTCAGCCCCTCCCCCCATGCCTGCCTTGAGCCAAGAGCCACTTGCCTGTCAGAAAACCTGGTCCTAGGCTGAGGATTAGAGAAGGGATGTCACTGAAGGCACAGGAGCTGGACCGCTCCGAGTCAGGTCCACATTGATACCGACCATAGGATTAAGATTTGTGGAACCCTTGGGGCATCTGAGCACTGGCCTGAACACTTTACCCAGAATTCCTCTCTTTAGTCTGGATCACTTGGGCACAGACAGGATCTGAGCTGGGTTGCGAGCCTGGAACCCCCACAGTGAGTTGCCTCCCATAGTCGGGGAGGGGGGGTGGGGAGAGGCTTGAAGAAAGTTCATATGTCTACCTGTGATTAATCTTCATTTGGAACACAATTGGATCTGGAGTTGCCAGGAGACAGACCTCTCAGGGGTTCTGTGAGGGTGTTTACAGGAGGTTTAATTGAGACGGGAAGGCATACTCTGATTGTAGGTGGTAGCATCCCATGGTATGGGGTGCAGTACTGAATAAAGAGTGTGGGTGGGAAGGGAATACAAGTCACTCCAGCTCTCTGATGGGCATACACAATGCGATCAGCCCTCGTTACAGTTCTGCCACCGTGCTGTCCCTGATATGGTGAACTGCACACCGGAGGGTGTCGGTGATGGATAGGCACCCTCAGAATCCTTTACTAGTGGTTTGCGTGGGATGATGAAGCTTTGGAGTTGGTATACCTGGACACACATCCTTACTGTACACCTGCCATGTCTGTAACCATCACCTTGCCCCTTCTAAAACACTGGGCTCAACCATAACCTCTCCTGGATGGCTGATGTTTCCCACATACCATGTGTGCCCGGCTGGAGGACACACTTCGTAAAACACTGGGCTCCAGGCATCCCTTGCTGGTGGCCTGATTCCAGGCAGCTTGACCTGGTTTCTTCCTGGATCTTAGCCTGTGATTTTCTACATGACACAGTCAAAGGTCTTTTGAAGTGATTCGCCCTAAATAAACCATGAGTGGGATACCTTCTTTGGAACAAGCTTACACCCCTAAAGGCTGGGCCAATGTCCCCCACCCAGAAACTCCAACTACTCTGAGTGGCACCCTCTCCCAGGGAAAGGTCACCTGGATCTTCGGAGGACTCCTGCCTTTTGCAGTGGTTAGAAAGCAAAGCTGAAGCTAACCCATCCCACATTCTCTGTCTGTGACCCCTTCAGGGTGTCTGGTGGCTTGCTGGATAGCCCAAAGGGAGACAGGGCCTCCTGGCTTTGGCGCATAGCAGGCCTGCCAGTCCCTAAGCAGGAGGGACCTCACTCTGAGCCCTTTTAATCCGACAGCTGTGTGCAGTGAGCCAAGACCAGGCATCTGAGGGGGGCCTTTCGAGCCAGGCACTGGTGCTCTCTCAGTGTTCTCTGGGTGGTAGGGAGGTTGCTGCCTGGCTCCTCAGGGTTGGCAGGAGGTGGGAAGTGGAACGTGGAGGCAGAGGTTTCAGCTGGCTGCACAGAGGTGCCCACTTCTTGGCGGGACCTCTGTGGGTCTGAGCCCACAGCAGCATCGGGTGAAGGCAGGTGGGAGAAGCTGGGGGGAGGGGTTGTCAGGTGCCCTAACTATCATTCCTTGTTCACCGTCATCTTCTCATGTACCCCAAGAAGCCTGGCATGGCTGAGGCTAACTGCCTGCACTTCAGCCTTGCCCCAGCTCTTGGCACCCCATTTCTCCCCAGCTCTGGGCACTCCATTTCTCAGGCCTGCCCGTCTGCACTTAGAATAACTGGAAAAGCTTTTCTTTCCACAGGAGGTGGGGCGGAAGGTGGTCTCATTGGAGAGGCAACATTGGGGTCAAAGGAACAGGCTGCAGTTCACCGTGTAGCCACTTAGACAGGGTGGCCTGAGGCAGGTTACTGGCCTTCTGTTTCTTTATTTGTAGACAGAGCAAGTCATTTAGCATGCTCCTGCAGAGCCGAAACAATGAGAGCAAAGCCCTAGCCCAGTGCTGAGCATTCCAGTCAGCCAAGAGGAAGGACATAAGTTATCCCGTATCCCATGAGCCTTTGCCTCCAATGCATGTTATGCCTCTGGGGCCTTCATTCTATGGGGCTACCCTGGAGCTGAGTGACCTGGCTGTGTCTTCCACCCCTTTATTGAGAGAAGCCTGCCTAGGCGTGGCTGATTCATTCCGGGGCCTGTGATGAGTCACAGGATCAGGCTGACAATCGAGTTTCTCGCTGTTGACCACGGTTCCTGGCAGCAGCTGGGACCAGAATGTGACCCACCGTCCTGTGTGCAGACACATTTACTGGAAATAGGTGACACTTAACATGACCGTGGGAAGGATGACCCGGTCTAAAGGGAATGTCGCTCTCCACACCCTGCCTGCCAATGCAATTCTGAGCCCACCCTCTCGGCTTCCATACTGCCTTCAGTGAGGCACGTTTCCTTGAATGAGACCCTCAAGTGCCAGCTTCCTGGTTCTAGAGAAACCTGCTACCAACTCAAGGGACAGGACCTGAAGACCCTCCGTGGTTTCTCAGGGGAAACCTTCCTGCATGAACATGGGTGAGAGTGTCTGATTAGTCAGGCAGCATCAAATGGAACCAGCGGTGAGACTTGGGTTTTAAACTTTACTGCAACCAGTGCTTCTCTTCCAGTGCGTGGTTTAGTCTGACAGCAGACATTTCACGGATGGGAGAATGTGTGTGAGTGAAGCCGCCATCCCTCCAGGCTGCCTTGTCTGGACCTATGAATTTCTCTTCTGGGATTGAAGTTTACGGTATACGTTCCCCCTTCAGTCTATCTGAATTTTTAATTTTTTAAATTATTTGTATGTGTGTGCGCAGATGCGTGCATCCGTGCACCTGTACGAAGGCCAGCGGAGGATAGTGAATATCTTGTTCTATCATTCTCTGTCTTGACTAGGGCTAGGACTGGACTAGGAGGTAGGCTGACAGCCAACAGGCCCAGTGATCTTTGTCTCAGCTCCCCACAGCAATGGGGTTACAGGTACATACACGACCATGCCTGGGGTTTTGTTTGGGTTCTGGGGATTTGAACTCAGGTCCTCGTGGTTGTTGAGTAAGTGCTATTGCCCACTGATCAGTCTCTTCAGCCCCCTGAATTTTTTTTTTTTTTTTTTTTTTTTAGGGGGACTGGGCAGAATCTCATATAGCCCAGGCTGACCTTAAACCTCACCAAACCAAAGATGTAACCAAATATGACTTGGAACTTGTAAACCTTCTACCTGCACTGGTCAGGACTGTAGTCACTTGCTGTGGTGACACTCAGTTTATGCAGTGCTGGGGACTGGACTTGGAGCTTAATGCACGCTAGCCGAGCACTGTTCTGATGAACCTACATCTTCAGCACCAATCCACTTGTTTCCTTGAACATCTCACTCACCAGCCCCAGAACCCCTTGAAGGCACAGGCTGTTCCTCTCAGGTACCTACAGGGTCCTTGGCTTATGGGAGAGGATCTCTGTAGATGCCCGTTGGATGCATAGGTGGGGGAGAGTAAGATGAAATGTCTGTGGACACAGCAGGGTTTTGAGAGATGACCCGGGTCTTCTGAATCCTCAAGATGTTCCAGTCTGGTAACGTACCCTGAGCTTGCTGACTATGTTTCGGGGTGTCTGTGAGTTTTGTCTGCGTTAGGAAGCATGAAGTGTGTGGAGCCTCAACAGTCCTGCTCTGAGTGATGCTCCAGGTGCCCTATGGGATGCACCCCAAACTGACAGAAAGCGAGAAGCCACATAACAGCCCAAATGGCCACTTTCTGATGTGTAGAGAGAAAGGGGCTTCGTGTGTGGATTGGAAGCTGCCCTGCCTGGAGGTTGGGGGGTGGCTGGCTCGAGAGAAACTGCAATGGCTGTGGGTGAGAGAGGTGCACGGCAGGATGGCCACACCTACTCGCACAGCTATCATGAGTGAGCACCATGCTGAGTCCAAGGACGAGAATGAGAAGCATCGTTCAAATCACCAGGCCCCGGCTACACAAACAGTACTCGGGAGTCAAGGGTCATTCATTCATCACTGGGGACCTTCTTCCAGCAGGGCCTACAGACTCTTGGGTTTTACATTCCAAAGTGGAAGATTTGAGGTCACTTCTCTTTGGAGGAACAGTCCATGGGGCAGCAGAGCCATTGAATAAGTCTAACTACTCTGAGGACTACAGCCCCGATGCCACTGAAGGTTTTGCCTCTGCCTTTAAGTCAGTCACTTGGGTGTCCAAATCATCTCTATTGCATTTGCAAAATTGCACCTCTTGGTGTTAGGATAACAATGAGGTCGCATCTTTCCCCAAATACTGGGGAAACGTCAGGTGCTGTTGGTTGAAGCTGCGCTCAGCAGGGCTCGTGTGAGCGCCTCCCTGAGCCCTCCCTACTGCTTCCCTTAAGTTGAATTGTCTAGAACTTTCTCCAGATCAGAACTTGGCCTTTTTTTGTTTGCTTTGGCTTCTGATGGAGAAAAAAGGCCTTGCGAGGGTGAAGGGTAGGGAGTCTCCTGATAGTCGGGCACATGCCCAGCACTCCTGGCCCGGACACCGCCTCGAGGAAGTTGGGGTTGTGGTGACCAGCACATTGCATGTGACTTCTCTGCAGACAGTGGGTGGACATGAGGTTTGGCAAACTTCCTGTGCCATTGGCCCATCCGACTCCTCTTGGAACAGCCTGGTCCCTGCCCCCCAGGGGGAAGGGGAGCTGTTCCCTTTGAGCTGAGCCAAGTTCTCACTGAACTTGTGACAGATTCCAGTCCCCATTTGGTCTTGCCCTGGTCCCGGCCATTCTGAAATACTGCATAGCCAATAGCGCCATCTCCCTTGGGCCTCTGACTCACTCTGAATCCTTAATTTTCGAATATTGCCGACTGTTTTTGAAGAAATACGGCTTTATACCTTCAACTTGAGTGTACACTATGAGGAAAGATATGGAAGAGATTAATGAGTGAATTAGTATAAAAATTGCAAGAGAACAAAAAAGCCTGTGATCTCACAGGCTCTAAGAGTTATTCACTTGGATCCTGCAATACGGTGTAGCAAGGCCCTGAACCAAAGGCTAGTGTAGGAAATTAGGGGTCCCTAAGTCTTCCTAGTTTATCGATCCCACCCAAGAACATTAAAATGCACCCCACCCCACATTAAGTATAATTTTATAGGGGGAAAGGGGAATGGGGAAAGTGTAATAACATTTGGTTAGTTTGAGAGTTAAGAAAAAGAGAGAATCTATTCTTGTGATTTCAATTTCTTTTATATCCGTTATAGCTTTGAGAATTGACTAATGATCACAGCCGGCAGTACTATTTTGTAGATACGTAACTAAAAATCTGGAGGGGGGGAAAAAAGGTTTTGCAGTTCTCTGTGTTTGGGAGCCAATACTTTCTTTCAAAGGGTTCAAATGTTTCCATGGGTCCTTGAAAGCCTACGGTTTTCAGTCACTGCCTGTGTCTTCTCAAAAGTCTTGCCAGAATCAGGCTGGGGTTTGCAGGGTTTGTGCACCGTGTGTGTGTGTGTGTGTGTGTGTGTGTGTGTGTGTGTGTGTGTGTGACAGAGAGAGAGAGAGAGAGAGAGAGAGAGAGAATGGGTGAATGGAGTCTTGGTGTGATTTCTCGGGTGTTGCCTGGACTTCTCTGAGATAGGGTCTCTCACAGGTTAGGCTGGCTGGCCAGCAAGTCCCAGGACTCCTCCTGTCTTGCACCTCCTCAGCCTGAAAGTACAAGTGTACCACCAGACTCAGCATTTATAGGTCCTGGGGCTCAAACACTGGTCGTGGAGCCAATTTGCTCTCTCCGTTTCTACTGCTGTAGGGTGAGCTAAAGGAAAGTCCATAGCCCAGGGCTTGGTTCTATTTAGGCGTTATCTAGCTAAACCTAGTAGCATTAAAAATTCAAATAAACAAGACAGGCGATTTTAGGATCTGGCAAACAAAACATTATTTGAATTTGGATGACTCTCTCCTATTCTTTAGTAAGAGCCCGAGAGCACAGATTTAAATGTACGTGTATTATAATCACAAAGGATTTCATTCGTTAAGCATCCAGAATAGTTTCACTCTGTTTTAGGTGTACCTTTGAATGTTTGTGAGAGAAGGCTTAAGCAAGAACTAATGATGTAAACAACATTGGAGGGAGACGGGGAGAGTTTGGTCTTCTTGAAATAACAAGTTTTCCCAACCTTCAGGAACATCTGCTTACCAGCAAATTAGTGTTAATTAGCACAGTTTCTTATCAGATCCACAGAACCTCTTCTCGGTTATGGCCTCTAAAGGCCCTTGAACTTAAAAATAACACAGGGCTTCTGCTCTGGCAGTGATCTGTGACAAAGGCCTTCGCTCACTCTGGGCTGCTCTCTTCCTCGCTGGGAGTTGACCTCAGAAGCTGTGAGAGGGAGGCAGGGCTTGATGGACATCCTGGGAATCTGGGGCGGGGGCTCCCCTCAAGCACATGATGAGCACAGACCTGCACGTGATTTGAGTCATGCTTGAATGAGTCCAAGTAGTTTACCCAACATGGCACTTGGCAGTTGTACTTCTTGTCTTCCTAATTGGAAGGGCAGGACGGATTGATGGATGGGGCGCTGTAAGCTGGGAAGTATGTGAGAATTGCAGAGAGAACTTGCCAATCACGTGGTACCGCTTGGGTGCCAGTTTCTGTGTTGAGGCCATGTATCTTGGTACACTGAGTGAACGTTACATTCCTGGTCGTGTGGGAAGCCTGGGGGTTCAAGATCCCCAAATTCCAAGTTGGGTTCTGTTAATAATAAGCTGCGGAGCGTTGGGTAAGTCACTCTGGCTACGGATTAACTGGGTTTATAGCATACCGAATTCGGTAAGAATGATAGATTGGGGAAATTAGATGTTTTCAAAGAGTGAGCATTAAATGAATGAGGTTTTATTTGATTGGCTAAAAGAGTGAAGGCAGGCTGGATAGTGGCTCCACCCTTCAGCTTCCCAGATGGTTAAACAACCATACCCAAGATATCAATCAAAGGCTTATTTCAAGTCAGAGTTATGCTGTGGGGCTCTATCCCTGTCTCACTTTGTATCAGTGAACTGACTTAAGATCAAGAAAGTCTAAAGATGACACGGGGCTAAGGAGCAGAGAGCTGGCATCCGTGATGCAAACGTCAGGATCATTGATAATCTTTACAGACCCCTAGTGCTTGGCCAAAGCCCACAGGATGGAAGGCTTTCGCTCTTGCTGTTCAATTTCATGTGGTTTTCAAATTCAGGAGCGCGAGAACTAGATTAGAGAGCCCCGAGTTGGCAGCAGCTCACATGAAAGGGATCTGGGGGTTTCAGTTGACCACAAGCATAATAGGATCCACCCGTGCGACTGTAGCTAAGAACACGAAAATACTCACAGCCGGCCTTAATGGACAGATGGTCTGCAGATCCAGGGAGGTGACACTACAGGGTCTTCTGGCTGGAGCAGATCATGTCTTGAGGAATACATCCAGCCCTGAGCATCACATCGATCAAGGGTAACCCTTGGAGACATGCAATGGAGGAAGGAGGACACCTCAGTGGATTCAAGGGTATGCTGGGGACCAATGGGATGCTTACCACCCACCCTGTCATCTCATACTTGGCGACATGGAAGTCAGCATTCACAGCCTCCTGTGTAGTTAGTTGGATCCTGTGCTAACTCCAGGCTGATGGACCGTAAACAAAGTTGAGAGGTCCATCTCAAGCTTGCCCTGTCAAGTGTCCTCATGATACCATACTGTGTTCAGTTGCTCTGCTTTCCCATGGTTGTGGCAGAAAGACAAAATTCAAAGAGCTGGGGTCTGGGGACCACTGAGAACCCTGTTTGGAGGTTCCTTATGGAACATTCATTTGGAGCACGAGAAGAACAAACTGTGAATCTGTGTTATATTAAATCATATCTGGGGAGCGTTCGCTACAGCAGCTAGCACTGATAGCTCTGACTACTCACAGACAGTTGTAGATAAGAAGATCAATGGGGAAAAGATGGTTATGTATGAATGATAAACTGTGTGATAGATTAACCCACTGAGACACCACCCTGCTTCCCCGACTTCGGGCCTTCAAAGAGGATGGAAAATGAGTTTATCCTTTTGGGGATTCATGAGGGAAATGGCTACTGTCTGTGCCCTTTGCTGCTGCATACACTCTCCAGTGATAGTTTTTGCTTTAGGCTTTCTCTGTCTTTACAGTGATCTAATTAGGCCTCTCTTCCTTGCCAGGTACGTGGCCTTGGCCAAGTTACTTCACTACCGTGGATCTCTCTCTATTTTATGGGATAGTTATGGTGTTAACCCTCTTAGCAGTACCAGGATCTCTTGTCAGTTTGTCTTCTTTCTGTCACTCACGGCTTCGTATGGAAGTTGGGTCATCCATACTCTGAACAAATCATGTAGAGGGAAGATCTCGACTCTCCATATATGATGTGAATAGTGGATCTTGCTTGACAACTTGGTTGGATCTGGAATAAACTAAAAGACATGTTTCGGGATAAGTCCAGGAAGGACTGATTGAGGGGGAAAAAGCAAAACAAAAAACCTCTCCCTGGAGTGGGCATCATTTTCTTCCTGAGCCCAGATACAGAACTGTCCTAGGGGGATGGGTGTTTCCTCACCTGCCAGCCTTTGCTTCTGGCTGTCAAAGGCACTCCTGCCGCCACCACTGACATCAGAACCTAGCTTCTTTGGTCTTGCAACATGGCTTAAAGACCAGTAGCTCTCTGGGAGTCTTGCAGGCCTTTGGCTCCAGAATGGGACTACTGAGACAGCCAGCCTTTCTGTTGTGCAGATAGCCACTGTTGGACTGCCTTGTCCTTATTGTGTAAGCCTGTGGAATAAATGCCCCCCAGCACGTGTGTGTGTGTGTGTGTGTGTGTGTGTGTGTGTGTGTGTATCCTGTAGATTATTTTCGTTCTGTTGGATTTGTTCCTCTAAAGGATCCTGACCTTGACATGAAGTCAAGGTATGGCCTGGCCCTTAGTCCCTTTGGTGGGGTTAGGGTGTCTGCGACATCAAAGCTACCTTCCAGGGTGGGCTGGGATTGTGGGCAGGCTAAAGGTGTTCAAGTACAGAGGGGGTCTACCTCTGTTCCTAAGAGAGGACCCAGCAGAAGAAGCTATGATTGACAGTTGAGCCCAGAAATACCCTGGGTTCAAACAGAAGGTGAATACCAGCTGGGGGTGAAGAAAATCTCCTGGATCCCAGAAATCAGATGTTGCAGTGGCCCAGAGAATCCATGATCCCAGGGCTTGGAAGGCATTTCCGTGGTGGGTGGCATTAAAAGAATGGGGATTACCTCCCTTGGGCTGATTAGCACAAGTTCTAGAGAGGTTCTGGTGCTGAGCAAGAACCCTCAAGTCCCCATGACTCTCAGTCATACTGCTGGGTGGCCTTGGAGGTGACTAACCTTTCTGAACCTCACTTTTTCTCTTCTGGAAATTGGGAATAAGGCTGCCTACCTCCAAGGTGAGGTGACAGGCGAGACTGGGAGGTGCTAAAGACTTCCGGAGACTCACCTATCCAGTGACAAAATCGCAAGCTCAAATTTCAGCTCAAAAAGCATAGATATTCCTGGCTCACTTGGAACTAAAGAGGAATCTTCTAACCTCTTACCTAAGCTGGAGCTGTTCCATGAGGCAAGGGGTACCCAGAAGCCAGAAGTGGAGACATAGTCTCCTAGGGGTGGAGATGACTTGGGGCAGATCCCAAGGGGAATGAATACCCTCAGGACACCAGCTGCCCTTACTTTACCTGTAGGTGGGAGGATAGTCCCGTCCCCTCACAACAGGGTGGGCAAGAGAGAGAATCAGGGAAAGAGAGAGCACAGACACTCAGTATCTCACGTCATAACTCAGGGCTGAATCCAGCTAGTGAGAGGAGTTTCACACTCTGTGAAGGCGGCTTGTGACGCATTCTTCCGAAGTGAGAGAATGTGCCTTTCCTCCCCCCCCTTCTCTCTCTTTTTCTTTTTATTTCCTTTTGCCAATAAAATAATTAACCCAGGGTTTCTAAAGGCCGCCACCCCACCCTCTCTGGCTGTTTCCATGGGGTGTGGAGAAGCTGGGTTGGCAAGGGATTTGGCTGGTGACAGAAAGAGTGGACAGACAGTGACATGCTGAAAAAGGTGTTGAAGTCCCGGAGGGCACTGGGGAACACCCCCTCCCCACTGACTTCTCGTCACCCCAGGTGACATACGACTTAGCACGTCCCTAGGTCTCCGGAGCCACAGCTGGCTGTGCATTTTCCACATGTGTTCAGTATTATCGGTGTTTTTACAATACTAACTGTGGTCTTGAAAGGGACTAAAATTAATTAAAATGCAACGCTCTGCCACATTTTACATTATGACCGTCAGAATGCCTGGCTGGAAAGGCCCTTCTCAAGAAGGGGGTGGGGTGGGCCATCTCATTCATCCCCCTGTCTCCGCCTAGGTTTTGTCTCAGTTGGGTCTGTCAGCCGGCCTTGGAAAATTACCAGCGAGAGAACATCTATAGTCTTCTGGCTTAAAGTAATTTCTGTAGAGACAATCTTTCTTTGCCTTTCTACAGCGGTAAAGGAGGACAGAACCAGTAGTCAGATATTGTATCTGTGACTTTCAGGGTGATGTGGGGATACCCATATAGGTTGTATCTTTCAAACTCTGCTCATCTGAAGACTCTTAGTGAGCGTCCCTTGGAGGGGCTGGAGAGATGGCGCAGGGGTAGGGAGCACACGCTTCTGCCGCTGCTGCTGTTGCTGCTGAGCCAAGGAGGACCCAGGTGAGGTTCTCAGCATCCACGACTGTCAGCTCACAACGGCTTTTAATTCCAGTTCAGGGGAGCCTACCTTCTTCTAGCCCGTGTGGGCACCTGCACACACATAGTACACATGTATACGCTCAGACACACACACACACACACAAGTAGTAAACAAAAGTACTCCTTGGGTCAGAGGTGAATAACCTAGCTGTTGGTTTAGGGCAGATTCTCAAACTCAGTTTGGCACCGTTGTTGTTTGGAGCTGGGTTTTTCTGTGCAAGGGGGTTTTCTATCCTGTTCCTCACAGAATGCTTAGGAGTATCCCTACCCTGTACCCACTGAATGCCAGGAGCGCTTCCATCATCCCCCCAGCCCAAATTACACAAATGAAAAATGTCCCTCGATATTGCTGAATAAGCCTCCTCCCCCGGGGAGGCAAAATCACATCCAGCTGAGAACCACTGGCCTCCGGAGAGTCTCTTTGGAATCATGCCCACCTTCTTGCTGCCCTCTGAGACCGCCTACCCCATTCTGACTTGGAAGCGCCCCTGGAATGACATGGGAGTGTGTCATACTGACTCGTGAGCCAGGGAATAGGTGACCAACTATGAATAACATCCTGAGGTTTGCAGCTGATTCACTGTTTAAAACAAATCAGAGTAGGTAGGAACATAGCAACATCCCTTGTGTGTTTCCCCAGGGACAGGAATTGATCATCGCTCCCAGTTTGCATTTGGTTACAGCCTGCATGGGGTCAGCTACTGCTGCTGGAGGGTCACAAGTAGTACAGAGAGTACAAATTGTCACCCTCAGTTGTTCATGGGCCTAGGCTGTGCAGTACACAAGCATCCTTCTGTGTGTATGTCGAGTGCACGTGTATCGTGTGTGCATGTGTGTATGCGTTTGTGTCATGTATGCATGTATGCACATGCGTGTGTGCATATATGCACGCGAGTGTGTGTGTCTCATGTATGCATGTGTGTGTGCATATATGTGTGTGTGTGTGTGTGTGTGTGTGTATTGTGCAGGTGTTATAATCCATGACTTTTTGCAAATGCAACCACAGAGCAATGCCCCCAGTCACCTTCAGGTCCACCCTCTTTGAACTTTGCCTGTAAAAGAACCTGGACTCTCAGGTTCTATTAGCTCTTCTAGCCTGTCTTAGCTACCTTTCTATTGCTGTGAAGAGACCCCGTAGCTTCCGAGGCTGGGTCCATAACCATGCCAGTGGGAACATGGCAGCAGGCAGGCATATTTGCAAGTTGGAGGCAAAGAGACAGAGACCAGAGACAGAGGACAGAGAGCAACAGAGAGAGGGAGAGAGACAGAGACAGAGGCAGACAGCAAGACAGAGAGAAAAAGACTGGGCCTGGCATGGGCTTTTGAAACCTCAAAGCCCACCCCCAGTGACCCGCCTCTTCCAACACGGCCACGCCTCCTAATCCTTCCCAACACTTCCACCAACTGGGGACCAGGCACTCAAACATATGCGCCTATGGGAGCCACTCTCATGCAGACCACCATGTGGCCCCAATCCTTCCCTCCCACTCGCAGCACACCCCGCTGACATTCACCATTTCCCTCTCCCTCTTCCTACTCTTCCCCTGTTGCTGTGAGCGTGGCTGGCCCTTCCTCTGCCTCACACCGCAGCAGCTCACATCATCTTCAAAGAAGGGGTGAGTACACCTTACGTCAAGCTCCCATGGTCCTCTCCTAGAGCTTCTTTTCCTCTTGTCTCTTTATGCAGCCCAAGTCACTTACCTGTAAGTGTCTGGAATTTTGAGCTCATCTTCCCAAGAAGTACAAGCTAAGATGGAGTTTAGGAAAACCCTGAGAGAAGAGGGAAGGGCTGAGGGTATTAGAGGTAATATTGGGGTATTAGGGTAATAGGCAGGGGCTATTAGGATGTGAAGGCTTGGGAAATCCGACAGCCTGTGGGAAGCTTCAGGGTCCACCCCTTGGAGGCTCGGCCCCTTGGACCACTCACTCACTCTCTGGAGGATGTTAGGTGATCATGTTCCTCTCAGCCAAAAAGGAAGTCTTTTCTTGAAGGCAGAGCTGAGCCCCCGGGGGAAGGGCTAGAATGTATGTTCCGCAGCACAGGGACATGTAGATCTCTCTGTGGTCATTCCATTTCCCTGGAGCAGGGCCTGGTGCTCGGGAGGTGCTCCGATAAAACTGTGGAAAGACAAACACTTGTTATTAGGGGGAGAAGGCAGAAGAGTGAGTAATGGCTGTCACAAGATAGCAAACTGTTTGCACCCTGCAGTGATCCCGAGGTTTGAACAGTTCAGATGTTCGATACCTATAGCTTACTTTTTACCTAGTTGGCTAGGTAGGATCTTTTTTAAGCCTTCTGTGTCAGTCACGTGAGGCATGGGGGCAGGTCACCAAATCCCAAGGAATCTCGAAGGAGAAGGAAGACAGTACCATCAGGTGGGCCTGCGGAACCGGAATGGTTATCTGGTCTGGCAGAGCCAGCATCGTGGGTGGCCAAGCAAACCTCAGATACGGTGTTCCCAGAGACTGGGGGTGGGGGATGTTCTCCTTTCCCTTCAGTCTGCCAGAGGACCCAGGCAGGATTGGGCTTGTCACTTGAGTGGCTATCCTCTCAGGGTGCAGATTGGAGCCCAAGATGCTAAGGAAACAGGCCTCTCCATACCGAAGCCCCTTTGTACAGCCAGAGAGAGGGCTTTTCTGGGAGACAGAAGCACTATGGGTAGATGCACAGGAGCCTTGGGGTAAGAGGGAGCACGCGTGAACTCCGTGTGCTGTGTGCAGAGGAAGAAGGTAGCACGGTGTGTTCGTGAGAGATAACTGCCTTGCCCAGAGGACAGGTGTGAGCTTCACTTTATAGAGCCGGGAATGCAAGACATAAAACTTTATTTTTCGTTGCTGTCTGTTTTTGAGACGGGGTTCCTTGTGTTGCATAGCCGAGGCTGTCTTCAAGCTTTTCATCCTCCCGCCTCCACCTCCTGGTGGTTGGGCATTACAGATGTGCAGCACCCACACCCAGTTTAGGCAGTGCTCAGGATTGAACCCAGGGCTAAACACATGTTAGGCAACACTCTAATAACTGAGCTCCATCTCCTGGCCTCTGTTTGTTTGTCTGGAGCCAGAGTCTCACAGTGAAAGCAGCTTAGGTTGGCCTTGAATGTGTGGTAATCCTTCCACCCCAAGCTCCAAAGCACTGGCATCATAGTTGTGTACCCCACCACCGGGATGACCTTCATCATCTTCAAGTCCAGTTTTGCCAGGGCATCCCAGGCTCCCCTCCTCTCCTAACACTGGGTACCAGGGAAGGTCAGCATCTGGGGGGAGGGGTCCTGTGTTCCAAGGGTCCAAATCATCTCTCCGCACAGGACTTGTCCGAAGCCATCGTGGACTTCTTATGGCTTCTCAGCTGTGAATCTCTGCCAGTCAGTGCTGAGTTTATTTCTCTCCAGAGGGCCCCTCTAGGGTTAGAGCCTCCATTTCTTTCTTTTCTGGGTGCCTCACCAATACCCCACCTTTACATTCTCAGAATATCGCCTCATTTTCTACTCTGTGTCTCACTCCTCCAGCCAAGCAAATATCTTTGCCTTTCTCTGAGAGCGGCTTTGTTCCCCCGAATCTTCTGTTTGCTATCCATTTCCAAGGTGTTCCTTGATATCCCCCAAATCAAAACTGAATGCGTCTTTCATTTTTACCATACTGTCTACTCGGTAAAGTTAACTACGTGAAGACACGCCACGTAGGGGAAGTGGAAGTCACGTGGCCCGTGGCTCATCAACATTTGCCTGCCACCTTTGCTTTGGGGACTTTAAAGCCTAGAACTCTCCAACCGCATGAGACACACTCTCTCCTTCAGGCCGGGTTGTCCCAGCTGGGAGAACGAAGCAGCTGCCGTGAGCGCTCATCCTCAAGGGCCCAGTAATGTAATCAGGAACCTGCCAGGGCAGATGCGTGTCTGTTCCTCTCCGTGAGTGGGCCTGTTCTTGGCAGCGATCAGAACCCCTCCTTGAGAATCAGAAGGAGGGGGAGCAGACTCAGCTCTGGGATCAGTGTATAACTCTCAGGACATAAATGTACCCACAGCCCACCATTTTGGAAAGGCACAAGCCACTAAACCCAAAGGAAGCCAGTTAATCAGAGTCCGCACCTAGACATTTGCTGGGACCGACAGGGAGTCACAAGCTCTAGAATCAGATAGAGCAGGATTGCTGGTCCCTCCAGTTAATTGATTCCCAGAAACACATTTTGTTCCCCTCTGTGTTTTCTTTAAATGGACATAACAGTTAACATAAAATACATGGATGTCCACAACACCCTTTGGACACTGCTCGGCTGATATTGTCGTTCTAAATTACTGTGCATTCTCTTCCTTTCTCTTCGGGGATCCACAGATGAGGTGAGCTCTAATCTCAAGGGTCCTGAATATTGATGAAAGTTCACTCAATAGACCCTCCAGGAACTCAGGTCAAGCAAACGTAGAGGACAGACCACCAAGACCCTCCTTCCTTTCTGTCTTAGCTGTGCTCCAGGGAAGGATGGCTAATCAGATGTCTCATCTTGGCACCTACCCTCATATGGCGTGACTCAGTCTCTCGCGACACCCTGGGAACTTAGTTCATCCCCGAGAGTCTCTCACTGGTAAGAAATGTTTCCTAATTCAGTATCAATTTCCATAGCTGACCGGCCCTATCCCACCTCCCATCCCCATAGCCACTCACCTAGTTCAAGCATGGCCGTAATACTTTGAAAGGAAACGCCCAATGAAATGCCTGCTCGCCATGTGAGCTCACCATGCGTTGAAACCAAAACTCTTCGGGAAAGACGACGGAGCGACACTTAAGCCCTGGAGGGAGCACTTCTAATCACAACCGTGTGGTGTCTTCTTGCCAGAAAGCTGAGTTTCTGCATCCTCCCTAAAGTCAGTCTGCTTCTCAGCTCTTGGGTACGTTGCAGTCAAGGTCACCTCCAAGACCCCTTACGGCCGGCCCGGAAGCAAGAAGTTCTGGGGATCTATGAGAGAGAAAGGCTTAGGCCTAAGGCTTGGGAAGGCAGAAGGCGGAGGCTCAAGGACTGGAGAGTCGATTGTATATAAGAGCCTTTCCTGCGTTCTCTCTGACATTCTCTCTGACAAAACAAAAACAACAACAAAAAAATTAAGTCAAACGAAAGTCCAGTAAGACAAAAATACGAAAAACAGACAAAACAAAAACTCCGGAGTGTGCTTGCTCTATTGGAGAAAGCCGATTTTCCCTTCCCAGCAGGTATCAATTTCAAGTAGCTTCTTGGTTACTGGTGGGGCTTTGTGTCCACTTGCCCTTCTCAGAGCTGGGATTTTATCTGGTTTGAACCTGTGTGGCTCTTACGTATACCGTCACAACCCCTGTCTGTTGCATCCGGAAGACACGATTTCCTTGGTGTGATCTACTACTTCTGGCTCTTCCAGTCTTTCTGCCTCCTCTTCCACATAGGTCCCTGAACCTTGTCAAGAGGAACGAAATTACAAAGCTTTCAGGTAAATGGACGGTGCTAGAAACATCGGAAAGGAGGGATTTGATAAGGACATCCTATTTAGGGGCAAGTACTTCAAAGTCTCTCTGCGCACATCATTCAGTTGCTAATGGTTACCTACCGCAAGGAGTCTGATGAGGGCCGAATGATGCAGTGATCTATGGCTGTAGCGATATGTCTTTAAGAGTCATTTTATTGCTATGTTCCTTTAGCGGAATAATAGTATGCATTTTTCTTTTAGGGCCCATGACCTATCTAGTCTCAGGCTCTTAGACATTTTAGCAGTGTCAAGTGTGGCTTCCAACTCATGGAGTGGAGCCGGAATCTAGTAAAAAAAAAAAAAAAAAAAGTGGTTGTTTACGTCCATAACATTTGTGCCACTATTGCACCCGTTTCCTACTCAGAGTCTCTGGCTTTGGGATGAGGTCCTTGATCCACTTGAAGTTGAATTTTGTGCAAGGTGATAGATAACGGTACTATTTTCATCCTTCATGCAGTTTGTCCAGGACAATTTCCAATACCCTCATCTTATAGGTTAAAAGAAAAATGGAGGCTGGGATATGACTGTGAGAGTACTTCAGGTCACAGAGATGGTTGGAGACGGAAGTGGCGTTCAGACCAATGGACAAGTGCGTATGCAAATGGGATATGGACCTTGTGCTTTTGAAAGGTGTGTGATGTCTGAGCTGAAAGTCTGGTTATAGATATGAGCCCTCATCTTTTTAGAATGGACTCTGCTTCCCCCTTTGTGTCCTCCCCCCCCCCTACTCTGGACCCTAAGAGACTGACCTATATTAGTTGCATCAAAATTCTCCCAGAAGCTCTGCCTTCTGGTTGGCTCTGAGCAGCAGCAAGAGAGGGAGAGAGCAAAGCTTCAGGGGTCACTAGTCCTCCCACTCTGTCCTTCCACGTTGTCCCTGGCCACTGCCCTCAGAAGGGCCCTTCTTGAGCCCCTGTGAATGGCATGGTTCCTCTGGACTTCCCACACCTTGAAAGGCAATCCCTTTACCTACTCTGCTCAGACTCTCTGTTGAGGGTGCCGTCTCTTTCTTGCCAGGTCCTTGACTGATGCAGTAACCCTCAGTTCAGAAGAGCTTTAACGCTACAGTGGCTTTTGACCAACCACTTTGCATTGGCATGCCTTAAATAGCAACGTAAGCTTTTGAGAGCCCTTCCTAGACGCTCTTGTGGACTTCAGAAGATGAACAACTGGCAAAGGTCTCTCCATTTTCTCCTTCGTTTCCTTTCATGATTATTGCCATTTCCCTTTAAAATTATATAGATGATACGGGACTGCCTTCTGTCTATAGACAAAGCAATGCATGGATGGGTGCACTGAATAATTTAATCTCTCCTCCTTTGTCACTATTGGACTCTGGCATAAGTCTCAGAACAACCTAGTACGTTTGGTTCTGGTCTTTTCCTAGGCAATTTTTTTGGGACAAATTTCACACACACATGCAATGCATGTATACAAAGGTAGAGCTTATAAAATATATATTTGGTTCACACTATGAGATCGTCTGAATAGTTGTCTTCTTCCAATATTCATAAGTCGAAATGATAACTCCAAATTGGCAGTAATTAAAGGTATGGTCTTGTGGGGCCAGGTGACTGAGTTCCAAGGAAATGGAATTGGTGTCTTTGACACAGGCCTGAGGGAACAGATCTCTTGTTCGTTTTGCCACGTCAGGACACTGCAAAAAGCCAGCAGTCTGCAACCCAGAAGAGGACCGTCACTTGAGGCTAACCACATTAACAACTTGATATTGAACTTCCAGTCTTCAGAACTGTGATAAACCTCTGTTGTTTATAAGTCACTTAGACTGTAGCATTTTGTTAGAGCTTCCTGAGCGAAGTCACAGG
This sequence comes from Cricetomys ansorgei, assembly GCA_026225945.1. Lineage (NCBI taxonomy): Eukaryota > Metazoa > Chordata > Mammalia > Rodentia > Nesomyidae > Cricetomys > Cricetomys ansorgei. The sequence continues at coordinate 1,868,338 of JAMJFZ010001881.1, forward strand.
CTATAGTTCTACTGTTTCCCCTATTGCTATATATGAATACTGTATTTTTTAAACTGTAGCATGATACTCCATAGAATGGTTATAAGATAAGCTATTTAGCTATGCTGCTATGAGTGGGTAGGCAGAGTTGGTGTGCAACTTTCAGTTGATACAGTTGATAAGATTACAATTAGGATTATCGCCTAGTGTGGTGGCGCACATCTTTAACCCCAGTACTCATGAGGCAGAGGCAGGCAGGTCTCTGTGAATTTGAGGCCATCCTGGTCTACCTACATAGTTCTAGGCTAGCCAGAGCTACATTGCAAGACCCTGTCTCAAACAAAAAAGATTCTATTTAATATACACTTCACATACACGTGTTGTAAAAAGAAATCCTTACCCATGCTCTTGTTCCCATCTGCAGCTTTTCCAAGCCTGGAGGAGCGGCTAAGCCGCCTGCGGCTAGGCTGTCCCCAGGTGGGAAAGCCACGGGGATGGCTTGGTTCTTAGAGTGGTTCCATCCTGTCTTTGGTGGAGCCGAGTACGCAAACTCGGGAGAAATACGTCGTAGGGCGGTCTCCTTTAGTGCAGATTTTGGGGTGCCTCTTATGGGGGTGCAGTCGAGGGAGTGGTCTGGCCAAAGAATGGGACTCATTGGTTGAGACAGTAAGCAATTCTGCCAATTGCAGAGGCTGGGACTTGGGCCGAACCTTGGTCTTTCAACGCAGGAGGGAGGGACTCACGCTCTTTTCACTCTGAGAGCAAAGCACTAGTGCCCTCTTACCTCTGCTGAGAGGCTTGACCTGTTCCACGGGGTACCACACACATGTGTATATGTACTTGACATGTGCGTGTATGTACACATGCACATTCCCGTGTGTGAGTGCAGATGTGTGTGCCTCTTGGCAAACGTGGAGGTCTGAGGACAACCTTGGGTGCTGTCCTCGTCCTCCACTTTGGGGCAGGATCTCTTGCTGTTCAGCACTGTGTACCTCAGGCTAGCTGGCCCATGAACCTCCAGGGATACTCCATGACCACTTCCCATCTCTCCACAGGAGCCCCGGGATTATAGATAAGCACCGGAACATCCAGCTTTACGGGTTCTGAGGATCCAGACTCAGATCCTCACGCTTACACGGTGAGTACTTTACCCACTGAGCCACCTCTCCAGCCCAGTGTTTCAAACTGAATTCCTTTAAACTGAGCTCCCTTCCTGGATATCTGCGTACCCTAACAGTGATGGGGAAGAGGGGTGGCTTAGAGCCAACCAGGAAAGGTCGGACATGTTTACGGCTCTTGGTGGGAGGGTGGCAGAGCCTAGAACAGCCTTAGAACCTCTTGTCAATAGTGTTGGGCTGTCGAGTTCTCTGTGTCTGCTTGGCCAACGTGAGTCTAGATGCCGCTCTGAAGGTATTTTGTGGCTGTAAAGAGAACTGTCCTAGATAATGTGGGTGGGCCAGTCCAACCAGCTGAAGGCCTTGGAAGCAAAACCTGAGGTTTCTCAGAGGCGAACAGAGACATTCTGCCTCCACACTGCCGCGCCAGTTCCTGCCAGCCAGTTGGCTTGCCTTACGGATTTCGGACACACTGGGCCCTGCAATTGCACGAGCCATTTCCTTAGAATAAATCTCCTCATGTACACAGCCATCCCTCCACATCTGTGGGCTCTGCTTCTGTGAATTCAATCAATGGTAGATGGAAGATTTTATATATATATATATATAATTTTAATTCTGGAAAATTCCAAACGATAAAATTTGAGCATGCTGCACACTGCGTACTACACTGCCTCCAGAGGGACAAAGAGATGCTAAGATACTGCATTAAGCACTGTGAGTTACCTAGAGATGATCTAACACACAGAGGGTGTGTGGTGGTAACACGCAGGTACGGTCACTCTGTGTAATGGACTTGAGCATCTGTGGATATGGGTATATGTAGGGATCCCAGAACCAGTGTCCCACGGATGCTATGCAATAACTGTGTGCATCTATCTCTTCATGCATGTGCATATGCACACATTCATATGCATATATCATGCACATTCACACACACACACACACTCAATTTATAAGGTCCTTTTTCCCTACAGAAGCCCGATTCATATACAAACCTAGTCTTCTTAAGGTAATATTTTTTAATCTTTTTCATACATGTATCCGATGTATATTGATTATATCTGTTCACCATTACCTTTCTCCGACTCCCTCTGGTGCTTGACACCCGTTTTCTTTCCAACTTCATGACTTTAAGTAACTTGGTTATTATACTTTTTAACACCGTGAGTCCAGTTTCTGTTGCCCATATATGGCAGTGTGGGGCCATCCACTGGGGAATGAGCAGCCTACCCGTAGGGCCATGTCCCCAAAAGAGAGTGATTCTCCCTCCTTGGCAGCCATCAGCTGCTACTAGCTTGTCCTATGGGAGGGCTCCCTCAGAGGCCCCTCCCCCACCCGTGCTGGGATTTTGATGGCTTCATCTTGTGCAGGTCTTGGGTGGATAACCACAGCGGCTGTCAGTTGATGTGCGCAAAAGTCATGTCACATCTAGAAGTTGGTATTTCACACGTCTCCTCTCTCTGTCAGGTAGACTTGATCTCTGCCAGTCTTCAAATACTAAGAAGATTCGATCGTAAGACCCATAGAGGCTTCAGAACAGAATCTCACAGAGCGCCGATGGCCCCGGTACTGCCTGCTGTTTGCAGAGGCATCAGCTGTTCATGGTCCTGTGCCCAGCTGTATTTGGTTTCTGGCTTTCCTAAGTGGCAAGTGATCGGGTCCTCCTCTACCAGCGAGACAGGTCTTCTCCAGTGCTTCCTGATGGCCTGGAATAGTGTCCCTAAGACAAGTCACTTTCGTCACTTTGCAATCCTTGTCTGTGTAGACGCATACCTTCCTAAGGCCCCTCTCTGGCCTCTTCCACAGCTCACAGCCAACTGTCTCCATTGGGTCTATCGCTGACATTTCCCACTGGTGATGACTCCTTGCAAGCGGTTGGCGAAAGCAGGCAGGACCTTCAGTGGCTGTGGGCTGGGTGCAAGGATGCAGAAGAGGCCACTCATGATTGCCAGCTCCCCTAGGAGCATTCCCGTTCCTTACTACAGGAGCAGAGTAAGGAGGGGAGGTAAAAGAGTAGTTTTGAAGAGATATGCCCCATTAAAAAAAAAAAAAAAATCAGTCATAAAAATCAAACCTCTTAGGCTGTGTAGCTGGGGGAGGGGGAGGAAGAGGTGGAGAACTGGCCAGAGCAGGCCTCTCCTTCCTGTTTTCAGGCAGGCGGGAAGCAAAGAGCAAACATCCTCTTTCTTCCTTTATGGTCTTTGTTCTTGCTCAGCCAGTGTGTGGTGCAGCAGGGTGGCCTCTCGGGTGCGTGCTCCTGTCTGCGTTATCTTCCTCGGATCAAAAAGAGAGAATGCATGAGAACGTGTTCCGGAGGCCTGGAGACCGCACACATGCCAGTTATGATCATGATCAAGAAAGCAGGGGCTGGGACCTGCGGGGAAGCTAGGATTGTGTCCCCGAGACCTGTCTCCTCCCCGGAGATTGCATGTCACTGCACCAGGAGCTAAGTTGAGCACTGGAGGAGCTCACTTCCCAAGCAGGTCCCTTAATGAACCGAGTCTGTGGATGGATAGCTAGCAATGCCTACTGCCGACAACACCGATTAGACCACCGATTCCTTCAAGCGGCCTTCTTGAATGTCACACTCTCTCATGTTATGAGCGACTTCTTCTCTTCTCTCCCAAGATCTGGGCTATCCACGATCATCCATTGGCCCAACATAATCCCAGTTTATACCAGTTTCCCCATTACTAAGAGTACCCTTTTCCCTTCTGAGAGTGTTCCGGTTTAGTCAAATCTGTGATCTCAGTCAATGAGGCAGGAGGATCCAGAAATAAGTTCATTCAGAGACTGCGGAGTGAGTTCCAGGCCAGCCTGGGTAACTTTGGGAGATCTTAATCTCAAAATATGAAGTAGAAAGGACCTGGGATATAGCACAGTGGTAAAACATCTGTTTAACACGTATGAGGGGCCAGACTCATTACCCGTCGCTGCAAGAAAAACAGAGTATCCCAGTTGAATTGAGTTCTAGGCTCTTCCTAGCTATGGCTTTTCTGAGCATGGGGCTTGGTTTGGGCTAGGACCAGTTGGGCTGTGCAATCACCTGGAACTTGAGGCCTCTAAAGTCAAGGCCTCTGAGCCACGGTGTCTGGCTTCCTGCACAGTCCGGGAATGGTTGAGTAAGGAGAAAGGGTAGGCAGCTAGAAGGTACGGCAGCAGAGTCTGTGCATCTCAGCTCTGTAAAAAGTTGGCCCTGTCTGTCCTCTGATGCCTGCCATCAGTGACACGCCGAAGATTCAATCCAGGGCTGGGGAAAAATGGCAGAACCCGACAAGAATCCAAGCGCGAAAGGAATCGGTCTCTGAGCCTGGTATTTGTGGCAAGATGTTCCCACACGTCTAGTGGGTTGGATAGCTAAGAATACATGTCATTTGTTTAGAGTTTGGCACGGACGGGGCATGTTTGCATGTGATCTGGCTTGGGGCTCCCAGCCACGGGAGGTAGGGAGTTACCACCCCCACTGTTTTTACTCTTTAGGATGGGGTTGGAGGGACTTGCCCCAGGCTTCACAGCTGAAGGGTGGCAGGATGTAGCATCCCTCAGAGCACCACTCTGAATCTTAGTCTTTCACCTCATTTCTGCAGAGACACCTCCAAAGCTGGCCAAAATGTGTTTTGTAAAAGATAGGTGCTCTAATACCCGTTGCAAAGTGAGCTTGCTCGCCGAGACCGAAGTCGGGGCTTTGTTCCTGTAATTTGTACTATCAGAAAATGGACCAGAAAAATCCTGATGCCTTGGGGATAGGTGCACAGCCTCTGTCGGAGAACCCGCTCGCTAGACGGAGGCATCGCATGGGCTGGTTTCTGTTTCTAACTTGCCAGAGTCCAGCCCTTGCACCAGCCCAGGGTAGGACCCAGCCCTGCAGGCAGCAGCCGTGTGCAGTGTTTTGAGAGCCCAGCTGTGGGCTGCCGTTCTCACTACGTGATTGGGGACATGTGAAGGCACAGCGATTGAACTGCCGGTGACCCCGAGGAGCAAGGAGGCTAATTAAAGCTTCTCTTCCCCACACTTCAGTCAAGCCCCTCCTGCCCTTCCTCCCGATGGAGAGGCCGATAAGGAGGGATTGGATTTATGAAAAGAGATGAAGATGTTTGGATAAGCCGAGGTACCAAGGCAAGCCGGCCTGACGAGTTAGGGCCTGACCAAGGCATCGGGGTGCCTGACAGAGCCTTATAGGCAGGCAAGACAGGAGAAGAGGGAGGGGGAGGGCCAGTGCTAACCCTGGAACCCCTCAGGCCTGGTCTCCTGGCAGTTCAGATGGAAATGGAGGCTTGCTGAGAACTAGCATACTCCCCCCCATTCCCCCCACACATACATACATCCCAGCCCCCTAGCCAGCAGCTCCCAGATTGGCCACTCTTGCCCCATTTTATTGGAATCAACAGCAGGGCAGGAGGCCCAATGTGTAGGGTGCTAGGAAGAAGAGCTTTTCCATTCAGAGGTAAAGAGGCCAGACTATCCGCAGGAGCCAAGCTCAGAGAAGTTTGGTGACTTCCTTAAAGACACATAGCTAGGAACTAATGATCTGGAGATCAAAACCAAGTAGCAAATAATATATAGATCAAACATCTTTGTTCCAAGTGATGGTGATGCCAGCCAGTTCCCTGTGTTATGTGGCAAAGTGGAGCCACTGGAGGATCTACTTAGTTCTGGATGGTCCTGATCCATTTCCTGGACAGGTAGTCCTTATCTGACCCCATCCATCAGCCCCTCTGGCAGTTACTGGGAGAAGCTGATCACCACAGCCTGGAAACTCACCCACTCCAAGCTTTAAGCACTGTCTGGGGAGGCTCCAACTTCCAAGCTATCCAGAGTGAAGATATCTAACTTGTTCTCAGTATAGGCACCTTGGGGTGCTGTGGCTTCCTGGCCTCTTAGTTTGGCCCCTGGTTCTGGCTGCCCGAGTGGCATGGCTGTCCCTTGCTGACTTTGTCTCAGTGCACCCAGCCAGCCACACTGATCCTGTGGATCATGAAGAGAAAAAGAGGAAGGAGGTTTGCCTCTGATGCTGGACCAGGAGAATGGCTGGTGTGAGTTCTGTTCCTGAGAAACGGGTGTGGACCACTAGAATGCACTTCTAGACTAAAGGTAGAACCAGAACCCAGTATGCTGGGGAACCAGGGAAGGACACTGTGTTTGTCCCGCCTCTAATCTCATAGGAGGAGGTCAAGCCAGGATAGCACACCTCTGGACTTGGCTCCTCCCCTTTGGCAGAGCCAGAATGGCCTCCTTGCCTTTACTCCACAGAGAAGACTTAGGCGCCTATTCCACAGCAAGATCATACAGGGGTCCGATCCAGGCCACGTGGGAAGTACATCAGCTTGAGCAACGGCTTCCCCATGCTTTTACCCTTTGTTGGCAATTCATTTTCTCCAAAAAGGCAAAATGGGGAGCCTGCTCATTAAGACTGATCTAGCCTGGTCAGATCCAGTTTTGGCTGGGAAGTGGGTTAGTATGACAGCATAAAACCAGGCTGGAGGAGACCTCTGTGTGTTCTGATATCAAGGGTCTGACCTGGTTAAATGCGAAGCACGATGTATATAAATCAGCATCGCTCATCGAAGCCAACAGCTCCGAGTGGGTTTTTACATCGCTCATGGCACCCAGGAGTCACTTCATTAGTGTCGGTTTAACAGTTGGCTACATGGGCCAGGGGTAACATTAATGATTACTTGTGAGTTAAGTGGACACGGATCTCTTCCGCATAGAAAGCTGCCGGCCTTTGCTGGGTTTTCTGGGCAGCATGCTGCAAGTGGACTCTTGATGGGTAGTGTGGCCAGGAGCTCCTAGGAGAACATACACAAAGGATCCCCACACTGCGATAGGTCTAACTGGGCTTTGGCCTGGTGCTTGGCCCAGAAAGCCCCTGGGAAGGTGAGCTGCTTCCCTTTTGGGACTGAGTCATTGTTAGGGCAAGGGCTTTCTCTCCAGAGCCAGAGACCAGCGCAGAAGGCAGCTCCCTAAAGCCCAGAGGTGAAGAGAGCAGGCCCCCAGCTTCCCTGTCTAGGAAGAAGCTGCCGGAGAGGCCTAGGCTAGGTGTATCCCGTGCCAAGAGGGGAATGCCCACCAGTGATTTACACAGACATTTATAGAAAGCATACAGGTTTACTCATTCATAAAATAGAAGAACAGAGTGTTTTCTCCCTGGCCCGGCTCTCGGGTAGTGTGGCTGATCACTATCATTTCCGGACCTGCCCTGATTTGCCCGCAGGGAGAAGGCCAAGGCTGCATGGGAACTGGCTGCAAATGGAGTCGCCCTGGTGCAGGCTTCCTGCTTCATGCAGGATTGGAGCTTCACTGAACTGATAGCAAGGGTCTCCTCCTGGTCCTGAGGCAACTGGTCTCCTCTCAGACACTCTGTCCCCAGAGCTGGCGGATAGGTCATGGAGGCCGTGCCTGGTAATAGGAGGCCTTGAGGGCTACCATGTGATCTCACAGAGGAAAGTTGATGCTGCCCCATCCAGCCAGGCTGCCCATTAATACGAGATAGATTAAAGTGGGCAGCTTGGTAGGAGCCCTTTGGGGCCTTCCCCAGCAGCCAGTGTCAGCCACGGATGACTCACTGAGCCCAGCCAGTGTCTCCCATGCTTGGACCTGGCAGCCTTGCTGTGGGGCCAGCGAGTGGGTGGGCAGAAAGCGCCAGTTTGTCAGAAGCCACAGAGCCACAAAGAGTGATTTTCTTTCTCTCCATGCTGCTCTGGGTCCTCCTAGTTCTGGATGCCAAGGGCTGTGGGCTGAGCTTTGGCGGTGGATGTGTGACCAGCAAAGCTGGCGGCAGAGCTGGTGACCAAGAAGCTAGAGCTGAGCATCAAAGAAGTTGGCGGTCTGGACCAGATATCCCTTCGGCATGCCGTCTCCTCCAGGAGGGGCTCCAGAGTCTGCTGTGGGAATCCTTGAAAGCCCTGGGGAACCCTGAGCGCTATACCACAGAGAGCACAATACCACAGGAGAGGAGAAAGAAGGCTGTGTGGAAGGGGAACGCTGTAGTAATTCTTTGCCGTTTCTCTAGCAAAACTCTGCAGACTGAGGCTTAAACACAGGCATTTACCTTGCAGTCCTGAAGGCCTGAATGTCAAGATCAGAGGGTCAGCAGGGTTTGTTGGTCTCTTCTGAGGCCTTGCCTCTTCCTTCCTTGTGGACAGCCACCATATCACAATGTCTCCATAGGGTCACTTCTCTGCATGCTTATGTCTGGCCTCGTCTCTCCTTGTAAGGATAGCATGTATATTGGATTGCGGCCAGTGCGCAAGACTGCAGTTGTACCTTGTCCACCTGTGACAGCTGCTCTAAGGTTGACCTCTGGCACACACAGGACCAGTATACACAGCAGCGAGGTCTGTTATTTGCTTTGGGGTTCAGCATCCATTCACGAGATGAGTATGACTAGCCCAGGGGGAGGTGGGACCCTCTACAGCTGCACTGTATCAAATAACTGACTGATCTGGAAACCAAAGAGGTGCCTGGAAGTATGGGCTTGCCATTTTCTGAGGGGAGGCAATGTTACCTCACGTGCCAGGGTCCGTGCACAGGGGCGCGAGACCTTAGACACGTCTGCTGCCTTTCGGAGTTTTAGTGTCAGCAGACATAAAGTGGAGAGGAGAAAACTGCCAAGCTCCCCATGAGGGCATCCACGCACGAGGAAACACAGCAAAGAGCTGGAGCCTCTGGTGCCAAAAATGAGGCTGGTAATAAGGACCCTTGTATGAGGCTGCTAAAAGCTGCCCAGAAATCCACAGAAATGTTAAGAATGTGGTATTTAGCGCTGTGTGTCTGGCCCTGTGTCTCTCCAGATCCTCGATTCTCAGGCCCAAGAATACTCTCTGAGAGGCCAAGGCACACTCACACTACCTGTGAATCTCTTTCTAGAGGTTCCTGTGTTCCTGATGGCCTCATGTTTCTTGTGTTCTTGTGTTTGTTTCACAAAGAGCTCATCAGTTCCCATGGGAAGCAGAATCACTTCCGACAGGAAGAGCCACCGGAAGCTCCCTCTCTACATCCTTCAAATGCTGGCCCTTCCAGATGTGTGGGTCGCCTCGTGTTCCCATGGGGGGCTCCTGGGGTATTCATAAGGTCATACGTATTCAAATTACAAGGGTGACGTGGACTTTTAAAAGACGAATTTTGATATAAGGGCCCAACAAAACCTATTTGAAGGTGCTGCCACTGGCCACGTTCAGCACATATTTGAGCACCAACAAAATTTAGTCCGGCATTAATAATAGGAAGTCAAAAGTCCATGGTGATTAGGTAAATGAATAAGCAGATAGACAGACAGACAGATAGACAGATGACAGAAGGACAGGCACATACAGATAAAGGGTTGGTATTGTGACAGGAATGCAGCAGTGTCTCCCTAGGCGCCTGTGTTTGAACATTTGGTCCCTTAGCTGTGGTACTGTTTGGGAAGGAGGTGGAGTCTCACTGAGAAGTGTGTCACAGGAGGTAGGTGAGCTCTGAGGTTTTATAGGCTGGTTCCACTTCCTGTTCACTCTCTGCTTCCTGACTGTGGACACAACCTGGCAAGCAGTGTCCTGCTTCTAGCCACCATGTTTTTCCGCCATGATAACTGTTCTTCCTTGAATTGTATGCCCAAATCGACCCTTCCTTCCCTGAGTCGCTTCCCGTCTTTCCTCACCGGTAAGAGCAGATAAGCAATGTACTGGGTTTTTACTAATTGAGTTCTCAGTGCTGACCAGCAGGTGTAGGAGGGATCCGAGAGCTGAGAAATCATTTGAAATCATCACACGGATGTTGAATCGGGTGATGATTCCCCATTGGATATAAATCTAGAATCAAGACACTGGTGGTGAGCAAGAGATTCATAGCACCTTAATCTGTGTCTTCTCAGGTTACTTATTATTTACAACAAGTGGTATAAACCCTACAGAAGCAGCTGTTATCAGTAAGGACATTGGGAACCGGTCAGAATTCCCATCACCACTGTGGGACAAATGGCAGCTTATGCTTCCAGCGGACACAGCATCGTTTATGTAGCGCATCAGCAAGACACACATTATTCACAAGGACTTGCCAGGTCAGACTTCTCCACCCCCTCATAATGTTCTCTTAAGGGGGAGGGTAGGCATAGTGGTTTACCTTAATTTTATCACTCAGGAGACCAGAGCAGGGGCAATCATAGGTTTGAGACCTGTTTGACTACATAGTGAGACCCTGGCTCAAGACACGGAAACCAAACCAAACCCAATCAGCTGCTTCTTGCTCCTGCCACCACGCCTCCCCTACTGCCTTGCCATTTCCACGGTGATGAGTGGTAAGTCAGGATAAACACATACCTCAAATGGCTTTTTATGGGGTATCTGGGCGGAGCCATTTAAAAAGAGACTAATCCAAGGGTAAAAAAAAGGTAACGAATACTCGGACCATGTGGCACGCAACTGGCCCCTAAGTGGGGCAGAGCCATGCTGCTCACCCACACAGATAAATGCTCTGGAATGTTAATGATGAGCAACGGCGGGCCGTTGCCTCGTCAGATCTTTCTAGATGCTTACAAACTTCCCACATGAAATGTATAAACAGCACCACAGACAAACCGCACGAGGTGTTAGCGCTCTCCCGCCACTTCAGCACGCTGCCTGGATTATGTTTTTACTCCGAACCGATTGCCGTCCAGTTGGCAAAGTGGCCAAGTCCCGTCCCTTCTGGCTTCCCTCCCTTTTCTAGGACCAGAGCCCCAACCTTATCTCAGTGTCCTGAGGCAGGAGGACCACAAGTTTGAGGCCAACCTGGGCTGCGTAGTAAGACCTTGTCTCAAAGAAACAAAGCAAAACTACAAACCAAGACGTGGGCTTCTGTCTCTTTGTGTCACGATGTTCGGGTTTGTTACCTTTGTGTGGCTGAAGCGGTGTTTTCTGTACTTAAAGTGACTTTCATTCCTTCCACTGACAAATTATGCTTATGATTATTATTCAGTATGTATGTGTGTTTGGTATATATGTATACATGTTCATGCACGTGTATGTATGTATGCGTGCAGTGTGTGTGTGTGTGTGCAGTGTGTGTGTGTGTGTGTGTGTGTGTGTGTGTGTTGGGACAGAGTATTGGACTTGACCTGGAACTTGCACTTGCCAAGCAGCTAGCTCCAGAGATCTACACATGTCTGTCTCCTCAGCCCTGGAACTATAGGCACAGGGTTGTAAGTCCTCCTGGCTTTGTACAACATGGCTCCTGGGGATTGGAGTCAGTCCTTGTGTTTGCGCAGCAAGCATAAACTTTTTTAAAATTTTTATCTTATTTACTGACAGCTGTCTCACACAGCCCAACTCCACAGATGGTACTCTCTGTTTAAATAGCCCCTCCGTCCACAGACAAATTAATTGTTTATTTTCCAAACTGCTTTGGGTATCCTCTCTAGAGTTAGAAGCATCCTTCTAGACGCTACTTCTGTTGACTCCTTTGGCGGAGCCTGTCTACTAAATGCTAGGCACTGTGCTATGTGCCCTCAGTACGTTCCTGCCTTCTTGGGATTCTAGAAGTGTATTTTGTCAGCTCCAATCTACTTCTCTTCATACAAGAGCCATGAGGGTCGACGATGGGTACAACCAGGTTTGTACTGCCACTTGGCGTAGAAGTAGGAAGCCCATTAAGTATGTGTTAAGCTATAGGCGAGTTCCCTTTTCCAGGACTCCTGTATAGCACACACGTGTAAATGTGCGTGTATCTTCAGGTCTCCTGTTTTGTGTGCTGTTATCATTTGAGCCTGAAATGTTCCCACGGGGGTCATGTTTTGAATGGGTGGCCTCCAGTTGGTGGTGCTATTTTTTGGAAAGTTCTAGAAACTTGGAGTTGGCAGAAATAGGTTCGTAGTGATAGGTGGTTGAAGGGTATGCCCAACCCCCTTCCCTCTCTCTGACTCTGCTTGGTGGATTCTGTTCTGTGTGTGCGTCAAGGCTGAGTTCAAAGAGGTGCTGAGCACATGTGTGCATGGGCAGCGCAGGTCCACAGCGATTCTCCCACGACGGACATAGGAACAAGGAAGAGGTCATCAGGAGCATGTTGCAGCAATGTAGTCACCTCGCACAGGGGATGGTCAAGGTGAGGCCGAGGCTGATAACTTTCCCTCCCCAGGTTCTAGAACTGTGTCCTTAACTTCAGTCTTGGGTCTAGCTTTAGATTTATTCACTATTACTTCTTGGGCTGGACCCTTCTCTGGGAATTTGTGTCTGCATCTGTGAAATGGGAGTAGATATGTCGGGAGACATGGGGAAGATCTTTGCTTCCTCAAAGGCTTAAAACTCCAGAGAGCCTGTTGGAGGAACCAGATTCTTTTGCGTGGTTCAAAGCAGAGCCAGCCTTGGCCTGGTCAGAGCCACTGGACATATTAGCCCGTGCCCTAGACTCCTGGGAACATGTTTGGCATTTGGGGGAAAGGCTTTGGTGTGACAGTTTCTAGCCAGCCCTGCTTCTGGGTCTCAGCGGAGAAAGCTGGCAGAGAAAGGCCACGCACCCTCCCCTGTCCTTGCCTGGTGGTAACACTTCGGTAGGCTCTCTAATGAGCTTACACCCCTTCCAAAAGCCAGGCTTGTTTGCTTCTCTTGGGAGGCTGGCACAGAGCCCTAGATGCTGTCATTGTCTTGGGGACAGAACCCCCATCCCCCAGTGCCCCAAGTGGCTCACTCCACTAGACCAGGCAGCTTTGCCCCAGACCAGTTTCCCACCCTGGGGTCCATCTTTGTGGCTAATGAGAGGGGGCCTGGAACAGCTTAGTTGAGTGTGAGTGAGTGTGTCCGTGTCAGCCTGTTTCATCGGGAAAGTTCTCTGGCTGAGTTTGGGGGTGGTGGTAGTCTGCAGACTCTTCATTCACAACTTGTTGTGGGTTAGTATTTCTCTTCCAAGAGAGGCGGGGGGTGTGGTTGCAAAATAAATCTTAGTTATTTTTTTTCTTCTCCCCAAAGAAATCATTGTGTTGTAACGCAGGAGAGCCTGAGCTGATGACATTTTTATGGGTCTGCCGCTAGTGAAGATTGTCCTGTCTGCCTGAGCCATCCAGAGGGTCCATAGATTTCTTTCTCTCTCCTCATTGCCAACTCCCACCCCCTTTCTCTCTCAGCAATACAACTTTGGTTCAGTACTTGTCTAGAATTCCCAGTGGGGCAACCTAGGCACAAGGGGGTGGGCCTGGGGGGAGATGACATCATATCTTTGCCAGAGGATTGGCTGCGTCTGGGCTTCAAGAATGATATCATCGCTGCTTGGATTCACACCCCCCCCCTTTACTTCTAGTTCTTTACTGGCCGGGTAAGGGCCCCCCACCACAGGATACCCCGTTGCCTTGGAGACCACAAGTTTTCAACCTTGTTGTCTGAAGGGATGGTCATTCATTATATGTGTGACATGGGGGTAAAGGGTGCGGGGAGGGAGCCCCGGGCAGGAGGGTTTTGAGGGAAGGCTGTGGACAGCAAAATAATGAACAAACATATGTTTCACGCATGAGAAGCCGTCAGAGATGGCAGTGAGCGAAAGGTCACGGCAAACGGCACTCGGTACATGGAACACTGAAGACGGAATTCTAAAGACAGACAAGCAGTGGCCAAAATATTGTGGAAAGTGGCCACCCCCTCCCCGAGACAGCTCATTAGGAAGGCTTTGGAGTGCGGATCCCAGGAGGTGTATCGGGAGGGGGTGGTCGAGGCTCTTTGGACAAGAGGCCGGCTCCTCTGGCCCTGCTAAATGTGGATATACCAAGGCAGCTGTGTCCCACAACCAGCTTGTCTCAGAAAATACATTGAGCTGGATAAGGATCCCCTTCTTCCCCCGTAGATCAAGAAACAGTGGGTATCTCCAAGAACTGAGAAGTCACCCCTCAATGTGTTCCCATACCACAGGTGGAGGAGGGCAGACCTGCTCACTGAGGTTGGGTGCAGCGTGTATGTCTGTGAACTGGTGTCTCGTTGACTTGTTCATTGATTGCAAGCATGATCTTCTTTACCAAGAGATGTTTCAAACATCACTTTCCCAAGCTCTTTTATTTTCATTTATTTATTTTTGGTCTTTTGAGACTGGCCTGGATGACCTGGAACTTATTGTGTAGCCCAAGCCCAGATGTGTGCCACCACCTCCGGCTTCTCCTGGAGAGTTGAGAAAGAGAAGCATTTCAGTTTCCTTCTGTCCTCCCCTGCCTCCTCTCAAGCCCTCGTGACTCTTCCTTCTCCACGCTCCACGACAGGTGGAAACTTCGGTGATTTTGCCGTTGAGCGAACAACACGGAATACCACGATCAGAGCTCGGTTGTCATTCTAACTGGTCCCTTGATGCAATTAGACCCAGTAAACCCGGGATCCATGGGCTATTGCTGGTGTTGATAGTGTCTCTTTAATAAGGAGCACGTTCTAAAGCAGCAAGAAGAATCTTGTAGTAAACATAGGGTCACTCACATAGTTGTTTCTTCTCACTATCGGGTGTCAGGTGCATAGCTGTATGTGCTGTGCTTAAGTACCCCTGGCAAAGCAATAAGCTTATTTGCACCCTTGTCACTACAAACAAATGACTAACGCATTGCGTGACGATGTATGGGAACTACGGTGTTATTTCATGATGGGAATCTTTTAGTTCTGTTATCATATATATCCCATCATATATATCATATATATCATATGGGATTGTGGTCATGTGTTCAATCTATTGTTCGTTGAAACATTGCCATGTGGCACACAATTGCTCGTTTATGTTTATCCACAAACATCTATACCAGTACACATGCCTACACCTATTGTGTCTGCACGCATGTGTATGTCTGCATGCATGCATTGCGTATGTGTGTGTTAAATGTGTTCGCCTTTGACTATGTACACAGAGACAGAGGCGGGAACAAATATCCTGCTCTATCAGTTTTCATCTTATTCCCTTCAGACAAGGTCACCTCACTAAACCTGGAGCGAGGCTGGTAGCTGGCAAGCCTCCACACTGCTGGAGTTCAAGGTACACATTTGACCGTACTAGCTTTTCCCCTGGGTGCTGGAGATGTGAACTCAGGTCCTCATGCTCACGCAGGAAGTCTCATATTCTCGAGCCCTTTCATTTAAATGCAGATACACGGCCACGCCTGTGTGGGTCCTGATGTGTGTCTGTGTGGTTGTGTCTCCTCGCTTCTGTTGTTTGAAATCCCTGACTGTTTTGCAGACTGTAGGCATTACAGATAGGCTCGGAGGCCAGGGAGGCTATTTTAAAAACCCAGTCATTAGGAATTAGGTCCAAGGGCAAATGGCTAAAGCTGCGGAGCTGAAGGGAGGGGATGTCTGACGTCTCAGAGAAAACGGGGTGTGCATTTGTCCCCTGTGGGGTGCTGATGTGAGTACTGCTACAGTCTTGGGGTTCGTTTGTGTTCTGCCTTGGCCTGTTTCTTAGACATGGATCTCCAAAGACTTAGAATGGGAGTGTTCCTGGGCAGCCTCTGATCTACCCTCTGCCCATCTAAACCAAAAATGGATATCAATTTAAGATCCATCCAAGCTTTCGCCTCAGAAATCACAAGCTTGAAACCAAAGTCATTATGCCCCTTAAATGTGTCTTCTATTTCCCTCCAAAGTTCCTGTGTCTGTCCCCAGGACTGCTATTTTGATCCAAGTCAGAAAAGTTGTAGTCTTTCTCTTTATCTATATATATGAGTGTATATGTGAGTGTGTGTGTGTGTGTGTGTGTGCGTGTGTGTGTGTGAGTGTAGGAGTGCATGTGTGTGTGTTCATGTGTGTGAGTATATGTGTATGTGCGTGTGTGTGCATGTATATATAAGTGCATGTGTGTGTGTGCATGTGGAGGCCCGAGGTTGGTGTTAAGACCCTCTTCCATTACTCTTCCACTTTACTGAGTGAGGCAGGGTCTCTTAGTCCAGAGCACACCAATATGGCTAGTCTTGCCAGCCAGCTTGCTCTAGGGATCCCTGTCTCCCCTCTTCCTGGGCTGAAATTACAGGTGAGCCAACGTGTCCACCAGGCATTTCTGTAGGTTCTTGGGATCAGAACTATGATTTTCATGTTGGGCAGCAAGCACTTTAACCCTGAGCCACGTCCCCACCCCCTGGGGTCCTTTTTCACTAATCCTTGTATGTCCCTCTTTTGAGAGACTCACCCTGAAGTCTGTTTTTTTTTTTTTTTTTTTTAACCCTGTTGAGCATGCTAGCTATCCATCCTTCCACCCTTCAAAGTTAAATGCATTATAGTTAATAAAATTAGTCACTTAGTTTTTTTCAGTCACACCAGCTGCTTTCCAAGTGCTCAGCGGCCATCTGTGACTAGGAGGCAGTAGTCACAGGACGTGTCTGCCATTGCGTGAGGTCAGTGTGGGCCAGATCCAGCTGTGTCACTCCGTCGGTGTAATCTTTAGCAGAGTGTCTGGCTTTTGGTGACAATCTCCTTGTAGTTCCACCGCCTTGAGTTGCTGAGTGAATTCCTGCAAACCTCTTAGCATGGTGTTCGGGACAGAATCACCGATCGGTCATGGCCGTCACCATCTGCACGGAAGCCTGTTGCTGACTACCGATGCATGCCTGTGGCCTAACCTTGGATTCTATGCTGTGTTATTTTTTTGGTACCAGGAGTCTCAGCACCTCTGCGAAAGGTTCCTCTCATACCTCCCAGAGAGCACCTACAGAGCCTGTCATTTTGCCACTCTCTAAATTCCTTTGAAAAGCCAGAAGCCCCTCTTATGAGTAAGAGGCACCGATGTGGGAACTAAGAAGGGGCTATGAAGTTAAGGCTGAACCCTCATGACCTCTAAGTTGAACCCCCAAGCCTTGGTCTCCCACAGGACCAAGGGAGCTCTCTCTGTCCCCCTCCCTTGGATCTGGAGCAGCAAGCAGAGACTCTGCCTAGCATTCCTCTCTGGTGACCTAATGAAGCGGCTTAACTAACTGACCATTAGACAGAAAGTTTGTGTGAACTGCAATAGAAACATTCCTCAGAACTTCCTGAAAAGGGAGATAATGTATCTAAATAGCTTCCTGTCTGTCTGCTGCCAAGCAGCAGCAGAATAGATTCTCCTACCGGGGAAATTATTTAGCATGGGTTGATCTCGATCCTCCCTGCTTGGAGGAGTGAGTGGGCCTATACAGGGGAAGTGAGTGGGCATGAGGCCCTCCAGATGTCGGGGTGTGTGTGTGTGGAGACGATTGTTCCAGCCATCTTTCTGGGCTGGAGATTAGGAAGGCGCAGGCAAGGGGCAGTGAGGGAGGACCTCAAGGACATGGGGCAGCCAGGGCTGCTTTTAGTCTGTGTCATCAGAGCCTGGGGCAACTTTTTTGCCCCGAGTCTTAGAAACCTCAGTTCGTGTCTTAGCAGGAGAGGGAAGAGCGAATCGCTTCCTGCCTGAGGGATTGCTTCCAAGCCCCTGTGTGTGTCTCTTTGGAAGACCTTTCCCTTGCTATTAAAAACATGTTTGGGGGCTTTGCTTTAGATGGAAACTGCAATTTAACATAAGCAAACCGCAGAATGGAAACCAGAAAAGCCCCGTTCCATTTGCTGCCCCCCCCTCCCCGACTGTGGGTGAGGCAAGCTGTGTTCCCCACCCAAGTCTTAACTTCCTAGAGGTGTGGGCAGTGGGGCAAGGGAGGTGGGGGGGGCGGCTAGGAGGAAGCACGAGGTGTCCCTGTTTATGGTGTTCCTGGGGACCAGCTCTAACAGATAAGGCCACCTGCCTTTGGTTCTTTGTGGCTGGAAATGTCTCACACCAGTCAGGTGTGAATTCAGGTCTCTCTCTCGCTCTCCCAAACATCCTCTCTCCTTTCTGTACCATGGCTACTGTTCTAGGGATTCAGGCCAGAGGTTAGCACGCTCTTTCTCTCTTTGTGTGTGTCTCTTCCTCGTTTTCATCTTCTTGCTCACTTGCTCTCCCTTGTTTTGTTTTGTTTTCTTCCCCCCAAGATAGGGTTTAGTCTGTATAGTCCTTGGCTGGCCTGGAACTCACTTTGTGGACCAGGCTGGCCTTGAACTCACAGGGATCCCCCTGCCTCTGCCTCCTTAAAGGTGTGTGCCATTGCCAGTTGGCCTCTCTCTTGTTTTTATATTGAATTTTACAAATTATTTTAAAAATATTTTCACTCGAGGTATTTTGATCATATTCGCCGCCACCCCGCCCAGGTCCACCCAGCTCCTCCCCACCACCCTTCCCTTCCAACTTCATGTTTGTTCTCTCTCTCCTCAAAACAACCAAACCAAAACAAACCAAACCAAAACACCAAAATAACAAAACAACAACAAACCCACCCACCCAACCAAACAGACAAACAAAAACCAAAGACTATGGAGTCACCCATATCAGGCTGAAAGGAGTCACCAGGGCACCTGGCATTTATTACCAAAGCCTCTCTGCAACCTTGCAGTGTGACAGTGCCCAACGGTACTGCCCTCAAATCAAGGCCAGTGTGCTCCTTAAGCTCTCCGGACCTATGTCCCTCCCAGAAGTCACTGAGATACCCAGACGTTGTTGCTGTGTATTCTCAGGGTGGGGTTGGCAGGATCTGTGGGTGCCCAAGCCATATGCTGTCTGTGACTATTTTGATTTCCACTAATGACAATGAAATAGTACGTCCCGTCTCGTTCAGCGTCAGGAGCTACGTGTGAAGTGCCTAGTGGCCACTTGGGCTAGTGGCTACCATGCTGGGCATTGCAGGTGGTGCACATTTGCTTTGCCAGAGGAAGTCGCCCTGGCAGGGTCAGTACTGATCTACCACACCATGCGAGCGAGCTGCAAGCTCCTTCCTTGCCTGGCTCTGAAAAGCTTTCAGATGCGGAAGCAGAACAGGAGAAAGGGAGGAAAGCTCGGTTCTTCTTTACACACAGGCTGTCTCTTCCTGTGGGAACGTGTCCCCACCTCTCAGTGGAGTGGGGGTAAGCGACAGAGTCGACAAAATGGGGCTGAGGTGGGGACCTGGTGTTTTCCCCAACATTACTAAGCAACGGAGTCCTAAAATCTTCAGGGCTAGCCGCAGAACATTGTTTACCAGGAAGAAAACACTTGAAAAGGAGAATATTTGGCGGAAATGTGCCCGGGATTAACAGGTTTCACCCACCTCCCACTTTTTTTTTCTTTTTCTTTTTAATGCTGTTTTGTTTTTCTTCTGGGTTGTTCAAGGTACTGACCTAGCATTAGCCCCCTTTGCCAAGAAACTCTTTCCCTGCCTAATTAGCCTGTGGTATTGTTCCAGGGTTCTGGGAAGGGAGGGGTGGGGGTGGGGAAGGCAGAGGGCCGGGGCTGGGCCTGGCCAATGGGGAGTTGCAATTAGTTAGAGGGGTTGTGGGGAGCCAGAGCTGGTCATTAGATGCAGAGGTCTTGAAAAATCCCTCTGTAATTAATTTTCTCCTGCATTAATTAGAACAGCGCTGGAACCAGGAGGAGGGAGGGATTTGTTGCCCTGGACTGCTTTTCAGGACGACTTAAGGGAAAGCTAGAAATCGCCTGCAGAGTAGGCCTAGGGCTGGGCTGGGTGGCTGGGAGACTTAGGCTTTAGCAGGAAACTGGAGGATACAGGGAGGCCCACTAGGGCTGGGCTGCGGTACATGGCTTTTAAGAAACCCAGAGAATGTATGTGTGTACCCATGTGCGTGTATGCTTGCTTGCATGCACGCTCGTATGTACACACCACACACAGAACAAGGATCTCTGCTTCAGATGCATTTGGAAACCGTCCCCCCTCACCTCCCTCGGAAGGCTTCAACGCTCTTCTAAAGAAAATACTGTGGGCATATGCGCATGTGCACATGTGTATGTCTGAAGAGGTCAGAGGTCAATCTCAAGTTTCTTCTCCAGTCGCTATCCACCTTGTTTTATGAGGCAGAGTCTCTGATTGGCTCGGGATTTTGGCTAGACTGGCTTGCCAGTGAGCCTCGGGGATCTGACTCTCTCTGCCTCCCCAGTGCTGGAGTTACATGGTCACATGTCACCAGGACCGGGGTGGGGGTGGGGTGGGGGGCTCCAAGTGTGTCCTTAGGGATTGAACTCAGTCTGAGGCAGGCACTTTACCGGCTGAGCTGTCTCCCCGGCTCCATCTTTCCCCTCTCTTGACCTCACCATACAAATACAGTCACAGTTAATGCAGATTAGAGCATTGCTTGCTCATATGCCCTCAAACATCCCAGAGCAAAGACATGGCCGTTTCTCCGTGCCTTTTCTCTATTACGGAGGCTCAGCTATGACTTGCAGAGGAACCCTTGGAATTTTTATGTTAAGCAAAGCTTTTTAGTGTAACTGGCTAGTCACTAGAGGTTCCTGTTCCCACCCCAGCTGTGGTATAGTTGTTTACGGTTTGGAACTGGAAGGCTTGATGCGGGTGGCTATAATTTGGTTGGGTGCAGTCGTTCTGGCACCTGTAGCTTGTCTTTGGGATTGCATGCCACATGGGTTTATGGGAACTTTTGACTTAGGGCAGAAAAGGTCTGAAGCCCGAGAGTCCGGGTGGGTGTTGGTTGGTGGTTCGTTGGTTGGGTTGCTGTTGTTAGTTAGTGTGAGAACAAAGGTTGGAGAGATTCGAGCTTAGGACAGCCTAAAAGAGGCTATGAAGATGTCTACCTTTCTCTTTTTCTGTATCAAGCCCGCTTGTAAAAGCGGTGAAGATTTCTATCTTTCCTTTCTCCTTCCCTAGATTGAGGGTAAAAGATTGTAGCATACTGCTACAATATTACTCTCTGACAGGTGAGCTGCTAGCCTTGGAGAAGAGGGCCCCAAGAAGAGCCTAAGAAAAGCAACCACCATGAAGCTTCAGTATGTTGGCACTTCTAGAATTTGATGCCCTGGTCCTGTCAGCCATTTTAAATAAAATATTGAAAGGAGACCAGTTTCTTCAAGGTCTTTGTTTCAGATGGATCCTAGTGATTTGATCAGTGGTTTCATTGCTCTGCTATGGTAGCTGATGGACCTTGTCCCGTACACGGTAGCTGCGCATCTTCAAGTCCGGTCAGCACCTCCAATGCATTTGTTGGATGGGATTCTGTCAGAAGAAGGAGGGTTGGTCTGTCCACCTCTGCTACTATTTCCAAAGCAGTCAGTCAAACTGGTGATTCCGGGATACAGGCTTAGGATCCCCAGCTCAAAACGAAGCATTCTTTTTCTCTGTTCACTGAAACAGACTGAGAGCTCCAGCAGGAAGACCTGGCACGGCTCGGACAAGTGAGCGACTGAGTAGCAGGAGCTGCCAGTCTGAAAGAGTGACAGAGGTTGTCCATCCCCAGCTCCGCTGCCTGGAATCTTCTGTCTTGTTCTACTTTGGCTTCATGACTTGTGCCCTTGAGACTAAAGGGGGAAAGACATGAAAAGAACCCAAAGGGTGTGGGCTCAGGTCCTGTGCAGGAAACAGTATCAGGAAAGCAAGCGATAAGAGAGAGATGGGATCGCCCGGAAGCTCTGGAAGCCATCAGTGTTCTGGAAGGCTCCGGGTGCCCGCTCTTCCCCCGCCCATCCCTAGCACATTCTTCACAGCAGCTGTTTCAACTCTCCTCCCGCCCTGGCTTCCCAGTCCACCCCCACTGTTCACAGGAGATGATCTCACCTCCAGCCCTCTGGAGAGGCCCCGGCCACCACTCCACGCTGACTCCAAGTGGTCCGGAAGCCTTGTGCTCCCGGCACAACTGGATGGCAATGCTCGCTCTGCTATTGACACTTGTTTGTGGGTAGACGGCTTGTTCTCTCTCAGGTTTGCTTTCCTCGTGTACATGGAGAGCGGGGACACTGTGAGGGTTAGCTTAAACACTATGAGGAACTTGCATGTAAGCCATCAGGAACTGTTGGGAATAAAGAGCCTCACCATCGTCATCACCACTGTCACCACCACTGTCACCACCACCATCACATCATCACTACCACCACCATCATCATCATCATCATCATCACCACATCATCATCATCACCATCATCATCACCATCATCACCACCATCATCACCATCATCATCATCATCATCACCACCATCATCACCATCATCATCACCATCATCACCACATCATCATCATCACCATCATCATCACCATCATCACCATCATCATCATCATCATCACCATCATCACCACCATCATCACCATCATCATCATCACACATCATCATCATCACCATCATCACCATCATCATCACCATCATCATCATCACCATCATCACCATCATCACCCATCATCATCATCACCATCATCACCACCATCATCACCATCATCATCACCATCATCATCATCATCATCATCACCATCATCACCATCACCACCACCACCATTACCATCAACATCATCATCATCATCACCATCATCATTATCACCATCACCATCATCATCATCACCACCATTACCATCATCAGCCACACCCTCACACACCCCAACCTCACATCAAGGTTTGATTGTCCTCCAGCCTTATTGCTGTTGGCTCTTGTCTTACCCCGAATGAATCCCTCTTGGAATTCAGACGAACTGGGAGCCCCACATAACACCCCGAATGCGGGTCTAGAAAGATTCCTGGGTCAGTAAAGTGCTTACCGCCGTGCAAATGTGAGGACCCCAGATCGATCCCTGGCATCCACGTGTGGAAGTCGATGTAGTAAATCCCTTCTGTAGCACCATCATTTGGATGAGGAATGGGGAGGGGCCGAGATAGGCAGATCCCTGGGCTTGCTAGTCAGTCCGGCTGGCTGAATGGGCGAGCTCCGGGTTTAGTGAGAGAGCCTGTCTCAAAAATAAAAATAAGATGGAGAGAAACTGATGAAGGCACCTGATACTGACTTCTGAATCCTCTCTCTCTCTCTCTCCCTCTTTCTCTAATACACACACATATACAACACACATGTACCACACACACATGTACACACCACCCCTTCTAAAATGCCTCTGTTTTCTTGATTATCCTCAAACAAGGTCCCCTCCTTTCTTTCCTCTCTCACAGGTTTACCCGGTAATCTGCATTTGTTTCCAGCTACTCAGCCGTTTGGGAGCATCTGGCTCTGTTGATTAAACCAGCCATCCTCCAGTGCTCTTTTCAGGGACCCCTAACTCTGCTCCCTGGGGCTTCTCTCTCGCATGAGATTTGCTTATGTTCCCCAACTGTCATCTTGTCTCCCTTCTCTTGGGTGATAGCCCACTCTTCCTTCCCAGCCAGGATCTTGCCCAGGATTCTGGCAAGTCTGTACCTCCAGCTCTCATCTATGATGCATTCTGGATTCTCAGTGCCAGCTCCTTGTCCTACGTTGTGGTGACAGCATTTCCTGACTCGATGATCCCACACCCCCTTGTGATAGTGAGTAATAATCTCAGCAGTGTCCTTGACTTCCTGGTGATGGCCGTCTTCAGTTTGTTTAGTGCCTGCCTCTTTTTTTGTTTGTTTGTTTTTCAAGACAGGGTTTCTCTGTGGTAACTCTAGATGTCCTGGAACTCACGCTGTAGACTAGGCTGGCCTCGAACTCGCAGAGATCCACCCGCCTCTGCCTCCCAAGTGCTGGGACTAAAGGTGTGTGCCCCCACTGCCTGGCTCCTGCCTCTCTTAGACTCTACACTGTACCAGACTATCCAGCTGTCCTAAACACTTCCTGGAAGCTTTGGCCCCTCATGTCTCCAGCCTGTGCTCCTATTGCCCGTTGGTACTGTATTTTGGATTTTGCTTGTTTCCCAAGGGTCAGTGCCTGGGAGGTTTGGTCCTTAGTGTGGTGATTGATGGGACCTTTAAGAGGTAGGACACAGGGAGGTCTTGAAGCCACTATGGTCACTGGAAGGGAATAATGGTGTCAAGAGTGGGTTGTGAGCAAAGCCTGAGTCGGACCCTGAATCACACTCTGATTTCCTGTCTGGTGATGGAATGATGCCTTCCCCCACCATGCCGTCTGCTGCTTCCAACGAGGCTTCCTAATCTTGAACTTTGAATCTCTGAAACAGTGAGCTAACTAAACCATTTTTTTTCCCCCTGTAACTCAGGGATTTTAGTAGGATAACAAAAAACTAACCCGATGCCTCCTGCCCGGAAGTGCTCTCTGCGCCTCTGTCCTTGACCTCCCTGAAGCATCCCTCATACTCATTGTTTGGATGAATACCTCCCCACTTCCGGGGAGGGGTGCTTCTCAGCTCCTCATGCTTTTCAGCAAGCATTTCGCCTGCT